>OZ010638.1:5628233-6023233 GCA_963932165.1 Pimpla rufipes
CTCTCTCTCTCTCTTTTTCTTTTTCAAAGATGAAAAGAGTTGTTATTGCGAAACCGCGAGGGAAAACAACGGAAAAGTCTTTTTTTAATTCCGCTTTTCCTTAGGTTCATGCCGCACGTGTTGCTTTAAAAAAAATTACTGAAAAGATGTTCAAACTAGAGATATCAAGCTTTAAAACGCATTTTGTTTTATTACGATTCGATCATTTTTCACAAAATTACAGCGGTTCAAAAATCAATGAAAAAAGGTAAAATTCAACTGTTCCTTTAATTTTTTGCTGAGTGTAGCTTGAGTATATTCACATGTACTTTCTATACGGTCGTCCGATTGCGACGGCTGCTCATCGTCGGCCAGATTCGCGGACGCGTGCGACCTTGTCGATGTAAACAACGCCGGGTTCGGGCATGTTCTCGCGACTCGCGTTCGCTTCCATGAAGGCTCCCCCGAGTCCTCCATGATTACATATTGTTGATCTCGTAGCTATTTCATGAATTACCAATATATCAGCGATGCGAAAGCGGATTTTATTGCGACAGGGCTTATTCAAAAGAGAATAAGTAAATAAAAATGATTGGACCCGAACATATTTCGTACGTGACGTATGTACAGAGATAACTCGATGTACATTTGAATGTAATAAAAGATCGTCCCACGCGCAGTAAATAAAAGTAGCGGTAGCGTCTCGTCTCAAGAGGCATACATCCTCTCGCGTTTTTCTTTTTTATACTTGGCGATAGGACGCTACCGCATCTCTCGATAACGTTCCATAATTATAATTATATCATTTTTTTCACGTACATACAGAAAGAAATTCGCGTCGAACAAATAAAAGTATGGCTCGGACGTCCGGCAGCGTAGTTTATTTTTTAAAAATTCCGCGACAGTGAAAACGCGCCGGACCGAATATAATCAATTCTCTATATTGATACAAAAAAATTACTCACCGCACCAGTTTTTCCGACGACAGACAGACGAGATGTGATTCGACCACAACCACTTTTGTCTCGCACACACTTGCGATGAGCACGTGCTCACACTGCGTCCTTGAGCCCAGTGGATAATGAACGAGGCGCGTCGAGGCGAGTCGGAGCGGCTCGCGCAGGCGCAGTCGCGGTGGCAGAAAACTGTTTTCCTTATAAATTTTCGTTTGGAATACTGATTTTATTTACAGAGTTTGGCAAAGTGTGGCAAGGTCAGACAGGGTTAGGCAGAGTTAGGCGGAATTAGACGGGGTTAGATAGGTTTAGGCACGGTTAGACTGGGTTAGACAGAGTTAGACCGGGTTAGTTAGATTTAGACAGGGTTAGGCAGCGTCAAACAGTGTTAGGCAGTGTTAGACAGGGTTAAGCAGAGTTAGACTGGGTTAGACAGGGTTAGGTAGGATTAGACCGAGTTTGACAGGATTAGACAGAGTTAGACGGAGTTAGAGTTCGGCACAGTTTGACAGAGTTAGACAGGGATAAACAGAGTTACGCGGAGTTAGACGGGGCTAGATAAGTTTAGACAGGGTTAGTCCCAGTTAGACAGGGTTAGACTGGGTTAGACAGGGTTAGACAGGGTTAGGCAGCGTTAGACAGAGTTAGGCAGAGTTCGACAGGATTAGACAGGGTTAGACCGGATTATGCAGAGTTAGGCGGAGTTAGACGGGGTTAGATAGGTTTAGACAGGGTTAGACCGGGTGATTTCTCCATAGTTTTCGATATTCAGGTTGAAATCAACCTGGACATCGAAAACTATGGAGAAACCAACCTGGACATCGAAAACTTTGGGGAAATCAACCTGGACATCGAAAACCATGGAGAAATCAACCTGGACATCGAAAAGTATGGGGAAACCAACCTGAACGTCGAAAACTATGGGGAAACCAACCTGGACATCGAGAACTATGGGGAAACCAACCTGGACATCGAAAACCATGGGGAAATCAATCTGGACATCGAAAACCATGGGGAAATCAACCTGGACATCGAAAAGTATGGGGAAACCAACCTGGACATCGAAAACCAGGGAGAAATCAACCTGGACATCGAAAATTATGCTGAGCTTCTGCACATCCCTAACAGGGGTCTGGTACGTTTCACCGACATCGTTTGACCGACGAATCAGTTGGCCGACACCATTTGGCCGACATATCATTTGACCGACAGGTACGGTTGACCGACAGGTACTCTTAGCCGACACCTCATTTGGCCGACAGTTACACTTGGCCGACACAAAAAAAAAGAAAAAAGTAAAGTACTAAAGCGGAAATTTTCTGCTTTAGCAAAGACATTTTCTTAAAAAAATAAAATAAAATAAAGTACTAAAGCGGAAGTTTTCTACTTTAGTACTGCCGGCCAAGTGTACCTATCGGCCAAGTATACCTGTCGGCCAAATGTACCTGTCGGTGAAATGACGTGACGGTCAAATAATGTGTCGGCTAAGTGTACCTGTCGGCCAAATGATATGTCGGCTAAGAGTACCTGTTGGTCAACCGTACCTGTCGGTCAAATGATGTGTCGGCCAAATGGTGTCGGCCCACTGATTAGTCGGTCAAACGATTGTCGACCAAATGACCGGCACCGCCCTAACAGGGTTAAAGAGGGTTAGACATTGTTAGACCGAGTTAGGCGGAGGTAGGCAGAGTTAGACAGATGATTTGAGTAACATTATATACATATTTAAAAAGTAATGGGCGATGAATTCTTGCTCCATTAAAAAAATAATGTGTACTGGATCTCTGCTCTATTATCCATTAAAAAACTAATGGGAGCTGTGTCGCTGCTCCATTTAGCATTGAAAATGTAATGGTAGCTGCATCACTGCTCCATTAAACATTTAAAAAATAATGAGTGCTTTATCTCTGTGCCATTTAACATTAAAAAAATAATGGGTGCTGGAACACTGCTCCATTAAACATAAAAAATAATGAGTGCTGGATCTCTGATCCATTAAACATTAAAAAAGTAATGGGTGCTGGATCTGTGTTGCATTAAACATTAAAAAAGTAATGGGCGCCGCTTCGCTGCACCATTAAACATTTAAAAAAAATGGGTGATGGATCTCTGTTCCATTAAACATTATAAAAGTAATGGGAGCTGCATCGCAGCTCCATTAAAAATAAATAAAGTAATGGTTGCTGGATCTCTGTTCCATTAAACTTTTAAAAATTAATGGGTGATGGATCTCTGCTCCATTACACATTAAAAAAGTAATGTGTAGTGGATTTGAATTCCATTATCCATTTTTAAAATAATGGGTTAAAAAAGCGGTGATGCATTAAAAAAGTAATGCATTGTCCCCAACTCTGGTCCCGAGATAGGTAAAGTTAAGTTAGGTAGGGTTAGGAAGAGTTAAGTTAGGTAGGGTTAGGAAGAGTTAAGTTACGTAGGGTTAGGAAGAGTTAAGTTAGGTACAGTTAGGTACAGTTAAGTTAGATAGGGTTAAGTTGAACAGGTTTTAGTTAGGTCAAGTTATGTTAAGTACGGTTACGTTAGGTAGAGTTAAATTATGTAAGGTTACGTTAGATAGAATTAAGTTAGGTAGGGTTTAGTCAGGTAGGGTTTAGTTAGGCAGGGTTACGTTAGGTAACGTAAAGTTAGGTAGGGTTAGGTAGGTTTTAGTTAGGTAAAGTTGTGTTAAGTGCGGTTAAGTAAGGTAGAGTTAAATTAAGTAAGGTTAAATTAGATAGAATTAAGTTAGGTAGGGTTTAGTTAGGTACGGTGAAATATTTTTAAAATACACAGAGATGTATAGACGGTGCAACGGGAGAGGCGCCAAGAGCCGCTGCCGCCGTTGTGTAGGATATAAGGGTATTCCATGAAAAAGGGCCATTAAGTCCAGATTTTTTCTAAGTCCGTCACCATGGCAACCGTTACCATGGCAACCATTGCCATGACAACGATTCCATTGCACTTTCAACGAGTGGTATCAAATTGGCCATGGAATTTTCAGCGAGTTGTATCGAGTTGGCCATGGCATTTTGGACGAGTTATATGAAGTTGGCCATCGCATTTTGGGTTCGTGGTATAAAGTAGGCCATGGAATTTTGGAAGAGTTGTATCAAGTAGGCCATGGAATTTTGGAAGAGTGGTATCAAGTAGGCCATGGAATTTCCAGCGAGTTTTTCGAGAATGAAGGGGTCAAATGACACACTGGAGGTAGAATTTGTCTAAGTCCACATGGGGTCCCCGAGGGATAGGAGATCCGAGTACGGGGGTTCCCGAGGGAAAGGAGTTCCGAGTATGAGGGTTCCCGAAGGATAGGGGTTCCAAATATGGGAGTTCCCGAGGGATAAGTGTTCTGAGTAAGGTGCTTCTCGGGGGGATAGGCATTCCGAGTATGGGGATCCCGAGGGATACGGGTTTCGAGATGGGGGGTCCCGTGATAGGTATGATTAAATTAAGTAGGGTTAAGATAGAAAGAATTAAGTTAGGTAGGGTTAAGTTAAATAGTGTTTAGATAAGTAGGGTTCAGTTAGGTTTTTAGGTTTAGTTAGGTAGTAGGGTTCAGTTAGGTTTTTAGGTTTAGTTAGGTAGTAGGGTTCAGTTAGGTTTTTAGGTTTAGTTAGGTAGTAGGGTTCAGTTAGGTTTTAAGTTCGGTAGGGTTAAGTTAGGTAGGGTTTAGTTAGGTAGGGTTAAGTTAGGTAGGGTTTAGTTAGGTAGGATGGCATTAGGTAGGGTTTAGTTAGGTAGGATGACATTAAGTAGGATTAAGAGAGGTAGGGTTAAGTTAATCAGAGTTAGGTTAGGTCGGTTTAAGGCGACGAGGGGGGGGGGGGGAGCGCGGGGGGCGCAGCCCCCTATTATTATAATAATTCCATAATGATATTAACAAATTGATGACAAAATGTAATGTTCAACAATTTGACCGGCAACCCAACTTCTTTTGTGATGAAAATTATTCATTCATTTTTCTGAATATGTAGGATTTTTTTTAGAATATTGCCTAATTTTTTTTAATTGCGTATTTTTTTAGCAAAATCAGTGCCAAAAACCGCAATTAAAAAAAAAGACATTTCTGGAAAAATTCGTCACAAAAAAAAGTTGGCTTGCCGAGTAAATTATTGAACATTTCATTTTTTCATTAATTTTTAATATCATTTTGAAATTATTATAATCCAAAATTAATCTTCTGAGCACCTTCTACATGCTTCACGGAAAAAAATAATCGGTTGGCACAACCAAGAAATTAGTCGGCACAACCATTCGATTATTCTGATTTTCCTACAACTTAGTTTTGTTGTGTCAACCAAAAGGAATTGGTTGCACGAACCGAAGTTTCGTTGGTAAGTAGCTATTAGTTGCAGCAACTAACCGAATAGTTGTCACAACTATTTGAGAAAGAAGGAACTCAGTATTCCATTGCTTGTCTCAACTAATCGCGTTATTCATTTTCGAAGTAGAATTTCACTACTGGTTCGATGAATATCGGAAATTACCGCAAATCATTCGGTGTACGTCATAATTGCAGCTTTCATTGTACCGTTATTAGGTTATGTACAAACATGATTCGTGCTTCAAACGGCGTAATACCGAACAGCTTTAAGGGCATGTGACACACGCTAGAACGACGTGACGCGACCCTGCACCCGCGGTAAGCCAGGTTACTGAGTCGGTAATTCTGCCGTTTGCCGCTAGGTGTCGCCCAACGGATCTGCTATACACTTATTGCTATAGCATTGGCGTCGGAATAAATTTACGCATCGACAATAAATGGTCGAATCAGCGGGAATTTTGTCGCGCAAGTGCACACTGGCTTGGCGATAATCGCGCTAGAGTTCGTGGATTCCGCGATTTCTTTTATCGCGCAAGACCTCATGGACTCGACGATTTCTTTTACCATTCAAGAGTCCAGGACTCGGCGTTTTTTTTATCGCACAAGAATCTACAGGCTCAGCGATTAAAAAATCGCGGGCTTCGCAATATGAAAATCGCACAAGAGCGCGCGGACTCGGAGATTTTTTAATCGCGCCTCACGGGCTCGGCGATTTCATTTCAATCCACGAATGCTGCTTTGAGAACTTCGGGTTCTCGAGAACCCGAAGTTCTCGAAGCAACATTCTACGAGTTCTCGAGAACTCGCAGTTTTCAAAGCAGGCATTCGTAGATGACTCTCGACGCTGCTTCCCGCGATGTTCCATGCATGCCGTTGTTGCTGTTGCTTCCACGACGATTCGTGCTGCTGCTGCTGTCGTTCACGCGATGTTTCCTACTGCTGCTGTCGTTCCCGCAACGTTTCCTGCTGCTGCTTCGCGCTGAAAAATAAAATCTCTGTCATCATCCACTGGGATGATGACAAAGATGGTTGATAAGAACAAGAATAATTGAAAGTTGTATATATATTTTATTTCAATAACAAAATAATTTTTATTAAAAGTTCTGACACATTACTTTGTGTCAGCCAAGAAAATATTCTCACCACGTGAGAATATGTCAGCCGATTCAATATTCTCACTGAGTGAGAACAGTTTTACCCAGTGAGGATATGTCAGTTGTTCCAACCCTAACAGATCCACCGACCGGCTGAATGACCGAAAAATCGACCGTTCGTTAAATGCAAAAAAATAACCATTGAAATGAGCCGAACGATCATTGAAATTATTCTTGATTAGTCGTTTCTTTATCACAAAAAAAACGGAAAACGACTGTCGAAATGACCATTTCAATAATTTGTAACCGGTCGTTTTTTCAGTGAACCCGTGAAACAACCAAAGAAACGACCCCTCTTTTATCAATTTCAATTTCGAAAAAAAAAATGTCATGGTTGTTGTACGCAATCCGCGACAATTATCCCACCCACTTAAAATATTTTTAAAAAGACACGCTTCAAAAATTCGGTCCTGTCGGTAAGGCAGATTCAGACATACCGACTGCCAACTTTTGGCCAGAGGGATCTGCCCGACCATCAGTCGGTGCAACAGATCTCTGTTTTACCGACCCCAGTACTCGACTGATAATGTAGGAATCTGCCTTACCGACTTACCCAACTGCCCTACCGACATTGTCGGTCTACCGTGCCGACATTTCCAATTGGGGGTCCCCAATTGGAATTGTGGGCTAACGCATTTTTAGTTCTCGAACTCCACCGCCACGCGGCGCATTCGCACTTTGTTTCTCGCAAGCGGTGAGACCCCTTGGAGGGTATATAAGGAGACCGAAAAAATGTAATTTTGATCCTCCGATCGTTTCCGTACTTGGTGCGAAATAAAGCACTCAGTGCAGATTTTAGAAAACTTTCGTTGTGGGATAAATTTTTGTCGAGTTTTTTCCTTGCGGAAAAAACTCAAACCCCTTTCTCAAAAAACATTATCATATTGCTTCTTTCAATATTCCTTTCGGATTTCGCTCCGCACTCCGGTCGCGGCACCCGCTCGCTCCAACTGTCGTTGGGAGCGACGGCTCTGCTCGCCCCGTGAGTCGGCAGCGGCCTACCCTCCTAACCAGCTCGCCCCGGTCAGCGGACGCGGCTAACCTCACGCTCCAGTTTCGACTGGCAGCGACGGAACTGCTCGCCCCGTTGAACGGTCGCGGCTAACCAAGACCCTGAGTCGCCCATCGCCTCTCTCGGCATCTCGAGGTATCCCGAGGTGTCTGTATGCCGAAACGAGCGGGACGACGTCATCGCGGAGTACGGCATTCGCGGATATCACATCCGCGGGTTGCGGCTCTCCGGGGTGACCCGCCTCGGCCAACGTTGGCGGCAGACATATCGGAACTCCTGCGGGATTACGAAGAGGTGACCACAGGGCTTCCTCCGACTCCCGGGAAAACGATCCCGGCTTCCGCGTTTAACGCGAGGCCGAGGGGAGCTTCCCGAGAGGAGAAGGCGGCCAGGCGACTCTCCTTCCCCGAGCCTCGCGTCGTATCTGACGTCGCGCTTCCCCCCACTGCTCGTCTCACGCGTCTAATCGTGGACGGACCTCGCCCCTCCGCGTCTCCCGTGGCCTCCGACTGTCTGCCCACTCCCGGACCGCTCGGTTTTCTTCCTCGGGCGTACCTCGTGAGGAAGATTACGGTGTCGCGAGACAGAATCAATCTGCCTTCGCGACTGCCGAGCAAGAAGGACCCGCGCAGGTTGAAAAGTCGTTTAATCAACCTGTTCGGACCGGACTGCGACCCCCTCCCGAGGCGCCCGACGACATCAGAGGTCGTAGCTCAAAAATGAGCTTCCTACTCTAGGAGTAGCTAGGAGAAAACGGCCCTTTTCAGGGCCAACACAAATATCTCATCCGACCAAGGGACATATCTCCGGCCGGCCCCCCCCCTTCCGGTCCTGTTGACCCTTCGCCCACACACGGCGGGTGTCATGGTCAGGATTCGAACCTGGGGCCTTCTGAGTGTTGCTCTGCGCCTTAGAGGAGTGTTCTCTGCTTAAAGGCAGAGAATGCTGCCCCCTCGAAGGCAGAGAATGCTGCCCCCTCGAAGGCAGAGAATGCTGCCCACACAGTAGCAGACAATGCTGTCCCCTCGCAGCCAAAAACTTCTGCCCCCGCAGTAGCAGAGAATGCTGCCCCCTCGAAGCCAGAAAATGCTAAGTTCGCAGCAACAGAGAATGCTGCTCCGTCGAAACCAGAAAAATGCTGTCCCTGCAGCAGCAGAGAACACAGCAGCAGCTGCCCCTTCGACGCCAACAAATTTTGCCCCCACAGCAGTGTTCTGTGCTGCTGCGGGGACAACATTTTTTGGCTTTGAAGGGGCAGTGTTCTCTGCTGCTGCAGAGGCAGCATTTTCTGGTTTCGAGGGAGCAGTATTCTCTGCTGCTGAGGGGGCAGCATTTTCTGGCTGTGAGAGTGAAACTATTTTCACTCGGTGAGAATAAGTCAATCCATGAGGTTAGTATTTTGTCGATCGAATGACAAAATACTAACCTTTTTTACATTGATTTATATTAATAACCACTTACCTCGTGAAATCTTCGGGGTCTCCGATATGAAGCGACGTTTTTCGTGTTGTCGCCCATCAAATTTCGCCTCGTCGCGAACGCATTGGACGTTTCGCGCTGCTCCTCGCGGCTGCGCTCGGATCATGCACTTTTGGCGCCGTTACGAAACAGAAGCCAACAGTGTTCCCGCTAATTCCGAAAAGCACCCTTATTTGCCCGAAAAATAGAAAATACGACGAGAAAAACGTCGTTTGATATTTAGATAACATATGTGCCTAACTTTTTCAGGTATTCAGATATATTAATTGCGTTCCGCATTCGCGATCGTTCGACCTCGCAAGACACGCAAAATAAAATGTTGCGGCGCCTATCGACGCCACGCGCGGGCTCGGAAGAGAGATGGAATACGGGACGCGCCATCAGCGACGTCTAGCGATATGGAAGCGACGTACAAACTCCGCGAAATTACCGACAATTCGTTCGGAAGTGCATTTTGCTTATTTATTACTCCCAAGTCGTAATTTTAATACACGTATCATGTGTGATTTTTTATTATCTAGTGCGTGAATTGGTCGTTTTTCTCAGTTTTCGTCGAAATTAAAAAAAAACCTGCAAAGTAGAACCTTGCAAATTACTTCCTCAGTATTTTACACTTTTAACGAAACTACCTCTATGAGGAAGTATGTTGATCAATTTTGGCTTCCTCATAGAGGAAGCGTCGTCAAAAGTGTAAAATACTGAGGAAGCAATTTGCAAGGTACTACTTTGCAGGTTTTTTCGGCTGTTTTTTTTAAATAAATAAAAATGTAAGATTTTAACCACCTAACCGATTTTCCTCAAATTTGTACCCAACCCTTGGTTCATTATAGTCAATGTGAGGACCAAATTAGAACCCGGTATCTTGTAATTTGCATGATCCAGCGTGAGAACGAGATTTTTCAAAATATTCAAAATGCCATAAAATTTGAACGACTTTTCAGATCCGCCCCAAATTTGTACTCAAAACGTGGTTCATGTTTGTCCATACGTGAACCAAATTTGAGAAAATTCTGCAAACATTTTCTTCCCATTTTTTTATTCGTGCCGGCTTTTTTTTGTTTTTCATGCAGCAAAATCGAAATTTACCAACACAATGGCAGTTTCCTTGACGAAACTCATCGTTAATAATCAATTAACGTCATGACATGTTCGAAATTGCAATCGGATGTCTCATAATTTACAGGAGCTAAAGTACTTACAGACATTTGAAAAAATAATGAAATTGCAATAACATGAGAACTGCTTTACCGATTTTCGCCAAATTTGGTACAGATCATGGTTGTAAAATCTGAATTTCTTAACCGATTCGTGTCAACTACAGTCCCATACAGTATTCTATGATAGTCAACGTGCGTGCCGAATTTGAAGAGTATTCTTCACAAATTACGGCTGTTATCGTGTAAACAAAAAATGTGCACATACACACACACACACACACAGATACAGACATTTCGTACAAACCACTTTTCTCGACATTTTGGACCATTCTGAGTGTACTGACATGAAAATCTCGAAAACAATTTTTTTTACGAAAACAATGCTTCCTCTATGAGGAAACAAAAATAAGGAGTTTTAATGTTTTTAATGTTTTTATTCATTCAATTCCCGTGTCTCATTTTTCAGGTAATTGAAAAATTAACAATACGTTTTTACGAAAATATATATATTTTTTATTTGTTTATAACATTACATAAGTGAGCAACTTATGAAATATGCCTCACACCGATGAACTGTTGTCCACTGCCTATCCTATGATAAATGCAGACAAATGGGGTGAACAACGACGCAGGTTCTAGGACTTCCTCAACTATAGGAAAAAAGACAAGAGACAGATTTTAATAGACAGTAAAAATATTATACGAAAAAATTGGGAACGAAAGAAAAAATAAAAAATAAAAACTATATTCCGCACAAAACTGAAATATAAATAAAATAAAAACTAACAAAACCGCCATTCTGCGTGAAGTCTGGGAGAAGTTCTTCAAATAGTTAGCATAAACTAACAAAACCGCCATTCAGCGTAAAGTCTGGGAGAAGTTCTTCAAATAGTCAGCATAAAGCCAGTGTTAAAAGTGGACAAATACTCAGCTTAAAGTCTCTTAAAGATTCTTCGAATACTCAGTGTAAAGTTTGTGAGAACTGACTTTACGCTCTCGATTTAAAGCCATCCGACAAAGTGAGGTTATACCGACATGTTTATATTCGATTGTAAATCAAAGACAAGAAACTCATTGGGAATATTTTTAACATTAACAAACGTCCACTTACCTATTAATTATATTGCAGAGAATCAATGTACGATAGCTGAATATTTAAATAAACAGATTTTTATTTAAACGCGCACTTGTTGCAATAACTCGATTCACGCGTATGTTCGAATAGCCAACGCGATAGTGGCGATCACCATTCGAAGCGTTTGACTCAACTACTACGAGCCGGTGCGGTGTGGACAAACGATTCGTTGTGACCGTGAAGATTCGAATAGTTGCCTCATCCATTCGATTTCTTGAGCTTATTATTCGATTAGGACAAATCATAAATAGTTACCACAAACATTTGATGCGGTTGTAGCAACCGACGTGTTAGTTGCTGCAAGTAATCGCAAAAAACCGATGTACAGCAACGTGAACAGGGTGTGTCTAAAAAAAAACTTTTTTTTTCATCGGCACTATCATGAAATGTTCATGCTCAACCTGAAAATATGTCAGTTAATATTTGAGACTCCTAAAAAATAATTTAGAGGTGCCTCAACGACGTTTTAGATTTTCTATTTGACTAACACGTAGACGAATTCGAGGCTTAGAAAATGGACGTCAGATTTGTCAGCGGCTCATTTGCCAGGGATCTCAACCTTTTTTTCTTTAAATATAGGTAATTTAGAAGAGAAAAAGAGTTGACACACTTGTCGGTCGAAGTTATAGTTTCCGAGTTATGATTTTTTTTTAAATCTTGTTCTCTTTCAAAAAATGATATTTAACGCATTCAGCGTCAACTGAGTAATTTCTTTCAAGATTTGCTGGCAAATATCTCCAAAAATACAAAATTTCGAAATTCCAAGCTGCAAACATTAAAAAATTTGAAAATTCAGTCAATCCAGGAAATCCAGATTCTAAGTTATTTCAATATTACATATACTTTAATACAAATTATTTTTATATGGAGACTCACCATATACAAATAATTTATATTAAATCCAGGAAATCCAGATTGCGAATTATTTCAATATCACATATTCGTTACTGTAAAGTAAGAAGAAGAATTCTTCAATATTAATCATTGTGCACACCCCGACATACTCGCACATACATGCACAAATTTGCACGCATTCTCACACACTAGCCATACATAATGGAGCTGAGTTTCATTACACACATTAAAAAAGTAACGGGAGCTGTATCTCTGCTCCATAACACATTAAAAAAGTAGAACTTTGCACATTGCTTCCTCATTAATTTCCCTTTTTCATAAATCCACCTCTATGAAGAAGTTTATTTCTTCACTTTGGCTTCCTCATAGGGGAAGATTTGTGAAAATGGAAATTAATGAGGAAATTAAAATAGTAATGGGAGCAGCAACTCTGCTTCATTATACATTAAAAAAGTAATGTGTGATGGATATCTGCTCCATTACTGATAAGACGTATTGGATTCACCAGATGATGCAATAGTAAAAGACACACGCTACCGAAGAAGTAGTACATTACGTTACAAGGGAGGAAAGTGCAACTGTTCGCCGAGTGTGAAGTTTGAGAAATTCACACGAGGTGAAAAGTTGCATACCTCGAGCCACGGTGCGTCACGCGGAAGGGTCAACGCCGAGCGCGAAACCTTTTTACCTGCGTAAAAACCCAATCGTGCGACAGCGTCTTGCCCCCACTTCGAAGTTGCAATTGAATCTGTCGAGTAATGGAAATCCCTTCCAGAAGGTCAGCAGCCAATCAATTTATTTGTGCATATTTCCAAACATTTAAGACACACCCTTTTAAGTTACTTTGCGATTTTCTCGATTTCCGAACATCAGTCTCACGACTAACGTCGATGAGAAGAGTCGCGTCTTGGACGCTAATACCAAACGCGGGTGTTGAGTCTCAAGCAGCAATAGAGTGAAATTTAATTCAAGTTATCAGACATCAGTGAAAAAGTGTAATTTGTTGTGGTTTATTTTATAAATAAATATTTTCTTGTTCCACTATCCACGTGAATACATATTACTTCTCCACATTAAAAATAAAGATCGTCGGTGATTAATTTCCCTGACGGCAATCTGTACCAGCGAGATCTCGTCACCAGCAGCGTGAGTTGAGGCCTTACAACCCTCATCGGTAAAACACCGCGAGTCCCAGCGTACAGAACATGAGATGTCTCGCCTCGTACTAGTGGCTAGATACATTAGTGCTCCGACTAATTCGCGATAAGGAACTTCACTCTCCACCATGACCGGTGAGTCCGGGTTCAGCGTCATTTTTGCACCGTAGTCGATAGGAGTGCGTACACGATTGGAGTCCACTATTCCAAAACGATCGAGTAGATTTTGCTTCTTCAAGAAGCTTTGTTTTAGTAAAAATTTTTTTTTTCGAGATTTTGATGTCAACGTGTTCAGAATGTTCCAAAACGTCGAGAAAACACATTTTGAAAAAATGTCTGGATGTATGTGTGTGTGTGTGTGTGTGTGTGTCTGTGTGTGCACATGATTAAACCTTAATAACTCGAGAACGGTTTGAGTTATCAAGCTGAAATTTCTACCACATATTGGGTGGTCACTGCCTCTTCTTGGGTGCAATTTTTAGCAAAATCTATCCAGTCGTTTGTTTTTTAGGGCACTTTTAATTTTTCAAAAATTCTCTGTACGCTCTGTCTCGTCCACATTTTTTGAGATATCGGGCTGAAATTTGGTAGAAAGTTGAACTATTACAAACTAAAGACCGCTATTGAATTTGGGAAGAATCGGTAGAACCGTTCAAATTTTATGGCAGTTTCAATTTTTTGAAAAAAAAACTCGATTTTACTCCTATTTTCGTAATTTCTGAGATATCGAGTTGAAATTTGGTTTACAAGTATATTATCACCAGACTAAGTTTGTGTATAAATTTGGAGTTGATCCGTGCAGAGGGCGTGATTTTATGGCATTTTGAATTTTTCGAAAGAATGTTGATCATTCTTGAAACAAAACAAAGCTTCTTGAGGAAGCCAAAAATTAAAAATGTTGTCTACCCTACAAACTGAGCGGGGTAGACTGTGATTATAGGCGGAGAGGAAGCATTATGACAACGATCTAGTTGTCAGCTTTTTTATGTATGCTTTTTTTCGCACCGCGATTTTTCCGTCTTACTGGGAGAATTCGACTCCGAGGCTATAGTTAATCCTACCCAAGTCCTTAATCTCAAACCTTGGCGCAAGGCCGTTTTTCAGATCACTTATTGCAATTTCATCTTGAGAAGCTATGATAATGTCGTCAACGTAGACTGTGATAAGTATCAAATGTTCTCTTTCCGTTGCAAAATACACGCAGGAATCTGCGTTTAACGATTCAGCGTCAAGTTTTGTTAGTTCGGAATTAAGTTTCGTGTTCCACAGCCGTCCGGCTTGCTTTAGATCTCCACTCAGCAAAAAAATTAAGGGAACAGTTGAATTTTACCTTTTTTTCATTGATTTTTGAAGCGCTGTAATTTTGTGAAAATTAGTTGAATCGTAATAAAACAAAATGCGTTTTAAAGCTTGATATCTCTAGTTTGAAAATCTTTTCAGTAATTTTTTTTAAAGCAACACGCTCGGCATGAACCTAAGGAAAAGCGGGAGGCAATTTTTTTTCAAAATTTTTGTCCTTTTCAAAATCGTCCACGGGCACAACAAAATTTGTTGTGGCTTTATCAATACTGGAATCCTTTAGCCTGGTTCTTTAGCTTTAAAATGGTCTCTTGCTGATCTCTGTACGACCATTTGTTGCTGAGATATTGGCATTCAAAGAAAAAAGGAGCTTTTTTCGTAGATCAGCAATATCTCATGAACTAATGATCGCACAGCGAGCTGCGATAAAGATGGGTTTTGTGAACTGGAAGAAATGCTCTAAAAGTACCTTCTGGTACTTTTGAGATTTTATCTTTTTTTGTAACCTTAATATTGATTTGAAAAAGACCAAAAAAAATGAACTATTTTCCCGTTTTGGAAAATCCACGTCAACTTGGCAGATATTGCGATAATGACTCATGTTTCTAGGGGTTTTTTTACTTCAATACATGCCCAACGACCCCCCAAGATTTAAAAATTGATCTGCTGAACCGTTATTTTTTACCGAAACGTGAAAGTTTTATCAAAAATTAAAGGAACGCTCATTGTTCCTTAAATGGCAATTAATGATGATTAAAATTTAAAAAAGACTTTTCCGTTGTTTTCCTCGCGGTTTCGCAATAACAACTCTTTTAATCTTTGAAAAAGAAAAAAATTTCAAAATTTGAATTTTTTTCTTTTTTAACCTTAATTTAAAAAAAAATGAAATTTCTGAATTCAATTGAATTTTTATTTATTTTTTATTTTTATTCAACAAAAATCGAACTTGATTTTTTTTCTTTTTTAACCTTAATTTTTTCTAAATTAAGTTTTTGATTTCAATTGAAGTTTGATTTTTTTCGAATTTTTAAAAATTTCAAAAATGTTGAATTTTTTTCTTTTTAACCTAAATAAAACAAATTCTGAATGCAATTGAATTTTGATTTCAAATGAATTTTTTTTTTTTTTTTTTATTAAAAAAAATCAATATTTTGAATTTTTTTTCTTTTTTAACCTTAACTTAAAAAAAATTGAATTTTTGAATAGAATTGAATTTTTATTTTTTTTTATTTCTGAAAAATTCAAAATTAGGAAATTTTTTCTTTTTCAAAGATTAAAAGAGTTGTTATTGCGAAACCGCGAGGTAAACAACGGAATAGTATTTTTTAGATGTTAATCATCATTAATTGCCATTTAAGGAACAATGAGCGTTCCTTTAATTTTTGATAAAACTTTCACGCTTCGGTAAAAAATAACGGTTCAGCAGATCAATTTTTAAATCTTGGGGGGTCGTTGGGCATGCATTGAAGTAAAAAAACCTCTAGAAACATGAGTCATTATCGCAATATCTGCCAAGTTGACGTGGATTTTCCAAAACGGGAAAAAAGTTCATTTTTTGGTCTTTTTCAAATCAATATTAAGGTTACAAAAAAAAAAAAAATCTCAAAAGTACCAGAAGGTACTTTTAGAGCATTTCTTCCAGTTTACAAAACCCACCTTTAGCTCGCTGTGCGATCATTAGTTCATGAAATATTGCTGATCTACGAAAAAAAGCTCCTTTTTTCTTTGAATGCCAATATCTCAGCAACAAATGTTCGTACAGAGATCAGCAAGAGACCATTTTAAAGCTAAAGAACCAGGCTAAAGGAACCCAGTATTGATAAAGCCACAAAAAATGTTGTTGTGCCCGTGGACGATTTTGAAAAGGACCAAAATTTTGAAAAAATGTGCCTCCCGCTTTTCCTTAGGTTCATGCCGAGCGTCTTGCTTTAAAAAAAATTACTGAAAAGATTTTCAAACTAGAGATACCAAGCTTTAAAACGCATTTTGTTTTATTACGATTCGACTATTTTTCACAAAATTACAGCGCTTCGAACATCAATGAAAAAAAGGTAAAATTCAACTGTTCCCTTAATTTTTTTGCTGAGTGTATAATGCCGTTTTTAGTAGACAGACCTTATTTCCGAATCGTACTTCTTCAAACATTGTCCCGGCTCTTCCGACGAATTCACTTTGACCGCGTTCTTCTCGCAGAATTACTTCTAGACTTTCTTCGAGTAATTCTGGTAGCTCCATATACATTACCTCGTCTTGTGTACCGTTCAAATATGCTGTTGTCACGTTTATCTCACGAACAGTCATATCGAACTGAGCCGCTAATGCCATCACCGTCCGGATCGAACTCATTCTCGCGACGGGTGCGAATGTTTCACTGAAGTCAATGCCGAGACGTTGAGTAAAGCCCTTCGTAATAATTCGAGCCTTTCTTCTTTCGATGACACCATTGGAATAATGATTTCCTAAGTGTTGTTTTTTATTATCGATTTTAATTCGGAACCTATCGCTCGATGTCGGTCCCCAGCATCTTCTCCGAAAATGGCGTCCTCTATCGGTATTTCTGCGTTGAGCGCGATGTCGACTTCAGTCATGTTCCCTTCATTCGGATCGTAGATGTGATCATCTTTTCGGGGTCTTCCTCATTGACCTGTCACGATTCTTCGATTCCCGCTCCCCTCGGTTCAGCTTCGGGTGCGTTGGGTTTCGTATGACGATGCTGATGAATCTAACTCTAACGTAGGGTCAACGGAATTGTTGTTGAATTCTTCTTGAATCGCTACAGCGTTTTGATCCACGTGACGAATGGATTTTATATCTATTTCCACCTCTTGTTGATGAATGCGTGATTCTTCTTCTTTTCTCTTTTCTTTTTTCTCGATCGGCGAATCGTCCTGAGAAAATTCTTCGAACTCTTTCGTGTTGGATTTGGTCCTGGCTTACAAAAATTTCACATCCCTCGAGATTTCAATTTTTCGTCCATCTGGGATCCAGACACGATAACCTTTTGATTGTTCGGAGTAACCGAGAAAAATACATTTCCGGGCCCGAACATCGAATTTTTCTTTTGTCGAATTCCTATTTAATGTGTACGCGTGGCTCCCGAATTTAGGAAAATGACTAATGTCGGGAATCTGTCCTTATTATTTCTCGTAAGGAGTCCTTCCGTTTAGACTGCTCGTAGGACATCGATTTCGAATGTACTTGGCTGTGGATACAGCTTCGGCCCAAAAAGATGAGCTTCAATCTGATTCAATCAATAAACAGCGCGCTACGTCGACCAGTGTACAAATTACCAGTATAAATTACCAGTCGACCAGTGTACAGAATATATCAAAGTTGCCGTTGATATGTTCTGTACCATTATCGGATTGTAGATACTTTATCGTTTTTCCTGTTTGTTTCTCGGCCATAGCTTTAAATTCTTTGAAAGCTCCGAGGGCCTTGTCTTTTCCAGTAAGGAATCGCATCTCACACCATCGTGAATAATCTCAATAAACGTGATCGTATATTTAGCTTTACCGTTAGATTGCACTCGGATCTAGTGATGCCGCGAGAGACGAGAGAAATGAGACGAGACGAGACAACAAAGTCGAGAGACGAGACAAGAGAACATTTTTTTCTCCCGACTCCGCTAAAATAACCCCATTTCGTGTCCGCAACGCGGGCGGAAAATCCCTCATTTTTGACGCGTGACTTACGCATGCGCAGTCCGCTTTCATTACCTCCCTAGGGAGGTAATCAGCTCATTCCTGCCCGCGCGGGAGTAATGGGAACCGTACTGTGCATGCGTGTCGTCACTTGTCAAAAATGAGGTTATTTTCCGTCCGCGTTGCACACACGAAATGTGGTTATTTTTTAGCGAAATCGGGAGAAAAGTATAGTACATTACATGGGAGGAGTGCAACTTTTCACCTCGTGTGAATTTCTGCCCTCGCTTCGCTCGGGCATCAAACTTCACACTCGGTGAAAAGTTGCACTTTCCTCCCTTGTAACGTAATGTACTATTTTCGTCTTGATTGAGACGATACAAGACAAGAAAAAACCGTCAAGAGTCGATACGATAAGTCGAGAATTAAAAAATAAAAAATGTTAAAACGTGAAGAAAAAACACGAGAATCGGCAAAGAGCTCGTATGCAAAATAGAATCTTTATTCGCAAAGAAAGCTGAAGATAATTAATATGCTTTTATTATCACTAATCAGTCAAAATAAAGGATGATACACTTAAGCGTACGATACACTTCGGCTTCGAATCTTTTCTGTCAAGAAAAAAGAGAACAAACATTTTTTTATCTTAGTTTAGATTTGATCGTAGAGGACAACGTGGATTGAAACCAGGAATTCAAACAGAGAAGGATTTCTGCTTTCTGGTTACTCAATCTGTTTCTGTGCTTCCTTATTATGAGACCAGCTTTCGAAAACATGCGTTCTACCGGTGCGCTTGATGCACAAATAGCGAGATAATCTCGAGCCATTCTTGCGAGTCTCAGAAAACATTTTTCGTTTTGTTTCCACCATTCCAAAATGTTGACGTTTCTATTAGCGCGGTCCAATCGCAGATAGTTTTCGAGTTCGATTCGCCAACTTTGAATATTCTTCGCCGGAGCGTACAGAACGTTCAATCCTTTCGTGTAGTCATCATCGTCTGTGTCGCTGTAACTTTCGCGTTCCAGAGACTGTTGAGTCTCGTCTGTGACCTCGGAGTATTTCGTTTTGAAAATATTTTCGAATTCTTCGTACGACTTCTTCTTCAATTCTTTGCCCCACGAAGTCATGTCGAAAGTTTCTAACTTACGTCGAGGATCCAGTATTAGAACCGCACAATATATCCAATTGGTCATATCGTAATGTTTCAATATCTTGTCTCGTCCTGCCTGGAAAGCAAGGATTACTGATTCGTCCGTTTTGCTCCGGTCAGACTTCTCGTCAAGCGCGTGGCACAACTTCTCGATACTGTCGATTAGAACGATTATGCCAACGACGACAGATGGAAGCGTGGCATATTGGTCGCCACGCAGAATCGTCGACAGTTTTTTGAAACATTTTAAATATTTCTGTAGCATGAAGAGGACGTCCCATTCCGCTTCAGAAATATAGAAACGTTTCAAGTCTGTGTTGTTTGATGTGTAACGGCCCGTCTTCATATAAGAAGACGATTCGAATGAGAGAAAAGTATAGGTGACATTAGCGCAGTGGTTAGCGCTCTGACTAAGGAATGGACATTCCGGGTTCGAGTCCCGGAGATCACCATATCTTTTCTCTCTTCGAAACTTCGCCAATTCATCCGCACTACCATCCTGCACACATCCCCGAATTCTCGGCCCAGCCGTTACATGGTGTCAGAAGTTTTCGGGCCGACGATCCCCAATTGCGCCTTTCTACCGACGGAGGCGTACAGATGACCCCGGCCTGGCACTGAAGAGCTGCACCGCGGGACTCAACACGGCCGAGGGAAGAGGTCCGACGATGGAGATAGGCTTCGCGAGATCTACGACGCTCCACTGCAATCGCGTAACAGGCTACCTGCTCTGCGCCTTGTACCGATGGAGCGCAGCGTCTCCCCTGCAATCGCGTAATCGGACACCCGCTCTGCCCAGTCGACGAGGACGTCGAGTTCACTAAGGGGGAGTGTGTAACGGCCCGTCTTCATATAAGAAGACGATTCGAATGAGAGAAAAGTATAGGTGACATTAGCGCAGTGGTTAGCGCTCTGACTAAGGAATGGACATTCCGGGTTCGAGTCCCGGAGATCACCATTAGTGATGCCGTTCGAGACGAGAAATTCTCGGCGAGACGAGACGAGAACGAGAAATTTCTCGTCTCGACCAAAAAAATTCTCGTCTCGAAAAGTCGAGACGAGACGAGAAATATTTCTCGTCTCAGCGAGAACGCGACGAGACTCTCGGCGAGATTCTCGACGAGACTTTCGGCGAAACTAATGAAATTTGAAGTAAACAAGTGTTTTAACATAATTTTGCAGTTTTTATAGGATGTATTATATAAAAATAGTCTCGTATAATAACACGTTTTATTTATTTCAATAATGTTATAATTTCGGGTACCACAATTTTATTGATTCAGATTCTTCTGAATTCGTGACTTGAGGCTGCACGTTACCCATCCGTGAATGCACAGAAGACTTCGCGCAGATTGATTGTTCAGCCGGTTTCGGTGCTTTCTGATGGTTAATCCAGCAGTGCAAAAGAGATGTTCGGCAAGAACACTTGTCGCCGGAGTACTCAAGAAGTCTCGCGCCATTCGCGCCAAATTTGGGAACGAGTTTGCCCGAGGGCTCGTGTCCGATCAAAAACAGTTCTCCCACCCTAACCGCCCCCAAATCTTCGTTGCGCCACTGCAACGTACCAAGCGTTATTTTCACGAAACGAGACGAGAAGTAAAAACTACTCGTCTTATCTCGAGAATTGTTCGAGATTCTCAAAAAATGTTCTTGATTCTCGTAAAATGTTCGAAATTCTCGCGTTTCTCGAAATTCTCGCGTTCCTCGAAATTCTCACGTTTCTCGAAATTCTCGCGTTCCTCGAAATTCTCGCGTTCCTCGAAATTCTCGCGTTTCTCGAAATTTTCGCCTTCCTCGAAAGTCTCGCGTTTCTCGAAATTCTCGCGTTTCTCGAGATTCTTGAAAATTTGTCAAGATTCTCGATAATTTGTCGAGATTCTCGGGTTTTTTTCGAGATTCTCGAGAACTTGTCGAGAGTCTCGAGAATTTGTCGAGATTTCCGAGAACCGAGACGAGAAATATGTCTCGCCATTGTTTCCGAGACGAGACGAGAACTTGATCTCGTCGGTTCGAGACGAGACGAGAACTTGAACTTGTCGAGACGAGACGAGACGAGAATTCGCTATTTCTCGTCTCGTCTCGTCTCGACGGCATCACTAATCACCATATCTTTTCTCTCTTCGAAACTTCGCCAATTCATCCGCACTACCATCCTACACACATCCCCGAATTCTCGGCCCAGCCGTTACAGATGCAAGAGCGGATATTGCCTTTTGCATCTTTAGTCCCGCCGTAATCAAGTCGAACGAACTGTTCCATCTCGTAGAGACGTCCAGAGGTACGTCGATCAGCTTCTCCTAAAAAATCTTGCAGTAGTCGCCAAGTTTGTTCTTCAACTTCTCAGATTTTTTGAGTTTCTTACACAGATAGCGCAATTTCGCGATTGGGAGAATCTCCGCTATCGTGTTACGATCGGTATTGTCGCCGCTTCGGCTCGATTCTGCTTCGCTACAGTCAACGTCAGACTCGTCCTCCGTGTCCGTCTCGTCCGAATTTTCATCTCCAGTGTTGTCGACTTTAAGAATTCTCAATACGTCCTGAACCGCTAAATTCAGCACATGCGCGAAGCACCGAAAATGCTGTTCCTCGGCATCAAACGTTATACCCTTTTCGCGGAGTTTTTCTTCGAGTTTCTTCATAAACGTAGTGTTTAATGAGGCATTGTCAAGAGTTATGCCCAGTATTTTTTCAACGAGACCAGGTTTTTCTAACGCATCATAGAACATAGCAGTGATGTCTACTCCAGCATGTTGGCCTTAACTCGGAATAAAATCTGTTGCCAGCGAATGCATTTCCCAGTCTTCGTCAATATAACGGGCAGTGATACCGTAATACGATTTCGATCGTATGGATGTCCAGCCGTCGACCGTGAAAGATATCCTCGAATTGTTGGTCTTCAATAAATCCATCACAATCGCTCGAATTTCTTTGTACGTAGACGACGTTATAGCAGTCAATGACGTTCGCTTTGGAAAGTGTAATTCGGGATTGATGGCGTGAAAAAAACTTTGGGACGAATCGTCATCGAAAATATTCAGCGGCAAGAACTTCGTCGAGATGCACTCTACTAGAAGGGTATGAAAGCCTTTTTCGGTCAGAACCTGTGAATCGCGGCACTTTCCATGGCAGTCTTGCGAGCTGAAAGTGGCCGTTTGCCTGTCAGTCGCGAACCTGTGGTGAAATGACAAAGTCGCGCAAGCGGAGTTCGCATTTCGTTCACTTTCGTCCCTTGAACCACAACCTCACTTTTCAGTGTTCGTCTCGCGCGACTGCCATTCCAAGTGCCGCAGATTCGTGCACTCGTTACAAAAAGTATGATGTGCAACACGGGTCGAAATGGCAATTGCGACTCGTGTGATTGCAGCCCTCGCTTCGCTCGGGCAGCAAACCTCACACTCGTCGCAATCGCCAACTTTCGACCCTTGTTGCACAATATACAATTTCAATTGAATTCCATTTTACGATAAATTTATCTTCATTTGTAGTTTAACTACGAATTAATTCAGTGAATTTCGAAGATTGAGCCACTCGATAAACATTTTTTTAATATTAGCTATATTGAAGATCTTAGCTATATGTTGATTTGGCATGATCATAATGCTAAAAAGTGATTAATAAATTGCAAAACATAATTATGAATAAAATCATCGGTCAACTTTTATTTATTTTATATAAAAAATCATTTTTCTGAACATATAAGAATTTTTTCATCTTACATTTTATAAATTACCATTTTCCATATTTTTAGAATTACTATACATTTTTTCCAAATCAATATTTTGGCTGAGAATGTACGTAAATTCTTAGCTCGTATCAAATATAAAAATAAAAAATATATCCCAATACAGAAAACGTCAAAGAATATAATAACAAGCAAGCGGGTTTCCTGTAGGGGGGCTCTGCCCCCCAAGCCCCCGATTGGGGGGCTCTAACCCCCAAGCCCCCCGGAAAATGACCCTGCGGAAAAAATGTCCCGAAGGGGAAGGGGAAAAAATGTCCCGAAGGGACATTTTCCCCGATGTCATTTTAAGGCACTGACTTGGACGTCGCGCTTCGCGCTCCGTATGGTTTGGACGTCGCGCTTCGCGCCCCGTATGGTTTGAACGTCGCGCTTCGCGCTCCGTACGGTTTGGACGTCGTGCTTCTTGCTCCGTATGGTTTGAACGTCGCGCTTCGCGCTCCGTATGGTTTGAACGTCGCGTTTTGCGCTCCGTACGGTTTGGACGTCGTGCTTCGCGCTCCGTATGGTTTGAACGTCGCGCTTCGCGCTCCGTATGGTTTGAACGTCGCGCTTCGCGCTCCGTACGGTTTGGACGTCGCGCTTCGCGCTCCGTATGGTTTGAACGTCGTGCTTCGCGCTTCGCGCTCCGAACGGTTTAAATATGATTTAAAAAATAATCCTAACAAAATATCGATGCCATATAATCATTTAGGAGTACGCAGCAACTTTCAGAAAAATTGTTTTATTGACTGCGAAGATTGAGACATATACATATATTTCGACCTGAAAAGCTGTATTGTGATAGGTTAACACAATTTTATATGGCATCGATAGATTATTAAAATAATAATTAAAATATTAAATTAAAATAATAATATTAAAATAATAAATAGATTATTAAAATAATCTAAAAAAGTTGCAAAGTAATTTCCCTTTTTCACAAAGCCACCTCTATGAAGAAGCTTATTTATTAACTTTGGCTTCCTCATAGAAGAAGCTTTGTGAAAAAGAGAAATTAATAAGGAAGCAATGTGCAAAGTTCTACTTTGCAACTTTTTTTTATTCGAACAAAAGAAAACTCCGTTACAAACACCGTTACATCTAATTTCGATTATCTCCAAATTTTTGTGTTACTTTCCTAACTTTTGTGGAAGTAATAGCGGAAATCTATTTTTTTTTTATTGAAAATGTCGTAAAATCCCAACGACTTTACCGATCATTTCAGTTCATTTGTTTGTTTCAAATAGAACATTTCAGTTCATATGTTTATATTCAACGTGATTTAGGGCAAAATGCATTTTTTTCGTAAAATTCAAAATTCAATCAAATCCGAACCGCTTTAACGATTTCGTCGAAATGCAATAGCGAACTCCATTGAAAGTGTCTTTAGTTATGAAGAACTATTTAGCTGAATCGTTGATTTTTTACGAAAGTTAAAGAGTGTACGACATTTTTTCGAAAAATTAAATATTCTATATATTCTGTATTCATGTATACATTTTTTCAAAAATCACAACAGTTGAAGAGCAGTTACCACTCTACTTGCATGCCAAATTTGACGCACGCACTCAAATTTCGTGCACGCACGCACGCACGCACACGCACGCACACGCAAAAAATGGCGCACACGGCCATTTTTTCTAAACCATTTTTCTGGGCGTTTTAGGTGATTCTGAACATACTGACATGAAAATCTAAAAAAAAAAAAAAAATTCTCGAAAACAAAGCTTCCTCAATGAGGAAGCAAAAATAATCTAAAAAAGTGCCTTTGCGTTAAAGTAATTTAGGAGTATGTAGCAAGTATCAGAATAATTGTTCTGACGACTGTAAAGATTGAGAACGTTACATACATTTCGGTCTGAAAATCGTCAGCGTGGTCAGCGTGGCTTCGCAATAGATCCTGTAAACTTCTCGTATTCAGGTGACCCAATCGTCGGTGTAGTCTTTTTGTCGAAATCTTCGGTGATCCTTCCGCAGTGGTAAGATTCTTTTTCGTCTGTTCCGTCTCGATTGTAGCTCAACATTCGTATAGCTCGTCCTCTTGTACGTAGTACAATCCCCCGATTCTTTCGGCAATCAGCTTCATGTTTTCGTCATCTGTTATCGTAGCTCCGTCCTTTTTGAACATCACATTATAACCCTTATCGGTTATTTTTCCGACAGACAGCAAATTCGTTCGAAGATCCGGAACGTGTAGAGCTTCAGTCAAATTCACGTTTTTCTGATTGTCTCCAACCTTGGCTACGATTTTCACGGTTCCCTTAGCTCGAATATCTGCAGACGCACTACTTGCCAAGTTCATTTTTCCGTGCGTTACGGTTCTGATTTCATAAAATTTAAAATAATTCTTGCACAGATGAGTCGAGCACCAGCTGTCAAGACACCACGTCTGACCACGAAATGCGCTTTTTACCGAGAATGCGATCAGTGATTGTGTATCTTTTGAGGAGACGTATAGGGATGCTTCCTATGCGCTCTTGGCGAATTTCTTATCGGATTTCCCTTCTGCTATTTCTTTCCAATTCGGTCTACACATGGTAGCGCTGTGCCCGAATTGTCGACATCTGTAACATTGAAACATGGAGGATTCTTTGTTTCCTGTTTTCGCTTCTCCCGATTTTTCCTTTTTCCAGTGAGGGTTCTTAAAATGTTTCCTTGCAAACAGCGCTTTCGGACCGTTATCTCGTACGTCTCCTTTTCGAGCTTCGTTCTCTTCGATAATTTTAATTCGAAGTACATCTGGAGTAGGTAATTCGTCGCGAGATTCGATTGCGCATTGAAAGTTTTCGAAACTTGGAGGCAAGCTGTACAGCAGCATGATTATCAATAAATCGGGATTAAATTCAACTTCCATCTCCCCGAGTTTATCGAATGCGTCGAAAAATTTGCGGATGTTTTCATGCATGTCGTCTCGGTCCGACATTTTTTGTAATGTCAACTGCTTAAGAAGTGTTGCTTTCCTAACAGAACCCTTAGATTGATAAATGTTCTCCAATTTTATACACATCCCTCGACGTCACGCATCCCTTAATTTGTTTCAACTCCGAGGGACTGATAGATAATATAATGTCAGACTTCGCTTTTCGATCATTTTCGGACCACGTTTTCGCTGCGGCGGCCGATGCAGTATCATTCGCTGCCACCGCTGGTTTCACGCGAGTCCCGCTTACGTAGTCCCACGCGTCGTTTTTGATAAGCAGCGCTTCCATCTGCATTTTCTATGTATCATAGTTCTCTTTAGTTAACGTCTTCAATCTCGTCGAATTTCCTCCGTTCTTTTTCGATTATTTCACTATTCAGCGTTTACTATTGATTCTGAATATCTTGGCCCCATAACCTGATAAGACGTAGTGGATTCACCAGATAATTCAATAGTAAAAGACACACACTATCGAAGAAATATATTTATTGGCAAGACGAATTAGCGGACACGTCTCGTCGTTACGGAGGAGAAAAAAAAACTGAATCCATAGAGACGATGATCGGTAATGGGAGCTATATCACTGTTTCATTATACATTAAAAAAGTAATGGATGCTGGATTTCTAATCCATTAAATACTGAAAAAATAATGGGTGCTGGATCTCTGATCCATTAAACATTAAAAAAGTAATGGAAACTGCATCGTTGCTCCATTAAACAGTATCAAGTAATTGGGTCCCACCCCATTGGGACCCCCAATTGGGGGGCACCGCACCCCAAACCCACCGAAAAATGACATGGGAAATGTGTTCCTTCGGGACATTTTTCCCTTAGGCCATTTTAAGACACTCACTTGGACGTCGAGCTTCGCGCTCCGTATAGTTTGAATGTTGCGCTCCATACGGTCTGAACGTCGCACTTCGCGCTCCGTATGGTTTGAACGTCGTGCTTCGCGCTCCTACGGTATGGACGTCGCGCTTCATGCTGTGTACGGTTTGAACGTCGCGATTCGCGCTCTGTGTGGTTTGAACATCGCGCTTCGCGGGTCGTGCGGACGTCAGTTTGAACGTCGGCTTTGAGCTCTGTTGTGTTTTGTGCGCTTATCTTGTGCAGTCTGTTCAATACATAGCTACTGAGTGTTTGCACATCCGGGTAATAAAAGATGTTGTCTCAACATGAAAAATACACAATAATGAAATTCCTGTATTCTGTTACTCCAAGAATATCTATACAACTATGGTTCAAGAATGTGCTGTAAAAACAAATGGGTAAATACTAATAATAATAAAATTTCCACAAAAAGTTAATTTAGACACATGTAGACCAAATTCAATAAGCATTTTGTGTGTTTTTTCAAAACGTGGCCCCTAAAAACGTTGTGAAATTGATCATTTTAGTATTGTGATGTGTATCGGATGTGTAATTATTTTATTGATTCTAATCGGATCTTTTAACTAGGCATATCGATTGTCATAAGTGTTGAATTAATTCAAGGGGACCGTTTTAGAGAAAAGTTTTTTTGTTATTATAAGTTACATTTTCCTCACCCATGAACAAATTTGGAATAATTCACTTTTTTTAGGATGGTAACGAAGGATTTTCTGCCACTGGACCCATCAGTTGGGTCAACTGGTTGCTTCGAAACCAGAAATATGACTTCTTACATCTGCGTGTAGTTCAGAGAAAACGAACCATAGGATTGGTCTCTGCTAGGGCTCATACTCATTGCACTCATATTTTCTGTAGATTGATTGTAGGGATTTTGTTAAGTTAATTCTTTTAAAAATCCATATCGGTGATTCCAACTATATCATCATTTTATATAAATTATTCTGTGCATTGTGTTTAAGAATCATTAAAAAATCCTTATTTATAAACACAGATATTTTTAATTTATTGTGGTAAAAACAACACTTTAGAATTATCTAAGAGCGAAACAAAAATATCTTGGAATCTTTGACACGGCGACGGCCGAGCCGACGATTAGGAGCTAAACCGGCGGTACCGCAGGCTGATCGTCTCTAATCTCGCTTGTAGTATCGCTTGTTGACAGGTTCAAATTTATAAACGATAATAAAATAATTGCAAATACAGTTACGTATGTCCGTAAAAATAAAAATAAAAAAGACTAATAGAAAATATACATGTTAAGCTGTTAGTTCCGGAAGTACGGTGAAAGTGACTAATAATATGCTTTACGAACCTGTGTTTAGGTTATGATCACTTATTCCACATTTTTGTAGATTGATACTAAACTATCACTATAATTACCTTATACTTATATAATGAATGAATAACAAAATAAAAAACTCGTTGTGAAATTCATTTTTTTTTGTGATGTGTATAACATGTAGTATGTAATGACTTTCCACAGTAAAAAGGACATGAACTGTCGCAAGAGTTGAATTAATTTAAATTAAATATTTGAATTTATGCGTGGTACGTAATCACCACTTTAGAATTAGATAAGGGTAAAACAAAAAAGTGTACCTGAAAAAATGTAAAATAAGAGTACGCTGCAAGTTGTCGCCAAATTAATTTATGCAGTGCGAAGACAGTCACCCGTACACGTTTACACACTTGAAAAGTGCCATTTTTTTCGGTATATGCCTACACAAAGGAATGGAAAAATTCTTATAATACTTGTGCATACTACTCAGTACTATAATAAGAGACATTGCAAATTTCAGGTTGTTCAATCTCTTCAGTCCAAAGATACCATGGTTTATGAACGTCCGGGTAGAACCAAATCTTGTTTCCACATTACAAGATACTAAATAATGAAAATGTTGTGTTCTGTTATACCAAGAATATGTACTTCACTAATTTTGAGAAACGTGCTGTAAAAAGATTCACAATTTCAATTTATATTAAGTTTTTCGTGAAAGAAGGTAATTTAGGCGAAATCTGACGGAATTTAATGGGCACTTCTGTGCGTTTTTGTAAAACGTGAGTGCCTAAAAAGTAATGGGTGCTGGATCTCTGTTCCATTAAACATTTAAAAAATAATGGGTGATGTATCTCTGCCCCATTACTCATTAAAAAAAAAACTGCAAAGTAGAACCTTGCATATTGCTTCCTCAGTATTTTACACTTTTAACGAAGCTACCTTTATGAGGAAGTTTGTAGATCAATTTTGGCTTCCTCATAGAGGAAGCATCGTTAAAAGTGTAAAATACTCAGGAAGCAATTTGCAAGGTTCTACTTTGCGTGCGTGCGTACGCTTCGAAAATTCGATTGCCTCTCACTCCGTAACCGTTTCAGCGATCTGGCTCAAATTTGGCACTCAAGTAGAGTAGTCATCGCCCTTTAAATATTGCGATTTTTAAATAAATATATATAGTAATTAAGATTTTACGTAGTTTTGAATTTGTTGAAAAAAGGGTGTGGTCGCTCTAACTGTCGTAAAAGTTCGCCGATTTAGCTAAATAGTTCTTCATCACTGAAGATACGTTCAATGTTGTGTGGTATTGAATTTCGACGAAATCGGTAAAGCGGTTTGGATTTTATGGAATTTTTAATTCAAAAAAAAAAAAATTACATTTTGCTCTAAATCACGTCGAATCTGAAGAAAGGAATCGAAATGTGCCACACTCGAAAAATAACATATAGTCGTACTACCTACGAAATTTGGTGATGATCGGTAAGGTCGTTCGGATTTTGCACCATTTTGAATTATTCGAAAAATGTAGATTTTCGCTATAACTCCCACAAAAGTTAAGAAAGTAAGACAAAACTTTGTATCTAATCAAAATGAGATGTAACGGTGTTAGTAACGGAGTTTTCTTTTGTTCCATTAAAACAAAAGTTGCAAAGTTGAACTTTGCACATTGCTACCTCGTCAATTTCCCTTTTTCACAAAACTTCCTCTATGAGGAAGCCAAAGTGAATAAATAGGTTTCTTCATAGAATGTGGCTTTGTGAAAAAGGGAAATTAACGAGGAAGCAATGTCCAAAGTTCTACTTTGCAACTTTGTTTTAAACAAATAAAAATGTAAGATTTTAACCACCGAACCGATATCCCTCAAATTTCTACCCAACCTTTGTTTCATGATAGTCAATATGTGGACCAAATTAGAACCCGGTATCAAGAGACGCGGTAGCGTCTCGACGCCAAGTATTAAAAAAAAATGAATAATGCCTCTCGACCTCTCGTCACGATCGACACGAGGCGCTGCCGCTACTCTTATTATCCATGATGCTGAAGTTTGCATCGTTGGAATGCAACGAAATTCAGAGAAAAAAATAATTCTGATTAGTCCAAATGATGAGATTAGGTATAAAAAAACATCATGGCAACTAATCGCTATAATGACTTTTTATACATAATTTTATAATTTGGGTTAACTAGAATTATTATTTTTTTCGGAATTTCGTTGCGTTCCAACGATGCAAACTTCAGCGTCATTATTATCCCGAAGTCGGGGCCTTTTCCGTTACTTTTAAATATAACTCGTTATATCTCTGTCGACGCCTCACAGACGAAAAATGAAGCAGGTCCTGTCACCAACGGGACGGCCGCGGGTGGATCGCAGCATCGCGGTCGATGACGCGTAACGCGTCGCCTCTCGGCGCGTCAACTCTCGCGCGCTTGCGCGAGGATTATCGATCGCGAGAGTGCGGTCGATGACGCGCACGGGGCCGCTCGCAGCGCGGGGTGGAGAGAGGAAAGCAACCGCGCGACGACGAGCGAGAAAGATTATTATTGATCGAGGGCTAGAGGGAGACAGACGCAAACGCGCTCGCGGAGCGAACGTGCCCGTGCGCGTATACAGCTCCACGTATTTTCTTAAATTCTGTGCTTCGGGACGTGTACGCCATTACGGCGAAGAAATAAATTTATTTGTGCCCCACAACCAGAGTACGTCGCATTGTTATTGTGTGTATAATATTGGGCGCAAGGATTGATCGAAATCGATAACGGAGACACACCAGGGAATTCGTTTTGGAGCATGTTTTGGAGCATGCGACTCGTAACGAGGTTAGAACAGCGTTAGCGCTGGGGACCCTCTACCAAGGACGAAGATCCGACACTCGTCGTTTTGCTAAGTGCAATCAGACAGCCACAAGGCTGGCGGACAAACCGGACGGTTTGGAGCGCGTGACACGGTATTTCCCGTGGTTTGTGACAGCTGGCGCATGGGTGTAGGGGACATTGTAGGTTCTCCGCGAGGCGCAACCAACGGATCGTCTGATTGAGAATGAGAGCTGAGCAGAGGCGACCCGGCGGACAACGAAGGATGACGATTAGGCGCGCGAATAAATTATTGGTGGTAGAGAGTAATCGGGTTGGGTGGAATGAGGTTTCGGTAACTCGCGAACAGGTCCAATATTTTTTTTTTCTCTTTCGAATGAGACCTATGACGACGAAATCGGTTACCGCAACGCTGATATCTGATCGAGCGAGATGTATGGCGAATTTTTTTTCTTGATTTGTCCGACGCACACTATTCTTCACAGCTCTATCCGTGTGAACGTCTGTGTGACGTCAGCGCACACACACAGGCGCGACGCCTGGGGAGTCGGCTCGCGCATGTGCGGACTCGTTCCCTCTCCGCCCGAGGCTCGCGCGGCGAGTGACGTGGGCTGGCGTGACGTATGCTGCGTTCATATAATTATTATGATAATATTAAGATAATTAAGAATAACAATAATCTTTTTCGCCATTCGAACAGATTTGTTAGCAGATAGCAAACTCAAAAAAGTTTGTTAACTTCAAATGTTTATAAACTTAATTTGTTTGTTAATTTCAAATGTTTATAAACTTAATTTGTTTGTTAATTTCAAATGTTTGTAAACTTAATTTGTTTGTTAATTTCCAATGTTTGTTAACTTAATTTGTTTGTTAACTTAATTTGGTTGATAACTTAATTTGGTTGATAACTTAATTTGGTTGATAACTTAATTTGTTTGTTAACTTAATTTGGTTGATAACTTAATTTGGTTGATAACTTAATTTGTTTGTTAACTTAATTTGTTTGTTAACTTAATTTGTTTGTTAACTTAATTTGTTTGTTAACTTAATTTGTTTGTTAACTTAATTTGTTTGTTAACTTAATTTGTTTGTTAACTTAATTTGTTTGTTAACTTAATTTGTTTGTTAACTTAATTTGTTTGTTAACTTAAGTTGTTTGTTAACTTAATTTGTTCGTTAACTTAATTTGTTTGTTAACTTAATTTGTTCGTTAAATTAATTTATTTGTTAACTTCATTTGTTTGTTAACGTCAAATGTTTGTTAATTTCATTTTTATTTTACTTTGATTACTTTGCTTTCAAAAAGACATCAAATAGCACAAAATTGTTACGACAAGTATAAAAACCGAAGTTATCCCATTTAATAAAAATTATTTCTAAACAAAAATTTACTTAAAAAAAAGTCTTTTGAAAAATATTTAATTTAAAAAATAAATGTTTTCAGAAATATTAAATTTCAAAAATAAATCGTTTTAAGAATATGAAATTACAAAAATAAATCAAATCGTCCAATATATTAGCCAAGCATCACCCCTCTAGTCACTGGCACACAAAAAACTTGGCGTACCAGCGACTTGCTCCCGTACATAGTTCATTGAAATAAGGACGGGACCACTGCTGACATTGTTTATCGCTAAGTCTGGGAGAAAGCGAGCGAGAGAGGGAACGAGGGACCGAGAGACCGAGATAGGGACCGAGAGAGCGACCGAGAGAGTTACCGAGCGGGCGTGGTCCGGGGCGAAGCCCCGGCGTGGGGTTCGAAGGGCGGAGCCCCCCGACAGAAAGAAAAATAATCTTCACAGCACACGGCTGGGTTTTTTTTTCTTTTTCGGTTCTTGTTTTTTCGCTTTTTTGCAGCTCGTGCCACAAAAAAGAAAATAATATTCTTAAAAATGTATAAAGGTTGGTTCTGTCCCGTACTTATTTCAATGGACTATGTACGGAAGCACGTCGCTGGTACGCCAAGTTTTTTTTATGACAGTGACTAAAGGAATGATGCTTGGCTAATATATTGGATGATTTGATTTAATTTTGTAATTTCATATTCTTAAAAAGATTTATTTTTTTAATTTTATATTTTTGAAAAGATTTTTTTTGGAAGTAATTTTTTGTGTAGAAAGAATTTTTATCAAATGGGATAATCTCATAATTTGCACGATCCAGATCGAGAACAAGATTTTTCAATATATTCAAAATGTCATAAAATTTTAACGGCTGGACAGATCCGCGTCAAATTTGTACTCAAAACGTGGTCCATAATTGTCCATATGTGAACCAAATTTGAGATCATTTTGCAAAAAAATGTTCCCCATTTTTTTTTTCGGGTTGGTTTTTTTTGTTTTGCATGCTGCAAAATCGAAATTTACCGGCATAATGACCGTTTCCTTGACGAAACTCATCATTAATAATCTATAAACGTAATGACACGTTCAAAATTGCAATCGGAAGTCTCATAATTTACAGGAACTGAAGTACTTACAGACATTTGAAAAAATAAAAACTGCAATAACATTAAAACTACTTTACCGATTCTCGCCAAACTGGGTACAGATCATGGGTTGATGGTAGTCCATTTACGTACAAAATTGCAGCATGATATCTCTCAGTTTGCGTAAGTTATAGCGCGAGAACGATTTTTTTCAAATTTTCAAAATGCTGTAAAATCTGAATTTCCTAACCGATTCGCGTCAACTAAAATCCCATACAGTGTTCTATGATAGCCAAGATGCGTGCCAAATTGCAAGAACGTTCTTAAAAAATTACGGCAGTTATCGTGTAAATAACGAAATCTGCACACACACACACACACACACTCACGCACGCACGCACATACAGACATTTCGTACAAACCATTTTTCTCGACGTTTTGGACCATTCTGAGTGAACTGACATGAAAATCACGAAAAAAAAATTGCACGAAAACAAAACTTTCTCTATAAGGAAGCAAAAACGGTGATGCATTACAAAAATAATGCATCGCCGCCAGCTCTGCTACGAATGCCGTCGTGAATTCCACCGCCACCACCTCGCCGATAGTGGTATACGTAGCTACGCCACCGCGCATGCTGCCGTGCCTCCCACCGCCGTAATCACTTCGCCAATTGTGGCATATGTGGCTTGACGACCGTGAATGCCGCCGTGTATCCCACCGTCGTCCTCTCCGGTAGAGCCATTCACAGTGGCTACGTTACTGTGAATGCCAGCACTCGCGATAATAATATTATTTTTTATTATTTTTTATTTTATTGTCCCCCCGCTCTTCAGGCAATTGTCTATAGCGGGTCGGCCCGATCGTTTGTACTTTTTCCTGTGCTCAATCATTGTTAGTCCTGTTCAAGACCGAGCCAGTCCCCCCCCTTTTTGCGGCTGCAGCCGAGTTCCCCCACTGTATCGCATTTGCCTCTGGACAGAGCCCAGAAGACAGAGGGAAACTGCAGAAAACCTCTGTCGATACAGTCGGTCTCAAGTTCGCTTCGCGCCGCCGGAGCTAATCGCGTTTCGCTGAGAATGTAAACACTCGGACTACAGGTATACATATGTATACCTGGAGCTACATCGCGCCCGAATATTTATTTCTCAGCGAAAACGACGGCAGCGGGACTCGAACCCTCGACCTACCGACACGCGCGATAATAATATGTATAGTTTGCATCGGTTTTGCGATTTGTTATCTCTGTTTTTGCTTCCTCATAGAGGAAGCATTGTTTTCGTGTATAATTTTTTTTCGTGATTTTCATGTCAGTACACTCAGAATGGTCCAAAACGTCGAGAAAAGTGGTTTGTACGAAATGTATGTGTGTGTGTGTATGTGCACGTTTTTTTGTTTACACGATAACTGCCGTAATTTTTTTTTTGTAACACGTGCACGAATCGCGGCACTTTCCATGGCAGTCTTGCGAGCCGAAAGTGGCCGTTTCCCTGTCAGTTGCGAACCTGTGGTGAAATGACAGAGTCACGCATGCGCAGTTCGCATTTCGTTCACTTTCGTCCCTTGGGAGTTTCTGTCATTCACTTTCGTCCCTTCAATCACAACCTCACTTTTCAGTATTCGTCTCGCGCGACTGCCATTCCAAGTGCCGCAGATTCGTGCACTCGTTACAAAAAGTATGATGTGCAACACGGGTCGAAATGGCAATTGCGACTCGTGTGATTGCAGCCCTCGCTTCGCTCGGGCAGCAAACCTCACACTCGCCGCAATTGCCAACTTTCGACCCTTGTTGCACAATATACTAAAGGATATTCTTCAAATTTGGCACGCACGTTCGCTATCATAGAATACTGTATGGGATTGTAGTTGACGCGAATCGGTTAGAAAATTCAGATTTCACAGCATTTTGAAAATTTGGCAAAAATCGATTTCGCGCTATAACTTCCGCAAATTGAGAGATATCGGAGTGAAATTTTGTACGTCAATAGACAACCATAAAACCATGATTTGTACCAAATTTGGCGAAAATCGGTAAAGCAGTTCTCATGTTATTACAATTTCATTATTTTTTCAAATGTCTGTAAGTACTTTAGCTCCTGTAAATTATGAGACATCCGATTGCAATTTCGAACATGTCATTATGTTTATTGATTATTAACGATGAATTTCGTCAAGGAAACTGCCATTACGTCGGTAAATTTGGATTTTGCTGCATGAAAAACAAAAAAAAGCCGGCACGAAAAAAAAAATGGGAAAAAAGTGTTTGCAGAATTTTCTCAAATTTGGTTCACGTATGGACAACCATGGACCACGTTTTGAGTACAAATTTGACGCGGATCTGAAAAACCGTTCAAATTTTATGGCATTTAGAATATTTTGAAAAATCTCGTTCTCACGCTGGATCGTGCAAATTACAAGGTACCGGCTTCTAATTTGGTCCACACATTGACTATCATGAACCAAGGGTTAGGTACAAATTTTAGGGAATTCGGTTCGGTGGTTAAAATCTTACATTTTTATTTATTAAAAAAAAACAGCCGAAAAAACCTGCAAAGTAGAACTTTGCAAATTGCTTCCTCAGTATTTTACACTTTTGACGATGCTTCCTCTATGAGGAAGCCAAAATTGATCAACATACTTCCTCATAGAGGTACACAGTAACGTGTGTAATAGCGTGATCCATTTTGCAACAACATTTTTTTACAGGCCACCCCTCAAAACTATTCTCTATCATGAAAAACAATTCCTCGTAAATCATCATCGAGCTGAAAAACATTTAGAGGTCGTGACAGCATTTTTTTAATGTTCTTGTTTTTTAGTTCTGTCGGTGAAAATTCTCATGTTTATGTTTATTTTTGTTGCTTTACATGAGTATAGAGATTCTTGATAAAACTGCAACAATCCATTTTTGTTTTGTGGTAGTTTTAATGTACGAAATAATTGCAAACGTAAAAAATCTTTCTTGTAAAAGAGAAAATAAGAGGGTGAGCAAATCTTCTTTTCTCCCGACTCCGCTAAAATAACCCCATTTCGTGTCCGCAACGCGGGCGGAAAATCGCTCATTTTTTAACCACTGACTCACGCATGCGCAGTCCGGTTTCATTACCTCCCTAGGGAGGAAATCAGCTCATTCCTGCCCGCGCGGGAGTAATGGAAACCGTACTACGCATGCGTGTCGTCATTTGTCAAAAATGAGCTTATTTTCCGTCCTCGTTGCACACACGAAATGTGGTTATTTTTTAGCGAAATCGGGAGAAAAGTATAGTACGTTACATGGGAGGAGTGCAACTTTTCACCTCGTGTGAATTTCTGCCCTCGCTTCGCTCGGGCATCAAACTTCACACTCGGTGAAAAGTTGCACTTTCCTCCCTTGTAACGTAATGTACTATTTTTCATTTGAAATGCCATAAAATTGTAATCCCTAAACGGATTAACGCCAAATTAAATCGCAAGCCTTGTCTTATAACTGTCTACTTGTGTACCAAATTCCAGCTCAATATCTAAAACATTGTGGAAGTTGGAGAGAAAACAAACTTTTAAAAAATTCAAAATGTTATCAAATTGTTATCTCTGGACGGATTAACGCCGAATTCAATGCTAAATCTTATCTGATGTTAGTCTACTTGCATTTTTAGTACGCACAGGTGGTGATAACCGTGAAGTCAAAGCTAGTCTTAAAACCCGCGACGTTCTTCAAATAAAGCCTCCAGACTTTGTCACAGCGAATAGTTTGCGATTTTTCGATGTCATTCGAATCGAACCAACATTTCGCAAGATCCACTAGAGTGTAAGAATGACAGAAAATTCGCCACGTGTAACGTGTCAAGCACTATATGTCAAGGACTTCGTGTTGTGAATGACACAGCAGAGCGCGGAGTTGCTCTCATTGAGGAGTACACCCGAATTATCACTAATGATGAAGCGCAGAAACAGTATCTGCTGTAGGTTGTTACTGAACATCGCAAGAATATTGTAACGAGTCCCTGTCCACTACCTATTTTTCCCTTTTCCACCGACTCTCCGTACCTCTGGCCCACGGGCCTGCATTCCTAATTTATCGCTTCCTGACATGCGGTCCGGCTTAACGCCACGCACCACATCTCCATAGGTCCCTTAAACGCAGTTATTATCACCTGCATCATAATACCGCCACTTGCGTGGCCTACGTGACTTTTCCGAAATCCCTTTGTATCGCTGGTTTCCCAAGCACGCTGCACCTAACTAAACAACCGCCTTTTCCCGGAATCCAGTCACACAACTGTCCGTCTCCCGCCGAAGCTTCCAGCCTCCTCTCAAATTCTTAGCTACGTCTTTTTTTATCGCCTGTTTCCCACGTATGCCTCGCCTAATCCGCTATGCGCCTTTCCAGGAAAACAGCCACACGTGCGCCCTTTTCCCGCCGAACTTTCTGGACTCTTCTCCCAAAATTCCTCCCCACTATTACCATTTTCCCACAGTTCGATCCCATTTAAGCACCTCCCGCGTTATTTCGTTAGTCAGTAAGCCCGAAACTGCGTGGCTAAACTTGTACCAGAGATCTACAATAAACGTCCCTTTGGACTCGTAACGTGTCAACCTCGTCTTTCCATCCCATAACCGCGCTTCGTAGCCGAGTTGGGTATTCCTCGCCATCAAAAATATACCCGACATCACAATATGCGTAATTTTAATAAGAGCACCATTGTATATACAGGGTTTAAAGAATGATTGAGAAAAATCGTCGTTATAGAGAGACTGTCTTATAATCGACTTAATTGTGTTCCGCATCTCAATAATGTATTTTGTTTAAAATACCCAAAGCTCCAAATGTTTACTACTATCATCGAGAGACGCGACAGCGTCTCGAGACAAGTACATTTACCGTATTACCGACAACGACCAATTTTACCGACGTCGTGCTTTGCGCTCCGTACGGTATGGACGTTGCGCTTCGCGCTCTGTACTGTTTAAACGTCGCGCTCCATGCGGACGTCAGTTTGAAGGCCAAACGTCAGTTTGTGCTCTGTTGTGGTTTGTGCGCTTATCTTCTTTGGTCTGTTCAATACATAGCTACTGAGTGTTCGCACGTCCGGGCAGCGACGGTCCTCTTGTCGGCGACGGCGGCGGGAGATACGAACCCAGTAAACACGGTGATGTTATGGCAATGTAACGGCTATGTAACTCAATGTAACAAGTAATATCACATGTAACTTGCATGTGACTTACGTGTAACTTACTATTTCCCACTCAGCAATGTTACCATGTTATATAACCTGTGTTACATAACCGTTGCGACCTCGTAACGTTGCTAGTGTGATACGAGATACAAGTAACGTTGTCTCTAACTAACATGTACATGTTATGTAACGTGTGTTATGTAACATTAATTAAACAGCTACGTTACTGTTTGCTTATATTGCCAAAATGTAGTCATATTGACAATACGTTGACTTTTCTTTTGTGGACTTTCAGTCCACAAAACTTTAAGGGTCGCTAAATCGCTACCCTTGGAAATAAAAAAATTAGCCGCTACTATTAAAAGTAGAACAAGCTTTAGGCAAATTATGCCAACCGGTTGACACCTCCGAAGAGTATCACTCCAGTGTGTATATGAAGGTGCGCCATTGCGCTGACTTATACACGTTAGCGACACGAATCGGTTGCGAGAAACGTTTGAGTCGTAGGCCATCCAGCGGACATCACATCGTTATACACATGTTACGTATCAATAACACACTTTTGTTACATGACTGTAACGGAACTACAATATATAAGATGTATGCTGTGAATGCAATATAACCCCTGTGATATGCATGTTACGTAAACGTTACTTATTTCTGCAACGTTCTAGCAATGTTACCACATTACGTAACTGTAACATGACCGGGCTATTGTAGCAGTTGCATTACCGTCGTTACACACATGTTACATACTTTTTGCAATATACTTGTTATGTTGTCACTTTACATCACTACAACATTGCGTTTCTGTCACGAAAGTGATGTCCCAATTGTTACTTGCACGTTGCGTTGCGGTTTCATAACATTTGTTATGCAACTGCAACGAAAATATGTCACATAACGGTAACATTACCTGCACATTAAAAATGCAACATCACAAGTTACTCCTATGTTACATATCCTCGGGTTAAATATCACAAGGGTAACATTGTTACAATCACATGTAACTTCCAGGTTACATTGCTGTTCAGAAACGTGTTCACTGGGAATGCGTCGAGCGTGCAGTGGCTTAGCGGCGAGGTCGCGGCGACAGTCCCGCGTCCTTTCTCTCTCGCACTCTCACGCTGACCTGTCGTTGTGGGTTCGCCCCGGCGCTCCGCTCCAATTCTCGACGGAAAAAGCGTGAAAAATATACAAAACGAACAAGCATTAATAATAAATCCATTGAATATAAATTATGGCCCTGCGGATCGGTGCAGGCTCATTCGAGAGAGCGGGAAGCAGCGTTTCGGGCACGGCCAAAAAATTGTCCGTACTACAAACTCTTTAAAAAAATATTTTTTTTAACGTTATCGATACAATTAACCATTTCCGAGATCTCACTGTTTGAATGTAAAAAATTATTAACATCCGATCGTAAGTAGACAAAAAAAAAGTTGGACTTAGTGAATCTGTCTGGTACACATACTCTGATGTTTAGACCTTTTTGGGCACTCATGTTTTGCAAAAACGCACAGAAGTGCCTATTAAATTCGGTCAGATTTCGCCTGCATTAATTGTTTAAACGAAAAAGTTAATATAATTTGAAATTATTAATTTTTTTACAGCACGTTTCTCAATCTTAGTGAAAAACATATTCTTGGTGTAACAGAACACAACATTTTCATTATTTAGTATTTTGTAGTGTGGAATCAAGATTTGGTCCTACCCGGACGTTCGTAACCCATGGTATCTTTGGACTGAAGAGGCCGAACAAGCTGAAATTTGCAATGTCTCTTATTATAGTATTGAGTAGTATGCACACATATTATAAGAATTTGTCCATTCCTTTATATAGGTATTTACCTAAAAAAAATGGCATTTTTGAGACGTGCAAACGTGTACGGGTGACTATCTTCGCACTGCATAAATGATTTTGGGTATAACTTGCAGTGTACTCATATTTTACATTTTTTCAGATACACTTTTTTTTACCCTTAGCTAATTATAAAGAGGTGATTACCTACCACGCATAAATTAAAGTATTGAATTTAAATTAATTCAACACTTGCGACAGTTCATGTACTTTTTACTGTGGATACTCATTGCATACTACATATTATACACATCACAAAACGTAAATGAATTCCATAACGTGATTTTTTATATTGTTATTCATTCGTTATATTTGTACACTTTAATGATAATGAAAAATGCATTTGACTATAATGGAACCCGGGAAAAATGTCCCGAAAGGGTCATTTTTCGGGGCGTTTGGGGGGCGGAGCCCCGCAACAGAAATTGGGGGTTGCTTGTTTCTAGTTTTTTTTGTCTGAATTCGTATGGTTCATATCGTAATTCCAGGATTTAATATTTTCAGAGAAATACCGTGCAGTTGCGAAAATTGTTAGCTAATAATAAACAACAGATCGAAGCGAAGATTAACATAATCACTCTCTAACATAAGCATTAACATAAAAATGTAATTTTCGTGTTTTCTATTCAGTATTTCCGAAAGATCACTTCGAAGTCCACTAATCATTCAGCTCTGTAATTGCCATTGTTTCATTACACATTACTTTATTACTTCCGAATCGTACCCTCTATTACTACACGTAACTACATGGGTGGTCTCGAAATAGAAAAGAATCTGCCGTTCGAATATTCAACTCTTCTTATCTGAGTTGGTCGAAGCGGAGCATTTGACTGGTGCGCCGGGTCTTTTTGTTTCTCTACATAGTAAATAAACCAGCAATATACAAGGCAGACTGATACATTTCTATGAATGGGCTCGTTCCATTGATATTCTGTTGTCTCCCGAATTGTCGACCATTACCCTAATTTTTTTCTAAAGGCGAAATTGAAATGCAATCATCTTTTCAAAGAAAACATTCGGCCACTGAACCAGACGCGTTAAAAAAAATCCAAAGTGGAAAGCGAGGACGATTTGTCTAACATCTCCCTCGAAGAAAATGTTGAAGTTTCTCCCCAAAAACGACAAGCTATATCACTAGAGACAGAAATAGTTTCAACAAAAAAAAAGAAAATTAACTTTGCGGGAGTTTCTGGTGAGTCGGAGAATCTTATTTATCAATTTTTGAAAAACTATGTGCGTGGATTGGTGAGTGAGTTTCTGAAAGTGTGTGTGCGTGGATTAACAAGCGAGATCGTAAGAGGCTGTGTGCATTGATTTGTAAGTGTTGTAGTGACTTTTTCCAAATTCCCAAAAACCCATTCACCACAAAGATAAAGCCCAGAGTATTCTCCCCTTTATTTATAATGGGCGCTAGGCGCTTGCGCGCCGGGGAAAATACTCGATCGGAAAGGCCAAGCTGCTGAACCGGGCTAGCCGCAACCTTCAAACTGGTAGAGTGGCGGGATGAGGAACCAGAGATCTCGGAACTAGGGTTCTCTCTCGTAGTTATCGACAAAGAAATAAATAAATTTGTTTTCCAATATAGTTTTGCGAGAATTAACAAGTCTGCAATTTATTCAGAACAAAATGAAATTATTTGACTCGAAACCATTTGAACAGCAACAAAGAAAATGAATATTACCGCAGCTCAATGTTTTCCCTACAAAACAAGGAAGAAATAATAACCAAATATAAATTTGCTTGGTTCTTGGCGCAAAAGCAGCCAGTCCTCGCAAGGATGCGAGACTCCGCGCGCGCCGCACTCTCGCCACTCACACAAACACACAATCCGCGGCGAACGAAAAATCAAGAGTTCCCGTCGGGCCGACTCTTTTCCGAACACGTGTTTCGGCCGGGCGGTAATATTCAGGATCTTACAATGTTCCCGTTGGGACTCTCTTTCCTCCTCCCTCCCGCGGCCACACTCGCGGCGAGACGTGACGCGACAGCGACAAAATAATGACTCAAAATTGAATGTTAAGGAAAACCAAAAGAAATTAATTCACACTCGAACGTGGGTTACAAGATTCGCGGCCACACATTCTCTCCGCGGGACAAAATCCGGCTACTCAATTCGACGGTCACAATGCATTTTTAATCGCGAGCCCCTCTCACACCATCCCTACAACCGCGTCGCCCCGCTCTCGCACACTGACTTGAATCCTACTTATAACAAAACGTTGATTGGGCGGACGACGTACAAAACAAACAAAAAATAGGCGACTTCCCGCGACCGTACGTTAGGGACCCGGTCTCTGGCACCGCGTATTTCTACGTGGGGCCGCCCGGTCGCCTAGGCTTTCCCGAAGTGTCCCGCGCCTGTCCGGTTATATGATTTTCCCGGCCCGTTGCCGCGTGGGCGGGAATCCGGGCGCTCGGGCGCGTGGACGAAGACGCGGTTGACAATTTCGCCGAAAACCCGTCGACTCGGCCGTCGCGCGCCCTCGTCTAAGCCAAGGGCAAATTTGCCCAGTGGCGGTTGTTCTGAAGGACCGGGACAAAAAAAACAACAAATAATTTATTTTTCCGTGCTACAGTGTTTATGTTGATTAGTGATCGAGTTCCCACGAGTGTGTATGGGGCATTCCATACCGATTCGACCTGGGTCGGACCCTCGACCTCTCGGATTTGGTCGACAATTTTTTATATGATTGGACCAACTCCAAAAAGTACAGGAAATTTTTTTCAGATTTTTTTCATTAATTTTTTTTTTACGGTTCTTTAAAGGTAACATATCGTTAGCCCAAATTTAAAAATCTGAAGAAATTCTCAAAAATTCTGCATGAAATAACAACATTTCTTAGACTAAAGCCAAAGTAGGCCGGGTTTTGCTTCTATTTTTATTCTATAAAAAACGATTAAAAAAATTAAACCGAAAGTGGAAAAGTTATCAATTTTTTCTAAAATATTGCTTTCTCTTGCAAGTGCTTTCTTTTCGTAAAAAAAATGCGATTCATAGAAAATATGTTCACTGTTAAATCAGGCCGGAATCGCAAAACAGAGTTTCTCTCTGAGGAAGCCAAATAATAACGATATAATTTCTTGCGGAAGAATGTTTATGGAAAAAAGAGGAAATGCTGTGAAAATGTCAATTTTCATGTTTTTCTAGAATTATATAAATACTAGGGGGCTGCGCCCCCTACGCGCTTTGCCGGCCAACCCCGCTGGTGGGGGGGGGGGGGGGGGGGCTTCGCCCCCGCGCGTTTCGCGCGCTCCCCCCCCCCCTTGACGCCGTAAACCTGCGTAACCTAACCCTGATTAACTTAACCCTACCTATCTTAATCCTATCTAATCTAATCCTACCGAACTTAACCCAACCTGATTTAACTCTACGTAACTTAACCCTAACTAACTTAACCCTACCTAACTTAACCCTACCGAACTTAACCCTATCTAACTGAACCCTACTTAACTAAATACTACTTAACTTAATCCTACCTAAATTAATTCTATCTAACTTAACCCTACCTAACTTAACCCCACTTAATTTAATCCTCCCTATCTCGGGATCCCCATCCCTCAGAACCCCTATCCCTCGGGACGTCCCTCCCATCCCTCAGAATCCATATCCATCGGGACCCCCCTACCGTTCCTCAAATCCCCTATCCCTCGGGACCCCCATCTCTCAAAACCCCTATCCCTCGGGACTCCCATACTTGAAACCCGTATCCCTCGGGACTTACATACTTGAAACCCCTATCCCTCGGGACCCCCATACTCGAAACCCCTATCCCCCGGGAACCACCTTACTCGAAACCCTTATTCCTCGGGAACCCCCATACTCGGAATCCCTATCCCTCGGGAACCCTCATATTCGGATCTCCTTTCCCTTGTGAACCCCCTTACTCGGAAACCCTATCCCTCGGGAACCTCCATGTGGTCTTAGAAAAATGCTGCCTCCAGTGTGTCATTTGACCCCGACATTCTCGAAAAATTCGCTGGAAATTCCATGGCCTACTTGATACCACTCCTCCAAAATTCCATCGAATACTTGATACCACTCGCCCAAAATGTCATGGCCAACTTGATACCACTCCCCCAAAATGCCATGGCCAACTTGATACCACTCCCCCAAAATGCCATGGCCAAGTTGATACAACTCGCTGAAAATTCCATGGCCAACTTGATACCACTCGCTGAAAATTCCATGGCCAACTTGATACCACTCGTTGAAAATGAAATTGAATCGTTGCCATGGAAATGGTTCCTATGGTAACGGTTGCCATGGTAACAGTTTCACACCGGCGACGACGACTCGTCGCTCCCCCTCCTACCCGTTGCACCATCTAGATCTCTGTGCATTACACAAATATTTCGCCATAACTAACTAAACCCTACCTAACTTTGCCCGACTTACTTTCACCCTACCTAATTAAACCCGACGTAACTTAACCCGACGTAACTTAACCCGACGTAACTTAACCCGACGTAACTTAACCCTACCTAACTTAACCCTACCTAACTTAACCCTACTTAACTTAACCCTACCTAACTTAACCCTATCTAACTTAACCCTACCTAACTTAACCCTACCTAAGCAAAACCGACCTAAGCAAAACCTACCTAAGCAAAACCTGCCTAACCCTACCTAATTTAACTCTACCTAACCCTACCTAAGTTAACTCTACCTAACCCTACCTAACTTAACTCTTCCGAACTTAACACTACCTAACTCGGGACCCCCATCCCTCGGGACCCTCACACTCGGAACCTCCCTATCCCTCGAGACCCCCTCCCATCCCTCGGAATTCCTCTCCCTCGGAACCCCTGTTACGTCAGGCCGTAACTTCGCGCTATTCGCACAAACGAACTCTTAGTTCAGCCATGGGTTTCGAGACTTCTGGCGAAAGGGGGCATTTGGTAAACAATTATACGAGCAACGGTCCCTGCAGGCCCCGGAAACTACAATATCTGTTAACAGATACCGATGGGTCAGTTGAGGTAAAAGAGTTGGGATGATGGTACAACAGGGCCCGATTTTTCAAAACACTAAGCGACGGAGAGAGGGTGGACTTAGAAACTCTTGATATTGAATTCCCTATATATCCTATACGGCGGTGGCGTCGGCGGCGGCGAGATATTTTTATTATATAGAGAGATTCGCGCGCTCACATGTCCGTTTTTCGTTTTCCAAAACCATAAATCCCGCAAGGCCTGATTTTTCTAAGTCCTTTTCCATAAACATAGGCCCCCAAGCGCGGATTTTTCCATGGCCTTTTTCAAAAACATATACTCTCCAATTCCGGATTTTTCTTAGTGCTTTTCCAAAAACATAGGCCCGCCAAGTCCCTTGGGGGACTTAGAAAAAAACAGCCCCTTGAGAGACTTAGAAAAAAACAACCCAAGTCCCTTGAGGGACTTAGAAAAAATGAGGCTTGAGTGGGCCATTTTACCCCACCCTTCTGGTTAGGGACTTAGAAAAAAAGAGCTCAAATCCTTTGTTGGACTTAGAAAAAATCAGGCCTGGGTGGGCCATTTTACCCCACCCAGCTCGATTATCCTACACGGCGGCAACGGCGGCGGCGGCGAGATCTTTTTATTATATAGAGAGATAATTCTAATATAATTTGTAATACAGTTATATTTATATAATTCTAGCGAGCTCTGTTACGCCTATTCATAAATCTGGTGAAAAAGGCCAAATTGAAAACTACCGTCCTATCTGTGCTCTGAATGTTGTGCCAAAACTCTTCGAGGCGATAGTTACACGAAAACTCACCATTCATCTGAATAAAGTCATTGCGCATGAGCAGCATGGGTTTCGAGAGGGTAGATCAACAGTAACGAATTTGGCGTTTTTCACTAACTTTGTAATCACAGCGATTGGTAACAAAGCACAAGTGGCCGTAGCATACACTGACTTTTCCAAGGCATTTGATCGTGTAAATCACCGAATTTTACTACTAAAGCTGGAGGCGATTGGCGTTACAGGAAGGCTCCTTGATTGGATGAGGTCATACCTAGCGGATAGGCGACAGATGGTTAGGGTAAACTCAGTGTTTTCGCGGGCGTATCGATCATGTTCAGGTGTGCCACAAGGTTCTCACTTGGGGCCCGTTCTTTTCAATGTTTTTATAAACGACATCGTGGGAGAGATACGATATTCGGAAGCACTATTGTTCGCTGATGACTTGAAAATCTTTAAGGTTATTAACTCATCTGTTGACGCCGATCGTTTCCAGTTTGACTTGAATGCTGTTGCGGGGTGGTGTACGTCCAACGAGATGGGTCTGAATGCGGCTAAGTGCAAGGTGGTTCAATTTAGGAGACTGGGCAGCCCGTTGCTCTCGGTGTATTCTTTGAACGGTGTCGACCTAGAGGTGGTTGCCTCGGTTCGTGACTTGGGTGTAACAATGGATAATCAGCTATCCTTCGTTGGCCACGTTCAGGCAATCATCGGAAGTGCGTTAAAGATCCTTAGTTACGTTAAACGGGTCGCAGCCCGGTTCGATAATCCGCGTGCTTTGCTGGCCTCGTATGAGGGCCTTGTGCGCTCTCACCTCGAATATGCATCAGTTGTTTGGTCACCTCACGCGCGGGTATACTGTAATTTACTTGAAGGCGTTCAACACAGATTTTTGCGCTTCGCCGCCTTCAGGATCGGTCAGGCCATGGATCTGTATGATCATGACTACGGCCGCATCCTAACTACATTGGGATCGCGCTCTCTGGAAGATCGGCGTTTGGTTGCGGACTTGGCTTTCCTGCATCGAATTATTCGCGGCTCGATTGATTCGCCTGCCCTCACATCCTTACTGAAGTTTCGGGAAGGCGGTCGAGGCACTAGATCCGCGGAAATTTTTGTCGTACCGTTTTATCGGGTGAACTATGCTTACTACAGCTGGCTGCCCCGTATTGCTAGGTTAGGAAATCAGTTCCTTCCTCTTGCTAACATTTTTGAATTATCCCTTCCGCAATTTACAGCTGCGATCTACCGTCTTCTCGTTACTAGTAATATATAAATTCTTGATATCCATTAACTAGAAAAAGTTAAATTTTATAAGTTTATTTTTATATATTATATCTCGATATCGCTATATTTTTCTATGAAAACGTTTTACTATAATTATGTTGGCTAATGTTATACCTATGTATGTATGGTCAAACCTATGATTATTTCTGCAACTGTCGATACTGCCTACTGTTTGTATAGGTGTGGGGATATCCCCTCACCGCGGAATTGGGTTATGACCCGTTTGAAATAAATAAATAAATAAATAAATAAATTCTAGAAATTGCGGTATTATATTAGTTCGTATTATATTATCTTATACGTAATGCTAACATATTGCTGAATTATATTATGTTAGCTTCGATAGTTACAAAGCGAATAAATGACGCACGTTCAGTCATTGCTGTTACAATCTAGTTAAAATCATTTTTTTTCGGTCGTGCCATTGTTATCGGCGTCACTACAAAAACGAACGTATGGAGAAAGTGGGTTGTTCAAAATAATAGGTTCGAAAAAACCAATGAGTGCCATGATATTTCCTTCATCTATTCGTTAGCAGTCATGAAGAAGGGCACAATCTGCAATCAACTCCTTTCGCTTAACTTCTTGTTTAACCGTGGACGCTGTGAGTCTGCTTCTTTCAGCAATAATAGGTTCATCGTCTTCCTTTCTTTATTTTACCTCCGATTACAATCCGATTTCTAAACATCGGTGAAGCCTTGCATATTAAGCTCGACTAATTTATCTTATGTTTTCCTTATCTTTAGATATCAGTTTACTCCTTATGTTCCATGTGTTGTATGTGTATTCAAGAGTGCCTTCGATGTCGAGTATGTGAACACATTTATACGCGTGCGGGTATTTGATTATTCGAGGATGCGTCATAGTGTTTGTAGACATGTGCGTGCGTGCATTGGCGAGGAATGATTGAATCAGAATGTGGGTCGATGATTTTAACGTTGCTTATGTGCGCCGTTTAGTGCGCGAATTCGTTAGAGTTTCGGTGCGTGGATTAGTCGGCGACTTCGTGAAAATGTCTGTGCGCGGAGTCGTAAGCGAATGTGCGAGACTATGCGTGGGGGTTTAGCGAATGACTAAATGAGTGTATTTGTCCGTTGATTTGTGAGCAAGTTTGAGAGAGTGTGCATGCGTGAATTGGTGAGTGTGAGAGTGTGCGTGGTTGAATTTGAAAATTCTGTCGCGCATGGAGTCGTGACTGAGTGCGTAAAAGTGTGTGTGTGCGATGTTTGGTAAGCGAGTTCGTGAGAATACGTGTCCGTGAATACGTGAGCGAGTTCGTGAGAATACATGTGCGCGGGTCCGGGATTTGGGGAGTGTGCGTGGATGGATTTAACGACTCTTGTGAGTTTGGAGTTGTAAAGAAATGTGTACGAGTGTACGCCGGTAGGCCTGTTGATGTTCGAGGGGTGTGGATCGTCGACAACGATGATATTGCATTGTTTGTGTAAAAAAAAAAAATTACCTTAACATAAGCATAGGGTAGAAGCACCGGTTGTTGCCACTGTACCAGTTGTGGCCGTTTTCACTACAATATATTTCAAATTGTCGCTTTCCTGTATTTTCATGTTCATACTTCGAAAGTATCCATGCAAGTTAACAAGATTATCGATACAATTTCGTTTTATTTTAACAATACAAATAATTCTGTCCTTTTGAACTCGGTGGCCCCAACTGGACCAAAGGTGGCCAAAACCGGTACTTCTACCCTACATTCATACACAAACGCAAACATTTTAAATATACAAAATTCAAATGATCAGGTGAAACCATAGAATCCCGCGTATTCTCAACGGTTTTCCAAAGGATTACTGCGAAATTCACTCAAATAGAAAGTATTAACGGTTGGCGCGCAGAAGTTTTATTGCTGAAAAAACCAGTGAATCCGTCTCTGCCGACCAAATGTTTTATTACTGGCTAACCGTTAGGGTTGTTTCCGCGAGGCTACGTGCCAAGACGCACTGCATCGACCTGCGGGGGACGCTACCCTTCCAGTCAATCAAAATAAATAATCATGCTCGGTACAAAAATTAACCAATGAGAATGCGTGACACAAACGCTCGATGGGTTCTCCATCCACTGCAAAAAGAAGCGAGAGTTTTTTGGGCGTTGTCAATTTTCTTTAGTCTTCAGCAACTTGTTGCCGAGTTAACATCGAAAGAGTCAAAGCAAAGAACTCTCGACACACCTAAGAACACTTGTAATAGTTAATTTGGGAAGTTTGAAACTACAGTTTATATTTATCGTTGTTTAAAGACACTGAATCCATTAATTTCAGTAACGTGAAACTAGTTGCTGTCGATTAATTTCAACAGTAACACGTACGGTCAGATTTCGTCGCATCATCCCAGTAAACACGTTTCTGGACAGCAATGTAACCTGGAAGTTACATGTGATTGTAACAATGTTACCCTTGTGATATGTCGAGGATATGTAACATAGGAGTGACTTGCGATGCTCCATTTGTTATATGGGGGTAATGTTATCGTTATGTGACATAGACTCAACAAAAGAATTAAGTGAACAGTTGAATTTTACCTGTTTTTCATTGATTTTTGAAGCGCTGTAATTTTGTGAAAAATGGTCGAATCGTACTAAAACAAAATGCGTTTTAAAGCTTGATATCTCTAGTTTGAAAATCTTTTGAGTAATTTTTGGTTAAAGCAACACGCTCGGCATGAACCTAAGGAAAAGCGGGAAGAAATTTTTTTCAAAATTTGTGTCCTTTTCAAAATCGTCCACGGGCACAAAAAAAATGTTTGTGGCTTTACCAATATTGAGGTCCTTTAGCCTGGTTCTTTAGTTTTAAAATGGTCTGTTGCGGATCTGTATACGACCATTTGTTGCTGAGATATTGGCATTCAAAGAAAAAGGAGCTTTTTCGTAGATCAGCAATATCTCATGAACTAATGATCGCACAGCGAGCTAAAGGTGGGTTTTGTAAACTGGAAGAAATGCTCCAGAGTACCAGAAAGTACTTTGAGAGCATTAAAAATTATGAAATTTGTTTCTTTTTCAAAGATTAAAAGAGTTGTTATTGCGAAACTGTGAGGAAAACAACAGAAAAGTCTTTATTAATTTTAACCATCATTAATTGCAATTTAAAGAACAATGGGCGTTCCTTTAATTTTTGATAAAACTTTGACGCTTCGGTAAAAAATAACGGTTCAGTCGATCAATTTTTAAATCTTGGGGGATCGTTGGGTATGTATTGTAACGCTAATTTTTGAGTCGCGTTAAAATTAGGCCCGTATAGCCGGCTTTTGTGGCTGCACAGCCCGCCTTGCCTGATCACAGGCCCCCGAGAGATTCCATAGGGTCAACATAATTAACGCGACTTTTTCTAATGCCCGGTTGTTTTTTATTTTATTCAACGGAAACCCGAGCGAGCGAGGCGAGAGGATCCCCGGGAATATTTTTCGGCGGATATTTCGCGAAGAGCTGCGATCCCAGCTCTTCCGCCCCCCACGTCGTCACTTCGGATCGGCTGGCGACAGCAGCGTAGTCGCCGTCCCCGGACTACAGGGCGTTTCAGTAGCCACCGCACGAGGAGCCACGATGCCGTTACCGCCGAGGAACGTCAACAACGCACGGTCGACGTACCGCATCGTGTGCCTCGGCGTTCCAGCAGTGATTATAAGCCTCGTCGCCCGGCCCCCCTTTGAATCGACCGGTAGCGTCCAGCGCTTGCGTAACGCGGTAGGCGAGCCGCGAGAGAATTTCTGCGACACCGCGGAACCAGGCGAAGGGACCCGATTGCCCTACTTTTCGATTTTTCGGCAATCGGGCGGCTTCGCGTAACCGACGAGCGCGAGAAGATTCGCGCGCTCGTGGCACTTTGCTGTAGAGCGTCACGGCGGGCACTTAGCCCTTGTAACGGTGGTCAGACGAGATGGACTCGTGCGTTTCGGGTCCCAGGCATTATCAACGGCCGTCACGGTGAGATTCTCGCATCGCTGGTATCGGGGATAGTAGTATTTTGGTTCCGGGAAATGCATAAATTAGACGTGGTCGTGTCATGGCTTCGTCCCGGGGATTCGAAAGGGTCGCCGCGTTATTAATAACCGAATCTACTCGGGAAAAGCGCATTACAAAAGTGCCGTAATTAATAATCGGGGTGCCTCGACTTATTCGAAATTGGTGCCCGGCGATATCGTAGTACAGAGAAGTCCGTCGCGTGTTTACTTGCCCCGGCTGCAACCGGCGTCCCGGGAGTCTTTGAGTGCGCGATAAACAAATTCCAATCGCGGACGGATTTTGCTCGTTGCGCTGTCGCCCTCACAAGCCGCGTAAAGCGAACGGTTTTTCTTTGTTGTGTTTGTGATATTTAATTAGTAGAGACTCGCGTATCATTTTATTGTCTTTTTGTAGCATCCGGTATCCGTTATTATTTTGTGAACTGTTTTTGACCGCGAGTAGGAAATCGCGGGAGTGAATTGAGTAGCTTTCGTCGATTTTAGTAGGGCTTTTTCTGTCACTAATTTTAAGTTCGATACTCGGGAAACTTCCGGGTTTTTCCAGAATAAATTCGAGTTTGTGATTTTTGCCCGGATTTTGTGCTGTTTGTTTGGTTTTATTTATCCCGGCCCTAACGAAATTGTCAAGTCCCCGGACTGCCCCTCTACCCTTTTTCCTAGGCTGCTTGCTAGCCGAGCAACCAACCCCCCCCCCCCCCCCCTCCCGTTCTTTTTGTTATTTTTCATCCAGAAGCCGATCGGGCTACGCGACGGATGCGTAGCTGGCGCCCCAATAATAAAATAAACCGATCGAGGAACGGGTTTTGTGGCGAAGAATTTTTGGGAGCTGGGAAATTTAGTTTTGAGCGTCACAGTATTGAAGCAAAAAAAACCCTAGAAACATGAGTCATTATCGCAATATCTGCCAAGTTGACGTGGATTTTCCAAAACGGGAAAAAAGTTCATTTTTTTGGTCTTTTTCAAATCAATATTAAGTTATAAAAAAAAAGAAAACTCTAAAGTACCAGAAACAACTTTTAGAGCATTTCTTTCAGTTTACAAAACCCACCTTTAGCTCGCTGTGCGATCATTGGTTCATGAGATATTGCTGATCTACGAAAAAAGCTCCGTTTTTCTTTGAATGCCAATATCTCAGCAACAAATGGTCGTACAGAGATCCGCAACAGACTATTTTAAAGCTAAAGAACCAGGCTAAAGGACGCCAGTATTGATAAAGCCATAACCATTTTTTGTGCCCGTGGACGATTTTGAAAAGGACCAAAATTTTGAAAACATTTTCTTCCTGCTTTTCCTTAGGTTCATGCCGAGCGTGTTGCTTAAAAAAAACTTTGCACATTGCTTCCTTATTAATTTTCGTTTTTCACAAAGCCACCTCTATGAAGAAGCTTGTTTATCATTTTCGGCTTCCCCATAGAGGAAGCTTTGTGAAAAGCGAAAATTAATGACGAAGCAATGTGCAAAGTTCGAATTTGCAACTTTTTTTTATTTGAACTAAAGGAAGCTCTGTCACAAGCACCGTTATATCTAATTTTGATTCGATACAAAGTTTTGTCTTACGTTCTTAAGTTTTGCAGAAATTATAACGAAAATCGACATTTTTTTTAAATTCAAAATAGTGTAAAATCCGTACGACTTTACCGATTGTAGTGTATGCGCACAGTATACGGGTGAATGTTGCGGTGTGTGTGAGCGTGCGGGACCACTATGCGTGAGAGTGGGGATATGGAGAGCGAGGCTCTCTGGCCTAAGGTAGCGCGAAGCGCGGGCAGTGTCTCCACAGGAGTGATAATAAACAGAGTAAGAAATTGTACTGGGTATTTATATCTCCCGACCAAGCACGAATCCTCGCACCCACGGCAGAGTAAGAATCCTGCTATTGGCGATGAGGACGATTGAGCGAGTTTTCGGCGAGGTTGAGAGTGGCAAATGCAGCCGTGAGACACGCGACGAGCAAAGGTGGGCCGATAACGGAACGTGCAAAAGGCGCCATGTTGATAACGTGGCAAAGCGGTTTGTGCGATTGGCGTCCAGCCGGGGGAAAATGAACGCGCGAGGTAACAAATACACTACACGCGTGAAACGTTTCGGACGACGAAGTGGCCGTTCCGACGACGGAGCGGGACGAACATTTTGGAGCGCGCAGCGCGAGTGTACGTTAGCCGCAAGTCAGCTGCGGAGCCGGCGATAGACGCGCGACACCGCTGATGAGTGGAAAAGGCGTTGGCAGTGAATCAGACTCAGACGACGAGCAGTTCTCTTCGCCATTAAGTGAAGCGCAGCATTTGAGGAAGCGAGAAATTGTTGCAGAACTAAGGAAAAGGGGAGTCGACGTCGACGATACCTATTCCAGGGACAGTTTACGTGAGAAACTCGTGACGCTTGTGAGATCGGAGGTGGAAAGCAAATTCAAGGTACAGCAAGCGGCAACGGGAAGCACTGCTGGTACGGCCGTGATCACAGGTTCAGGTGATAACGCACCCCCGACCGTTAATATAGGCCGATCGAGCGGCAACAACGACGGGCTTCGCAACGAGGGAAGCGGGCGCGAGGACGGCAACGACGACATGGCTGCTGACGCCAAAATTTTCTTCAGATTGGAGTCGGACGACTGGGAGTCGTTCACAGAGAGATTGGAACTGCATTTCTTCGCAAGGAGCGTCGAGCAGGCGGAGATAAAGCGAGCGATTCTGCTCACGCATGTTGATGAAGAAACGTACAAACTGTTCAAAACATTGTGCGCGCCAGCCAAACCCGCGACGAAGGCGTACGCAGAGCTCGTCACACTGGTGAAGGGGCATTTCAAACCACCACCATCGGAAGTAATGGAGCGCTGCGTTTTAACCCATGTCGGAATGCCGATCTTTTACCGTTCTTGGACAACCGTTTGAGCCTTGGACCAGTATCAGTAGACGAGTCTCGACTGTCAGGATAGGCCCAAGCCTCAACAGGATAATGAGTCGTCACTGGGCCAGGCCCTGTCCCAAGATTCGGCGCCAAACTATCGCCAAACATCAAACAAGCAACGAACCAACATTGGCTCTGGGATTGATCGGCATCCGTTAGAGAAACAGAAAATTCCTAAAATCATGCGTGACCCGTTATTTCGCCAAATCTCCGGTCAAGCTTCGGCGTATCCTGGCACAATAGTGTTTATTTCATATTTTTCCGAAAATAACGAGATACGGCAAAATACTGGCCCTTGCTCAGGACAACACTCAAAAGACCTCAGGCAAAGTAACGGTAAACTTCTAATAAAATGCGTGAGCCGATTCTTGGTCTAATATCGGGGCAAATGTGTCCGCATCGTCGCGAATTAACTGTTGATTTTCATTTTTTCCCAAACTGCCAAATCTCGGCACAATACTGAGCCATGATCAAGGCAAGAGCCGCCTGATCGATGGCAAGACAATGGCACAGTGTCAGTATTATGTATTAACCGATTATTAGTCGAATCTTGGCCCAAGACGGTGCGTATCATCGTGAGTTAATGCTTTTGGTGTGCTGTAGATTGATGGTTGAATACTGGCCCTTGCTCAGGACAACACTCAAACGACCACAGGCAAAGTAACGGTTAACTTCTAATAACATGCGTGAAACGTTCGTTGGCTGAATCATGGGGCAAATATGTTCGCAACGTCGCGAATAAACTGTTGACTTATATTTTTTCCCTATCTGCTAAATGTCGGCACAATACTGAGCCATGATCAAGGCAAGAGCCGTCTGATCGATGGCAAAACCATGGCACAGTGTCAGTATTATGTATTAACCGAATCGTGGCCCAAGACGGTGTGTATCATCGTGAGTCTAAACATGATATTATTTTTACCACATAAGAGACGCAGTGATCCTATAAAGTGTTGACCATAATGTATCTAATAGATATTTCACATTAGTCGTTCAAATAAACAAAACAAATTGTATAATGATATGACCGGAATGGCCGAGTGAGCTAAGGCACAACGCAACAACCGGAGGGGCCCAGGTTCCATTCCCGACAATGTAAAAAAATTAAATATTTTTTCAGCGATTAAGATGCTTCATCATGTAGAGAAAGACGAAATATGTAAATAAAACTGCAGAATTACTCATATAAATAAGTATAATTAATTATTTTTTAATATAATTTCTTTGTTTTTTTTTAGCATAGGGCCAGGGCTGGGCTGCTCATCAAATTCTACACCGATTGACGTGTGGCCCAGAATTGCTTGCCCGTGATGTGCCGATCAAGGACTATGCCTGGCTGAAGGCTGTGCTGTTAATCGAGCCAATATCGGCCCAGATTAGAAGTCTGATGCTTGGCTGCCAAGTATCGGCCGCGCGTCACATTTTGGTGGTTGGCCCAAAATAAAATGCCAAGCATCGACCGATAGAGTTCAACGTCCAGCCAGGCCTGGGCCGTTGGTCAATTCCTACATGGGAAACCGCGCAAAACAAGAATCGAATGAATCGACTGCAGATTTCGCCACGCGGCTGCGGCAATTAGCCCTTAACTGCAATTTTGGAGACAACTTGAGTAACGCACTACGCGATTATTTCGTATGCGGAATTCACGATGAGTCGACGCGGATCGAGCTGTTCAAGCAGTCAACGTTGACGTTCGACACAGCACTCAAAGAAGCCATAGCAAGAGAGGGGGCAATGAAGAACGCGACGGGAGCATTACAATCATTGTCGAGCAAACATTACAAGCAAGAAAGTTTCGCGATGAATTCGAGGAACCACAAGGCCGGGCAGAAGCAGCGCGACAAGCGCGCGGGTAATCCACAACACAACAAAGGTCAGCCGCGGTCAAACGCACCGACGACGTGTTTCTGCTGTGGAGGAAGCAGCCACGAGACGAATTCCTGCAGGTTTCGAGACAAAACTTGCAATTTCTGCCACATTAAGGGCCATCTAGAGCGAGCCTGCATAAAGAAGAAGATGTCGAACAAATTTCTACAGAGGGGCGCAGCGAATCGGGAGACGAGTCCAACGACGAAGCCAGCGGCGAAACCAGCGGCGAGAGCAGCACGTCCAGGCGCAACAACTACGTTGATTTCCACAATATTGACTCTAAGGTGAACGTCCATAATAGTGATGCGACTAATGCGGAGCCAATATTTTTTGATGTAATTATTAACGGGCAGTTAATCAAAATGGAATTCGACTCGGGTACATATTTCAGCATAGTTTCTGAAGGGTTTGTTAAGCGAAAATTAAAAAATTTGAAGATAACGAAAGCCGATACAAATCTACTAACGTACGAAGACACGTCAATGAAACCGCGGGGGGAATTGAAAAACTTTACGGTCACGTTCAATGACAAAACCGAAGTTTTGCATTGTTAAGTTCTGAGAGGAAACAAAGCTCCTTTGATCGGTAGACAATGGCTGGCTGCGTTCGGGCTATGGCCGTTAGAATCACTGTTAAAATACACTAAAGAAAATAATAAACGCGCACAGCATAAACTACAAGTTAGCGATGTACGCGGAAAATTGCTCGATGAGTTCGAGGTTTTATTCGGCGACACTCCGGGGGTGTACAACAAGCGCGAGGTCAAAATTCACGTAAAAGCGGGTACCAAACCGGTCGCGATAGGAGCAAGGCGCGTACCATACGCGCTAAGAGCAAAAATCGAAGTAGAACTTGAGCGGCTAGTGAAATTGGGTCATTTGGAAAAAGTAGAATCGAGCGAATGAGCAACGCCCATCGTACCGGTACAAAAAGATAACGGCAAAGTTAGGATCTGCGGAGATTTCAAGGTGACGCTTAATCCGCATTTGAAGGTGACGGAACGCCCTTTTCCGCGTATTGACGATATTTTCGCGGTAATGCAAAACGGGTTAACTTTTTCACAGCTCGACCTACCCCATGCATACATGCAAATCCCTATCGATGAGGAATCACGCGTTTTCCTAACAATCGCAACACACGCCGGTCTATATCGTTACACAAAAATTATGGAAGGCACTAGCATTGCTCCAGGGGAATTCATACATATTATGGCGGAATGCCTGCAGGGAATTCCCAATGTTATTGCGTACATGGACAATATTTACATGACAGGCAAGACGAACGAAGAGCACTTCGAGAATGTACGGCTAGTTTGTCAGAGATTGATTGAACGCGGTTTACGCCTAAATAAAGATAAATGCGATTTCATGAAGGAGCGCATAGACGTGTCAGGTTTCGTCATTGACAAAGAGGGGTTGCATAAATCGAAACTGAAAGTTCAAGCGATGTACGAAGCGCCGCGCCCAGAAAACACCAAACAGCTGGTCTCATTCCTCGGACTAATAAATTTCTACGAGAGATTTTTGAAAGATAGAGCAGATAAGCTGCGGCCACTTTTTGATTGCGCAAAGAAAGAAAAGTTTGAGTAGACCGACGAATGCGAAGACGCTTTCTGGTGGGTTAAAAACGAAATGTTTTCTCCGCGGGTTCTAGCTCATTACGATCCAAACGAACAGCTGATACTAGCATGTGACACGTCTCACTACGGCCTCTCAGCGATTCTATCACATAGATACAAGGACGGCACGGAACGGCCAATCGCGTTTGCGTCAAAGCGGATACCCGAAAAGGAATTGAACCGAGCGATAAATGATAAAGAAGCAGGTGCAATTGTTTTTGGGTTGGTTACATTTTTTGATTTTGTTTACGGGCGCAGAGTGACTCTGCGCACAGATCATAAACCGCTCGAGACTATTTTTGGCCCAAAGAAGGGCATATCGCTGACGGCGGCGTCGAGATTACAACGGTGGGCATGGTTCCTACCAGGGTTTGATTACGTCATAGAATGGGTTAAATCGCATAAAAATGGAAACTGCGACGCACTGTCACGACTACCGATTGAAGACGATACGGATATTTTTGGTATGGAGTGCACACAAATGCATTTCATCGCGGAAGCAGCGAGTGCGATAGATTATGAAGCAATCCGGCAGGAAACGAAACGCGATGCTGTATTGTCGCGCATCATCAAATTTTGTATTTTTGGATGGCCAAGCGACGGTAAAGATCTCCCTGAAGAAGAGAAGAAATTCTTTTCTAGACGAGGCGAATTATCAGTAGAAGAAAATTGTTTGTTTTGGGGATATAGAATTGTAGTCCCAGAGAAGTTACGCACTCGATTATTGGGAGATCTTCACCTGACGCACCTAGGCATTGTAAAAATGAAGTCACTAGCGCGTTCGTACTCGTCTCGCGAACCAGTGTAAAACCTGCGTTGAAAATCGGAAAGCGCCGCCACACGCGTTACTCACACCATGGCCGTGGCCAGAAAGAGCGTGGCACAGAGTGCACTGTGACTTTCTGGGGCCGTACCATGGCGACATGTACTTGGTAGTGATCGACTCTTACTCAAAATGGCCCGAAGTGATTAATTTTAAGCAAGACATAAGAGCAGTCCGACTGGTAAAAGTTTTCGAGGCGTTATTCGCGAGACACGGATTGCGCGATCATTTGGTCTCAGAGAATGGTAGACAGCTCGCGAACGCAGAGTTCGGAGATTTTTTGAAACGGAACAAGGTCAAGCATACTTTTTCGCCACCACACTACCCAGCAACAAACGGAGCAGCGGAAAATTTTGTGGGGACGTTCAAGGACAAGGTCTCGAAAATCATAAAAGGAGGGACGGGGGTAGACACAGCGATCAATCAATTCCTTTTCAATTATCGCAGTGCAACGCACTGCACGACGGGAAAATCACCGGCGTATCTTTTGTATGGACACGAACTTCGAACGCGTTTCGATTTCCTCCGACCGGACCTGCGCTCTAAAATTGGCGAGAGGCAAGGTGCACAAATTGCGTCGCGATCACATTCACGGAAAATTGAAATAAACGCGGGAGACTCAGTTATGATCGATAACTACGGAAAGTCAGGCGAAAAGCGCATCGAAGGGGGGATTATTGAACAGCTGTCACCGTCGACCTTTAAAGTACAAACTGAGTCCGGAAATGTTGCCAAGCGGCACACATGCCAAATCGTCAAACCGCTGAGGCGATCAGAGCGCATAGAGAGTAAGGAGAAGACACTTATTTGAGAAAGGGGAGAATTGTAGTGTATGCGCACAGTATACGGGTGAATGTTGCGGTGTGTGTGAGCGTGCGGGACCACTATGCGTGAGAGTGGGAATATGGAGAGGGCGACTCTCTGGCCTAAGGTAGCGCGAAGCGCGGGCAGTGTCTCCACAGGAGTGATAATAAACAGAGTAAGAAATTGTACTGGGTATTTATATCTCCCGACCAAGCACGAATCCTCGCGCCCACGGCAGAGTAAGAATCCTGCACCGATCATCACCAAATTTCGTACGTAGCAGGCCTGTATGTTGTTTTTCCACCATACAACAATTCGGTTCATTTGTTAAAATTGGACGTGATTTAGAGCAAAATATTTTTTTTTCGGAAAATTCAAAAATCTATAAAATGTGAACCGCTTTACCGATTTCGTCGAAATTCAATACCATACAACATTAAACGTATCTTCCGTTATGAAGAACTATTTAGCTAAATCGTCGAAGTTTTACGAACGTTAGAGCGACCACGCCCGTTTTTCAACAAATTCAAAACTACATAAAATCTTAATTACTATATACATTTTGTCAAAAATCGCGCCATTCAAAGAGGGGCGGCTACTCTACTTATGTGCCAAATTTGAGCCCGATCGCTCGAACGGTTACTGAGTGAGACGCGATTGAATTTTCGAAGCCCAGAACACACACACACACGCACGCACGCACGTACGTACACATACATACGGATATTTTTTCTAAACCATTTTTCTCGACGTTTTATGTGATTCTAAGCATACTGGCATGAAAATCTCGAAAGAAAAAATTTCATGAAAACAAAGCTTCCTCTATGAGGAAGCAAAATTACTGAAAAGATTTTCAAACTAGAGATATCAAGCTTTAAAACGGATTTTGTTTTATTACGATTCGACAATTTTTCACAAAATTACAGCGCTTCAAAAATCAATGAAAAAAAGGTAAAATTCAACTGTTCCCTTAATTCTTTTGCTGAGTGTATATTGCATTTGTCTTATTATTTATAAAAGGCCATTTTTTATCATGAATTTTTTTGCAAGGGATGACCACTCTTTTAATACCTGGCGTACCATTTTTGTTAGGAAGAAACATTCTTTGGTTTATTTCACATCTTTTGAAAGTCAGAGAATAATGGCATTAAGACGATTACGAAAGGAAATAGGATTTAATTCCCGTTTTCCAGGAATCCTACTTCGGATTACTCGAATCCGAGGCTGGCATTTCCATATAATTCTCAGAAAAATCCCTCAGACATTGAACAAGCTTGTTGCGTACTGAATTATACCTGAATTGTTCCAGTTTGACAATTCGTAATAATTATGTTAAAGATCAAAATAAAACCACCAAAGTCGATTTTTTTATTTACAGAATAACGTATCCATACTTTCGTCTCGTGGTTTTGAAAAGGCAACTTCGCGTTAGGAGAGATATTGTTAATAATTAAATCATTACACTCGATAGTCAATATCACATTAGAGCAATAATCATGCACGATTTCAATTTCTGTCACACGAGGGGAGCGAGCCGATTGTCAGACGACGTCGCGACTTTTTTGGGCCGGCCCTGCTGGCGCTGCTACGTGTGCGCCTTTCCATCACATATATGCACACGTACATGCGATGAAATATTTTCCACATATCAGCATTTCGTGAACCGATTTTATTGCGTCAGGTCTCATAAAAATGAGAAAAAAGTATATATTGGCGGTGATACATTTAACGTCTCCGACGTGTTGCCTGAGATAATATCGAATATGAATTTTCCAAACATTTTGCTTCCTCATACAAGAAGCTTTGCTTCTGTGCATTTTTTTTTTTCGAGATTTTCATGTCAGTACACTCAGAGTCGGCCAAAACGTCGGGAAAAGTGGTTTGTACACAATGTCTGTATGTTTGTGTGCGTGTATGCGTGCGTGTGTATATGCAGATTTCGTTGTTTACACGATAACAGTCGCAATTTGCAATGAATGTGCTTTAAATTTAGCACGCAAGTGGGATACCATAGAATACTGTTTGGAATTGTATTTGACGCTAAACGGTTCGGAAATTCAGACTTCACTGCATTTTGAAAATTTTCAAAAAATCGTTTTCACATTATAACTTCCGCAAATTACGAGATCTATCTGGCTGCAATTTTGTACGCAAATGGACTACCATGAAACCATGACCTGTAGCAAGTTCACTGACCAGGTGACTGGCTCATTTGGAGCTCGAGCCTTGAGCACAACGGCATTCCGACGAGGCCTAAAACTAAAGCTACAGAGCACAGAAACGTAAAAATTGAGTGAGAGTGGGCAAAGTTGACCGTTCTTGCATCTCTGACCCACGTAGACAGGACACGGAAAATCACAGAATTCTTGGAAGCAATGCGCTTCGAATTTGGGCAGCATTCTTTGCAAGGTAATTTTATTATTTCTATACAACCAAAGGTCTTTAAACTACGCATGTAAATAGCGCAGATGTTCGTTGACTTTCTCACCTATCTTACCCTACCTTACTTTGTGTATATCTCATTTAGAAGAGTGTGCTGGTCCCAGTATTTCGCAAGATTACTGCTCTCTGAGCAATCATGAAGCGCCGAGTCGTTCAATACAGAGTAAAGCGGAAACTATCGATAAATATGAGAATGTAGCAATATCCTATCTCGGTAATAAAGACCTGGGAAATCATTTTCAGGTATGATTGTATATGGATCAGATCTGATTGACCATTGCTGATCAGACAAGAAAAATGGCCAGGTCTGATCGTATATGGATCAGATCTAATCAGATATGATCGTATCTGAGAGGATATGGTTTATTCATATGGTCATGTCTGATCATTTCTGACAAAATTGGTTGATTTAGCGAACATTTTGCTGTACATTGATTTATATTATGGATTTCCGCTTGAAATAACACATCTTCCGTGTACATAGTAAAGTACGGAAGAATGAAAAGAATAAATAAATAAATAAATGCCAACCACGAGAATTGAACCCAGATCACTTGCATAGAAACCTATCCACCTACCTACTCAGCCACGCTGACTTTCATGACAAATGTTCAAGTTGTCTAGTCTATAGGCGTCACCTGTTTTATTGTGAAGTGTTTTTTTCTAATGTGACAGCAATATGGACTTTGGCAATTTACACTATTTTACTAGCAATGGTGATGCATGTCTGCTCTAATTAAAGATTGTGCTATCAGAACAAGACTTTTTCACGGCTATAAACAATGTTCACTTTATCTACAAAGATATATGTTTTACTTGTACATTTTATGCTCCAAAACCGTATATTACATGTTTTCATTGACGGACATCATACATTATCGATATATTCGACTGCGACGCGGGAAACCGGTGTGGAATTTGAACAAGTCCCGCGACCCATATATGCTTGTATATGAGTTCAGGCATAGTCTAATATTGTATCATGACTAATCAATATGATCACCTATGAGCAGATATATTCAGATATAAATAGATAGGACGAGGTTTTGTTCATACGTGGTCAGATATAATGTTGCATATGATCGAGTATTGTCCCATATCTCGTCAGATATGTCCGCATGAGCAGATATGTATATATACGATATCATGTATGATACTTATCTGAATATATCTGCTTACATCGGATCATATCTGACCAGCCATGGAGCAGTATCTGACGATACATGAAATCATATACAACCATGTTGAATCAAATATCGTCTCATACGATGATGTATGATCAGGTACCAATATATATGAGTTCAGATATTCAAAGGTACTTGAGGAGATATGATCTCATATGAACAGATATGATCCTATATGATTATGTATACAATCAGATGTAATCTGATAAGATGCATATATGAACATATCTCATGCATATAGGAACATATACAATCATACCTGAAATTTTTTTCCTGGGGATTTTAAAGAATGTTTTGTACCGACGCACGCCCTCATTGACCCGACGTCACTAGCACACTGTACCGTCGATCTCGCGATACTTTAAACATTTCCACGGGAGTTGTAAGTTCCCGAGGACTATCCCAGTAAACACGGTAATGTTACGGCTATGTAACGGCTATGTAACCGAATGTAACAAGTAACATCACGTGTAACTTGCATGTGACTTACGTGTAACTTACTATTTCCCACTCGGCAATGTTACCATGTTATATAACATGCGCTACGTAACTGGTACAATTGAGTTATGTTGCCCATACGTTACGTAATGTAACTGATATGTAACAAGTAACATTTATATGTTATATAACTTGTGTTACATAACCGTTGCGACCTCGTAACGTCGCTAGTGTGTTGCACGATGTTACCGCAACGTCACAACAATTTATCCAAAAAATAGAAGTAACGTATCTAACTTACATGTAAGTTATTACTTCCCACTCAGAAAAGTTATCGTGTTATGTAACGTGTGTCATGTAACATGAATTAAACAGCTGCGTTACTGTTGACTTATATTGCCAAAATGTAGTCATATTGACTGTGACAGAGTTTCTCGAGAATCTCTGGCCCAAAATCCCAGCCACAGAACAGCCAAGACGGACCGCGGATTGTTGTCGCCGTAGAGGTCACCGCGCGTTTCGACCGCCCTCTTATTTACGCCGCGCACCCGAGCTCTCGACGACGGCGGCTCTCGCTAACGTTACTACCGCTCGAATCTGTATTTGAAGATTCCGTTATCGTCCGAATTCCGAGTGCGAATTACGCTACCGCCCGACTCCGTCCTTTAAGTCACGTTACCGTCCACGATCTTTGTTTCGAGTACGACATCCTCGGACTTCATTGTATAACTTACGTTAACGTTAAATTACCCCGTTCAAATCACATTACCGTTCGAGTTCCCGTTAACAAAAAGTAAGTCGCGATCTCGTGGTTAGGTCACCGGGAACGCCGCGGATCAGGGCCAACGCAGCGGCCACCCGGCGAACCCGGTGGGTCCCCTTAAGGGCTTACATACAGTTAGAAGGCTTTAAAAAGACGGATTTTCAAGAATTTTTTTCGCCCAGACTATTCAATTTATTAATTTGAAAATTGGTGTACATATTATAATAACCTTATAATATATTAACATATTTTTTATTTGTAAAAATAATCATCGCGAATGTTGCTATCGCCGATCTCCTAGAGCTCCGCAAAAAAACCAATTTTGCGGTGATCACGATATCTCTGGACCGGATTATCTGAAATGAAAAAACCAAATAAATTTCGTTAATATAATACATTATCTTGTATTTAATCGAAGGAATTAGCGAAAAAATAATTTTTGACAAAATGGCAGCTTCTCAAAATAAAAGACTCGATTTTGAACGAAAATTTAAGCCTTAAATTGTTTATAAAATGGAAAATATTTATCGGAGAAAAAAAATCTTCGATTAATTACTAAAAAATCTAGTTAAAAAGGTTGTGTTAAAATTTGAGACTGATCGGTTCAGCCGTTTTGGAGAAATCTTGATCACCGATTTTGAAAACATAGTTTTGAGAAAAACGCGTTTAAAGTTTCAAAAGCGTTTTACATGTGGTAAATTTTGTTTTTTTTCAACTTACATGGAGTCATCTATTCCAGGGCCATATAATAATCCGTTCGCGTCGTTGGCAGCTTCTAATAATTTGATTTGATGCTGTCTGCGAGCCATTCTTCCCTCTCTGGTGCTCTCGTGTGATCTCAGGTCGGAGATCTTGATGCGCTGCGCATCTTCTTTATCTGTATATGAATGCGCATTGGACCCAAGTGAGACGCCCATTGCATTCATATAATATAAAAGGGCAGCTGTCCCTTCATTGAAGATGCCAGCAGCTATACAGGGTGTCTCAAAAGTTATGCAGTTCCGGAGGCAGGAAGGTAGCTGGTGCCTACCGGAGTGCACCTGCGAAGTTTGAGCGTCCAATTCGCAAAATTGTGGAAGTTCTATTGGATTGAAATTTGCCTATCGGTGAGGGGTGCGTCGGACTCACACAGATGCAGAGGCGTCGTATGTCTCGCTGAGTGCAAGTGGCGTCAGTCTTTTCTTTCGCGGTCCCAGTTCGACGCGAAGTTGCCGCGCGGTGTCGCACGGCTGTGACAGCTGTGTGCGTCCGTGTGCGTAATCATCAACTGTTCGCTCGGAGATCGGGCTTTCGGTGCTGATTAATGACCGGCCTGGTGAATGACCGGTTGGACATTGCGAGATAAGAAATAAGAACACAAATTCCCGTGTTTGTTTTGCCGTTTATTTACCTGTTCAGGGTAAGGGCTGCCACTGCAGAGAATTGAAGCGGTTCTGATCGGGTCGGGTGGCTGGTCTGATTGGACGCAAAGGTCAAATATTTGAGCTTGACAATATTTTTATTCGGATTATGAAAATGTTTTGCTAGATAGAGTGAAATAAAAAAACATCAATTCGTTTAAAAATGTTACTATTCACCGCGCTCTCCCCCTGTTCTCACATCGTTCCCACCGTACAATCAACTTGCTCTCACCCTGCTCTCACTCTGTTCTGACCTTCCTCTCATCACCGTCTTTAAGGGTGTACATTTTTTTTCTTTTTCATCCCTTTAATCGTTATAATAACTTTTTATACGCAGTTCGACCTTTTGGGCTCATTACAATATTCTTATTTTTATTTTCGTTGCATTCCAACGATGCAAACTTCAACATCATGATTCGGATCCGAAGCTGACAATGAATTTTGCCATACTTGGATCGCCGTGCTTGTGTTTATGCTCTCTCCTTGCTCTCACCATACTCTCACCTTGATCTCACTTTGTTCACGCCTTGTTCTCACGATACTCACACCACATTCTTGCGAACGAATGAACATGTGGAGGCACCTCGGGGTATTGATTTGTCTCGAGATTTCTCTGTCAATCGCACTAGGTTCGGTAATGGAATATAAAAAATCAAAAAACAGCTCCTTCCACCATGGTTCAAATTTATAATGCGAAAATCTCGAGTATTTTCGCGTTATAAATTTTCACCCTGGTGGAAGGAGCTGTTTATTTTTATTTTTTATATTCCATCATCGAACTTACATGCGATATCGGTGTTCTTTAAGACCCACAGGTCTGCATATACCATCGTTCAATTTTAACAGAGATTCTATGATACTCTTGAAGCTTAACAAAAACGTTATTATTTTGTTTTGCTTTAACAGGCAGTGGTGGTCCCCTCCATCATTCTCGATGAGTTTTTCAACTTTCTCTCACCCTGCTCTCACCATGTTCTCACCTTCCTCTCACCATACTCTCACCATGTTCTCACCTTCCTCTCACCCTGTTCTCACCTTTCTCTCACCCTGCTCTCACCATGTTCTCACCTTCCTCTCACCCTGCTCTCACCATATTCTCACCTTCCTCTCACCCTGCTCTCACCCTGTTCTCATCTTCCTCTCACCCTGTTCTCACCTTACTCTCACTCAGTTCTGTCCTTCCTCTCATCCTGCTATTACCTTCTCATAAAAGAAAATGATTTTCGTAAGACTCGGCACCGTCTTTAGGGGCGTAGAATTTTTATTGTTCCCTTTAATCGTTATAATAAATTTGTACACCCAGTACGACCTTTCGGGCTCCTTACAATATATTTTGTATTTTCGTTGCATTCCAACGATGCAAACTTCAACATCATGATTCGGAGCCGAATCTGATAATGATTTTTGCCATACTTAGATCGCCCTGCTTGTGTTCATGCTCTTACCTTGCTCTCATCTTATTCTCATTTTGTTTTCACCATACTCCGGCGAACGAATAATTATGTAGAGGCAACTCGGGGCTCTGATTTGCCCCGAGACTTCTCTGTTAATCGCACGTAGGTTCGATGATGGGATATAAAAAAACAGCTCGTTCCACCATGGTTCAAATTTATATTGCGAAAATCTCGAGTATATTCGAGTTATAAATTTTCACCCTGGTGGAAGGAGCTGTTTTTTATTTTTTATATTCCATCATCGAACTTATATGGAGGGGACCACCACTGCCTGTTAAAGCAAAACAAAATAATAAAGTTTTTGTTAAGCTTCAAGAGTATCATAGAATCTCTGTTAAAATTGAACGATGGTATATGCAGACCTGTGGGTCTTAAAGAACACCGATATCGCATGTAAGTTCGATGATGGAATATAAAAAATAAAAATAAACAGCTCCTTCCACCAGGGTGAAAATTTATAACGCGAAAATACTCGAGATTTTCGCATTATAAATTTGAACCATGGTGGAAGGAGCTGTTTTTTTATTTTTTATATTCCATCACCGAACCTAGTGCGAATGACAGAGAAATCTCGAGACAAATCAATGCCCCGAGGTGCCTCCACATGTTCATTCGTTCGCAAGAATGTGGTGTGAGTATCGTGAGAAGAAGGTGAGAACATGGTGAGAACAAGGTGAGAATAAGGTGTGATCAAAGTGAGAACGAGGTGAGAATAAGGCGTGAACAGAGTGAGATCAAGGTGAAAGTATGGTGAGAGCAAGGAGAGAGCATAAACACAAGCACGGCGATCCAAGTATGGCAAAATTCATTGTCAGCTTCGGATCCGAATCATGATGTTGAAGTTTGCATCGTTGGAATGCAACGAAAATAAAAATAAGAATATTGTAATGAGCCCAAAAGGTCGAACTGCGTATAAAAAGTTATTATAACGATTAAAGGGATGAAAAAGAAAAAAAAATGTACACCCTTAAAGACGGTGCCGAGTCTTACGAAAACCATTTTCTTTTATGACAAGGTAATAAATAGCACGATGAGAGGAAGGTCAGAACAGAGTGAGAGCAGGGTGAGAGCAAGTTGATTGTACGGTGGGAACGATGTGAGAACAGGGGGAGAGCGCGGTGAATAGTCACATTTTTAAACGAATTGATGTTTTTTTATTTCACTCTATCTAGCAAAACATTTTCATAATCCGAATAAAAATATTGTCAAGCTCAAATATTTGACCCTTGCGTCCAATCAGACCAGCCACCCGACCCGATCAGAATCGCTTCAATTCTCGTGTGTCATTCCACAAATTCAAACAAGTCGCATTCCTCTCATTGAATATCTCTAAGGCATTTTTCGCTTCCCCGAATCTGTCGGACTTGAGAGGCAGACGCAGCTCCATCATTCAGATTGGACAGTACGCGACATAAGATAAGACAAGGGCTGCAGTGGCAGCCCTTACCCTGAACAGGTAAATAAACGGCAAAACAAATACGGGAATTTGTGTTCTTATTTCTTATCTCGCAATGTCCAACCGGTCATTCACCAGGCCGGTCATTAATCAGCACCGAAAGCCCGATCTCCGAGCGAACAGTTGATGATCACGCACACGGACGCACACAGCTGTCACAGCCGTGCGACACCGCGCGGCAACTTCGCGTCGAACTGGGACCGCGAAAGAAAAGACTGACGCCACTTGCACTCAACGAGACATACGACGCCTCTGCATCTGTGTGAGTCCGACGCACCCCTCACCGATAGGCAAATTTCAATCCAATAGAACTTCCACAATTTTGCGAATTGGACGCTGAAACTTCGCAGGTGCACTCCGGTGGGCACCAGCTACCTTCCTGCCTCCGGAACTGCATAACTTTTGAGACACCCTGTATATGTGGCGTCTACCACATCGGCAGCGAGCGAGAGCGTTCGAGCCTCGCGCCGAAATAAAAACAAACGCTCGAGAACATTCAAGACGTTTCGGTTTCCGTGAGACCGAATAATTGTAACGGCTCACGGAACAGTCGATCACAGTATCTACGCCTGTAAACACGTGCCGGGCACACCGAATTATCGCTACGTCTGTAATACGCGTCCCGGGAATAAAGACACAAATTTCTATATTAGTTTGGAGTTGAGGGAATTCTTCTTTCTCCCGCACAATTCCTACATTGGTGACCCCGAATTTTTCGAAAGAAAAGTGATTGAACGGGACGCGCCGCGGAATAGTGAATTTTCGCGACCGTGTGTCGACTCGCAATTAATAATTCATTTTTTTTCTCTCTTTCCCCGATACTATTATCCTGCCGCACACCGGTGCGCGTTGCGCGGTGATTTTCGTTTTTTCAAGCTAGTGCATTGCTGAGCACCCATGGACGTTGTGCTGCGCTAGTAGAGAGACAAAGACACTTTGGAAGCCGTTGCTCAGTGCATTGTCTCGGTTTTTGACTTGCCGGTTAGTGTAGCATCTGTCACTCGAGATGGCTACTAGCGACGAAACGGGTGACGAGTGGAAAAACGCGGTCTGTGATATGACAGTGGTGTATGACGTCAAGGCACCGCCGTTCAGCGCGGAGCGACCAGCGCTGTGGTTCGCACAACTCGAATCGCAGTTCCGCAACCGAAAAATCGTAACGGAACTGGACAAATTCCACTACACGATTCCGTTAATCGACACGCGCTCTGCAGCGGAGGTGGAAGACATCATCACGAATCCACCACTCCAGGTACCGTTTCAAAAATTGAAAGAAACATTAATATCTCGTTTTTCGAAATCCAAGGCAGCGAAGCTTTTGCAACTGCTCGACGGGGAGAGCCTCGGGGACCGCAAACCGTCGCAACACCTGCGTCATCTGCGAAGTCTCGTCCCCGATATCGACGACGACGTCCTCAAGGCGCGTTGGCTGTCGCATCTCCCGGAACAAATTCGAGCGGGCCTGGTAATACAAAAAGGAGCAACGATCGACCAACTGTCGGAAGCCGCCGATGCTCTCAACGAAGTTTTGAGACCAAGTAGCGTTGCTGCTGTCTCGGACTTCCAAGGTCAAATCGCGGCGCTCACCAAGCAAGTATCACAGCTCGCTGAGATTGTTGGTAAACAGGCGAAAGACAGCCGACGATCTCGCAGTCGCTCGAGAAGCAAATCGCGCGACAATAAGCTCCATAAATCCGGAATATGCTGGTATCATCACAAATTCGGGAAAGACGCGAAGAAGTGTTTATCTGGTTGTAAGTTTCAGGGAAACGCGCCCGAGAGTCAGTAGAGGCGGTAACGGACTCTCCCGATTCAGCCCGCCTATTTGTTGTGGACAAAACGTCGGGAGTCGAATTCCTGGTCGACACGGGTTCGCAGGTCACTGTTTACCCGAAGCGAGACCTGTCTTCGCGCGCGCTCGACTACATGTTGTACGCAGCGAATAATACGCCTATCAACACTTACGGCGACACACACATTAAACTAGATATTGGGTTGCGCAGAGAGCTGTCTTGGCGTTTCGTCATAGCAGATGTCTCGCACCCAATAATCGGAGCCGATTTCCTCAAACATTTCGGCTTACTTGTTGACGTCAAGAACGCGTGTGTTATTGACGGGGTAACTGGTTTAACAACTACCGGGAAGATGCTGAAGATTCCTGCAGTAGCATCGCTGCAAGCACTCCAGAGCAACATTGATTCACCGTTCTGGGAGTTACTCTCGAATTTTCCCGAAATTACTAAACCTAATGGAGTTTTCCAGGAACCCAAACATTCCACTGTGCACCACATCAACACGACCGAAGGACCGCCGGTTTGGAGCAAGGCTCGCAGATTGGCAGCCGACAAATTGAAGGTCGCGCGGGAAGTTTTTGAAAAGATGATTGACCTTGGGATTGCTCGTCGCTCCAACGGATCTTGGTCGTCGCCACTCCATTTAGCACCCAAGGGAGAAGACGATTGGCGACCTTGCGGCGATTATCGGCGATTAAACGACCGCACAATCCCCGACAGATACCCAGTTCGTTATCTGGACGATTTTGCTGCGAATCTTCGCGGTAAAACAATATTTTCGACGATCGATTTGGTAAGAGCTTTTCACCAAATCCCGGTAGCACCCGAAGACATCGAAAAAACTGCGATAATCACGCCGTTCGGATTATTTGAATTCCCGGTGATGACGTTCGGACTTCGGAATGCGGCGCAAACATTTCAGCGCTTCATTGATGAAGTTACTCGCGATCTTCCCTTTGTTTTTCCGTACATCGATGACATCCTGGTGATTTCAGAAAACGAGAACCAACATCGTGAGCACCTGACTGCACTTTTCCAGCGATTGAAGGAGAGTGGACTGGTAATTAATTCCGCCAAGTGTCGGTTGGGAGAAGCCGAGGTGGAATTCCTCGGACACGCGATCTCAGCCGAAGGGATTAGGCCACCGAGGAAGCGAGTCGAGGCGATCCTGAATTTCCCGCGGCCGGAAAACATCAAGAAACTTCGTGGATATATCGGCACAATTAATTTCTATAGGAAGTTCATCAAAGGTTGCGCGCAGATCCTCGCGCCGTTGAATCAACTGCTCGTAGGACCAGTAATACGGAACACATCGCCAGTCGTTTGGACCCCCGAGCTGGAAGAAGCCTTTGAAAACAGCAAGCAAGCCTTGGCAGACGTTGCGCTTCTGGCTCATCCCGATGTGAACGCTGAGTGGTCCATCTTCACGGACGCGTCCGAACATGCGATTGGAGCTGTTCTTCAACAACGAAGCGGGACTTCCTGGGAACCTTTGGCATTTTTCAGTCGGAAACTCGCACCGAACATACAGAAACTCTCTACGTATGACCGGGAACTTCACGCAATTTACGAAGCCGTCCGACATTTCAAGCACATCTTTGAAAATCGTCACGTCAGCATCCACACGGATCACAAGCCTCTCATTCACGCCTTCAAACAGCGGCCTGAGAGAGCCTCGCCGTGGCAGTTTCGACGTCTCGACTTCATTGGACAGTTCACCTCGGAGATCAAGCACGTCGCGGGGACCGACAACATCGTGGCCGACACCTTGTCAAGACTCGACGCCATTGCACAAGCAGTTTCCATCCGGGAACTTGCACAAGGCCAATCTGGTGATCGGGAGCTCGAGGAATTACGCCAAAATACTGCTTCTGGGCTCCAACTGAAGAGAATACGATACCAGGATCCGGACATTTCACTGTTTTGTGACGTTTCGTCAGGCTCAGTACGTCCATTTGTCCCAGAACAATTCAGGAGACAGATTTTCGAGTCTCTCCATTCCCTCGCACATCCCGGACAACGAGCGTCGCTGAGGTTAGTCGCTGAACGCTACGTCTGGCCATCAATGAACAAGAATTGCCGCGACTGGGCGAAGTCGTGCGTGGAATGTCAGCGAAACAAGGTAACCAGACACAATATCTCGCGGGTGGCGAATTTCGAGCTGCCGTCGCAACGATTTCAGCACATACACATTGACCTGGTGACCTTGCCTCCATCGAGAGGATTTCGCCAGTGTCTCACCATTATTGACCGATTTACTCGATTTCCGGAGGCGATCCCACTTGAAAATGCGAGTACCGAGACAGTCGCTCGAGCGCTGTTACTCAACTGGATTGCACGCTACGGTGTCCCGGTAAGAATGACGTCTGATCAGGGTGGCCAGTTTGAATCCGATTTGTTTCAGAAGCTAAACCAACTGCTGGGAACGAAGCACTTACGGACGACGCCCTATCATCCTCAAGCAAACGGCCTCGTCGAGAGATTGCACCGACAACTGAAGGCAGCACTCTTATGCCACCAAGGAACGTGGTATGAAGCGTTGCCGGCAGTGTTAATGGGCCTCAGAGCTGCTTGGAAGGAGGACATCGGGACAACGCCGGCCGAGTTAGTCTACGGAGAGTCAATTCGTCTTCCCGGGGAATTTCTAACACCATCATCAACGGAAGTCCGGGCTCCCGAGCTCGTAAAAACGCTACGACAACACTTCCGAGATTTGGCGCCAGAGAATACTTCACGACACGGAGCTCACCCCGTGTTCGTCTTCAAAGATTTGGATACAGCGACACACGTGTTCGTCAAAAAAGGTCAAATCGGGCCGTCATTTTCGACACCTTACGAAGGGCCATTTGAGGTGATCCGACGGAACGAGAAATATTTTACAGTTGCACTCGGGAGAGGACCTACGGCCGTGTCAGTCGACCGACTGAAACCGGCCTATCTCGTGCGAGAGGATCCAGTATCTCAGCAGCCTCCCGTTTCGACGCAATCAGCAGCAGTTCCCGGACCGAGTACGAGCACAGCGAACGCGACAGCAGCGAAGAAAAAGCGCGTGCGTTTCAAAATTTAATACGTGCGCCCAGAAGTTTTTTTCGGCAACCCGCCGCCATTTTTTTTTACCTCTTCTCCAGAGAACAACGTTTTTTTTTGCTTTGTAAATATGTATTATACTTGTAAATACTTTCGATTTTTTTTTAACACCTTGTCCCTGCGGACCAACTTTCCAAAAAGGGGAGACATGTGGCGTCTACCACATCGGCAGCGAGCGAGAGCGTTCGAGCCTCGCGCCGAAATAAAAACAAACGCACGAGAACATTCGAGACGTTTCGGTTTCCGTGAGACCGAATAATTGTAACGGCTCACGGAACAGTCGATCACGGTATCTACGCCTGTAAACACGTGCCGGGCACACCGAATTATCGCTACGTCTGTAATACGCGTCCCGGGAATAAAGACACAAATTTCTATATTAGTTTGGAGTTGAGGGAATTCTTCTTTCTCCCGCACAATTCCTACATATATGCAGCCATTTCCACCGTTTTTGATCCGGCTGGAAGTACTTTTGGAGAGATCTTCCACACCGGTTGGTTATAGCTTTCATTATTGTTTTGGTGTCCAATACATTCCTTCTTCATGACTTCTTGATCACCGTATGGGGCAGCTTTCAAAATCCCGGAGTACGTTTTAGAATCACCGTCTCCAATGTAATTTCTGTACTGCACTCCGAATTTTTCCACTGAACGCTTGAATAGGTCGATCACTGCATCAACTTCCATTTTTCCAGAAGAACCTGAATGATTACAACTGCAATCATCTTGATGGTTTTCATACCATTGTTGATATTCTTCACTATCAAGTTTGCTTTTCCAAGTTTCGCATTGTTTGCAATAGGCACTTTTCACGAGGATATCAATTACTTTCCCAGAATAATATCCGATCAATGATGTCACTCCATACAAGGAAGTATATCCTCGCTTTTTCCAAGTTCCATCGCCGGACACGGTAAGCTTTGCAGATTTTTCGTCACCTTGGTGTTCAGCAGTCAAGTCTTTTTCTTCATGGCAAGCATGCTGAAAAAGTTTGTCGGTTGCTGTTTTCACACAGGAATGTACATTCTTCATAATTAAATCGTAGGTGGGCTGTGTTAGGAAAGCGGGCATGTCCATTAATCCACAAAATTTTGCAGCACCTTTTAACCCTAATCCAAGAACTCTCATGACAAACAAAAAACGCCGATTTATCTCACAAGAATGCTCGATAAAAGGACTAGAATTTATGCTACGAGATGGACACTGATCGCACAACAAAACAATTTTAAACCCGAGTCCTCGTTCAGAAGCAGTTTCAAATTTCACATTTCCGTTACAGATTTTGCACTGCACAAATGCGGAGATGGCCCCGAAAACAGTAATAAAATTCAAAATTCGGTACTCAACGGACGGATCACGCGGCACCAAGATTTCCTCCTGCATTCTTATTTTTTTTGCAGAGGCACTGAAACTGGACTCATCCGTTTCAGCTGTTTTCGGATTGAAAACATTCTTTCGTTTCTTCGCTCTTGACTTGTACACTTTCGTTGATTTTCTAAGTTCTCTGCTAGACTTCATTTTCACGATATTATCGAAGGCACAAGTACACTGACACGACTTTACTGTTAGGCTTCTCTGCTGAGACTGACGACTACTTTTCAAATGTTGGCAACTCAGAAACATACAATAGAAAATGACAAAGGAAAGAGAGTAGGATAGACAAGGAAAGAAGGGACAGCGCCTCAGGTAGACAGCTGGCGCGCCGGTCCCCGACTGTGAGACACGCCTCCCTAACGCGCCTTCATAAATGTGTCTATTACTTCGAAAATATTCGTCTGATTGACATAAAATTTTCAGTGTGTATGCTCAAATATATGTATACTCAGAAAATACCAAAAAAAAAAAACGATTTTTTGAAAATTACAAGTATGTAAGCCCTTAAGGTGCATCCGCCAAACATTGCACAGGTTCGGTGCAATCCCGACGCTCCTTTGTCGAGGCTGAGTAGAGACGCATGTCGTCTCCGTATTAATTTCGGTTGGAAGGCCGCCGTGGCGAACTCGCGATCGTTCGACCACGACGGATTGCCGCGATCGCATAATATCTAGCGCTACCGTTTTTTCCCGTTTTTCCGGGTTTCGTTGCTTCGTTTGTCATGCTCTCTACTCAGCCCAGAGAGCAAGCTGGTCCGAAAACCACCGCGATGCATTTTTCGCGATTTTCCCCGAGTGCACATCGACTCGGGAATATTAGTTTAGCGCTCCGGCTCGCGACCAACGTTTTCACTTTGAGCCGTACGCTCACCGCTGCCCGGCGACCGCAACTCGGAGGTCGCGTGGGGGAAGTCCTGAGAGCGCGCGGCGCGCGGCTCGCGGCACGGCTTCGCCTCGCGCAACGCGATTCCGTTCTCGCCTCTCAACGGGTAAGCCCCGCGCTAGAGCTCTCGCGCGCGGCGCGGCTGCGGCCGCGACGCCGACTCGCTGTTCACATGCTACCGTTGATCTCGGCTATGTTACCGCACGTTACCGTGGCGGCTATGGCTGTTATCGTTGATTGTAACGCTACCGAATGCGTAATTTTAGGCCCGATCGGATGCAGCAGTTCGACGCTTCGCGTTACCATCCGTCCTCGTCTCGAGTTCTGTTCTCGCCTCGAGTTGCGTTGGTTCTCGCCCCGTCGGCGTGCGGCCCGAATTCTTGCTACGCGTTATCGCGACGTCTCGCGCCCGCTTTCTTTTCATGTTCGGCCCTGCTCTCGCGTTACCTCGGTCCCGCCATTTCCCGTTCTCGCGCTCTCGTCCGCTTAGCGCTCTCGCGCCGTCTCGGTTGTTTGTTCCGCATTTAAGTTGGCCGGAAGGGCCCTCGCCTGTACTCAACCTAGATTTTATTAAACTTCTCTATAGTAATTAATTAATGGCGTTGCGATTTATTGGTTTACGCGAGCCCGTCTGTCCCTTGGCCATCCACGCCCTCTCTCCTCCACCTGCATACTGAGCGACCCGCGGTTACCGTGACCGTTCTCTTCGCCCCCGCCGCCGCCCCACCTACGTTTTCGGTTCCGACCTCTTTGTTTACGGTTGCGGTTTGTCAATTCCGCGTCGAAATTAAAAATTGGCTGGCGCTCAACGGCTCTCGCGGCGGCAGGAGCGGAGAGATAGGGCGAAGGTAACCGGGCAGTAAAAATCCCGGTTACAAGTGGCGCCCAACGTGGGACCAACACGGACAGATGGGCGCGATTCGAAATTATTATCTTTTTTCACTTCTTTATTTTTTTTATTATTTTTGGCCTCACGACTAGGTCACGGTAGAGTTGAGGTTCCGGTTGAGAAGCTATCGTGTTATCGGGAGAGGATTATTGGAGGACGGAGAGTCCTCAGTCGCTATCGCTCGCGTACATAACCGTGCTTCTGTTTTTCTCGCTGGGTAAATAATCATTTTACTTTTCCTTTCACGATTTGCAATTCTCGCCTTCCGTGTTCTCCTGTTATCGTGATGCTAGGACGACAGAGCGACGTACCCCGTCCCGAGGAAAAGGGGGGGGGGGGAGGTGGACAGAAATTTCGCAGGAAAGTTCGAGATCCGCGGCCATCGCCGACGGAAAGCCGAGGAGCGTCGGTTCGGCGCAGGCGCCGAGAGCGGCGTCGGTGCTCGGCGGCGAGCCCTCACTCCGCGCGTCCGCGGGCCCTGCGGCGAGCTCGCGCAACGACGGCGCTGCGCCCGCAGTAGACCCAACCCTTGTGAGAGTTGTACGCACGCACACACGCACGCGCGCACTCGCATGCATACGCTCGCACACGCACACGCAGACGCAGACGCGCACGCAAATGGGATGTTGAAGACTACCTCGTGGTACATCCTGGATAACGTTAAAATGGTCTTCAAAAAATGAATTATGGATTTTATCGAAAAAAGCTTCCAACAAAAGTTGTTAGTTTTAACATGCCGAACATTTTGGTCGGAAAGAAAAGTCATGGTTCCATTTTAAAAAATCACGTCGGCCGTCGTATCTCCGCCATTTTGAATGTTGGACCATATTTCTTTTTTTTAGAAAAACGTCCCCCTTTGAACCCTACAACTTTCATATAACTCATTTTTCGATCGGAGCCGTATTTTTCGAGATAAATCGGGTGTAAGAATAAATGGGACACCCTGTATAAGATGTATGTGTGAATGCTACATAAACACTGTGATATGCATGTTACGTAAACGTGACATATTTCTGCAACGTTCTAGCAATGTTATCACATTACGTAACTATAACATGACCGGGCTATTGTCGCAGTTACATTACAGTCGTTACATACATGTTACATACTTTTTGCAACATACATGTTATGTTGCCACGTTACATCACTACAACATTCCGTTCCTGTCACGAAAGTGATCTCCCAATTGTTACTTGCACGTTGCGTTGCTGTTTCATAACTTTTGTTATGCAACTGCAACGAAAATACACTCAGCAAAAGAATTAAGGGAACAGTTGAATTTTACCTTTTTTTCGTTGATTTTTGAAGCGCTGTAATTTTGTGAAAAATTGTCGAATCGTAATAAAACAAAATGCGTTTTAAAGCTTGATATCTCTAGTTTAAAAATCTTTTCAGTAATTTTTTTGTAAGTCACACGCTCGGCATGAACCTATGGAAAAACGGGAAGAATTTTTTTTCAACATTTTTGTCCTTTTCAAAATCGTCCACGGACACAAAAAAATTGTTATGGCTTTATCAATACTGGCGTCCTTTAGCATGGTTCTTTAGCTTTAAAATGGTCTGTTGCGGATCTCTGTACGACCATTTGTTGCTGAGGTATTGGCATTGAAAGAAAACAGGAGCTTTTTTCGTAGATCAGCAATATCTCATGAACTAATGATCGCACCGCGAGCTAAAGGTGGGTTTTGTAAGCTGGAAGAATGCTCTAAAAGTTCCATCTGGTACTTTAGAGATTTTATTTTTTTTTATAACCTTAATATTGATTTGAAAAAGACCAAAAAAATGAACTTTTTTCCCGTTTTGGAAAATCCACGTCAACTTGGCAGATATTCCGATAATGACTCATGTTTCTAGGGTTTTTTTACTTCAATACGTTATTTTTTACCGAAGCGTCAAAGTTTTATAAAAAATTAAAGGAACGCTCATTGTTCTTTAAATTGCAATTAATGATGATTAAAATTAAAAAAGACTTTTCTGTTGTTTCCCTCACGGTTTCGCAATAACAACTCTTTTAATCTTTGAAAAAGAAAAAAAATTCATAATTTTGAATTTTTCAAAAATTGAAAAAAATCAAAATTCATTTAAATTGAAAAATTCAATTTTTAAAAAATTAAGGTTAAAAAGAAAAAAAACCAGCAAAGTAGAACCTTGCAAATTGCTTCCTCAGTATTTTACACTTTTAACGAAGCTACCTCTATGAGGAAGTACGTTGATCAATTTTGGCTTCCTCATAGAGGAAGCATCGTCAAAAGTGTAAAATACTGAGGAAGCAATTTGCAAGGTTCTACTTTGCAGGTTTTTTCGGCTGTTTTTTAAAAATAAATAAAAATGTAAGATTTTAACCGCCGAACCGATTTCCCTCAAATTTGTACCCAACCCTTGGTTCATGATAGTCAATGTGTGGACTAAATTAGAACTCGGTACCTTGCAATTTGCATGATCCAGCGTGAGAACGAGATTTTTCAAAATATTCTAAATGCCATAAAATTTGAACGGCTTTACAGATCCGCGTCAAATTTGTACTGAAAACGTGGTCCATGGTTGTCCATACGTAAACCAAATTGGAGAAAATTCTGGAAACATTTTTTTCCTATTTTTTTCGTGCCGGCTTTTTTTTGTTTTTCATGCAGCAAAATCGAAATTTATCGACATAATGGCAGTTTTCTTGACGAAACTCATGGCTAATAATCAATGAACGTAATGACATGTTCAAAATTGCAATCGGACGTCTCATAATTTACAGGAGTTGAAGTACTTACAGACATTGGGGGATCGCTGCTAGCGCAATCAAGAAGTAGACGTGTGTCGCTGTGCTCCGCAAAGTTATATAAAATTGTGATAAAGATCTGGTTGACTGGAGAGTGTGTAAGCTGTACTGAAAGCTGTGGAACGGCTGAGTCATTTGACATGAGGTAGATAACCGCAGACATCTGATAATACAACGAAAATACGAAATTAAATAAACCGTGCGTTTGAGGTTAGGGCGTACGAAACGACAAATCATCCCTGGAGCTTGGGTATTTGGATCCATCGATCGAACGGTGAAGGAACTACTAGTGACATCTAGCAGCAAGGCCGGTGATCCACTTTCCGGCGGTCGGTAATAAAGGCAACGAAATCATGGAACCGGAGATGGATCAAGAAGATTCGCTGCTGGAGAATTTTTCGACGCCGAAGACTGGACCGCAGGGCAGAGGAAGGCCAACAAATCTCCAGCTTTTGCAAAGCGAGAAATCTCTTTCCGCAAATATCCGGAATTACATGCAGCAGGAGGGAATCAAGAGGAAAAGCTCGGAGGAGATAGCGCCTACTGCGTTTAAAAAAAGCGCCCTAATCTCACGCTCACCGCCGAGCGGAGTCGCTGGCAGATAAAGCGAGGATGCTGCGTCTCTCGAGCAGGGTTCCGTTGAAATTCCTCTCGCTCTCATGGAAATGTTTAAGGCCCAGATGCAAGCGATGTTAGAGAGCAACAACGCGCAGCTCAACAATTTTGGACAGCTTTTGAAAGACTCGATAGAGGACCAGAAAAAAGAAATGCAACTAGTGAAGGAAGAATTAAGAAGCAACAAGGCGGAGATTGTGGAAATTCGCAAAGTCATGGAACACCGTCTAGACAAACTTAAATCGGACACACACGAACAGCTGGAGGAAGGAAGGCTCGCCACGCGCAATTTGGAACAACAGGTGTAGGAAACACAAGAATCAGCCAAGAATCTTCAAGTTGCAAAAATTAACCAAGCTCTCGCCGCCAAGGTCAATTCACTGACCAACCGCGTAGAAAAGCAGGATAGGGAGCAGAAAAAAACAACATTATAATCGCAGGCTTGGAGACGGACGAAGGGCAAGAAAAGGAAAATCTGCAAGAGTTTTTTACATCACAACTCGGTGTTGACGCAAAAATCACGGAGGCCAAGAAACTTGGCGCTGGATCAAATCTCACCTGGGCGAAATTCGAAAGCTGGGAAGAGAAGAGTAAAGTCATGAAAGAAAAAAGCAAGCTGGGAAAGAAACCAGTTTATATTAACCACGATATGACTATAATTGAAAGGACAAAAAATCAAATACGGGCACGGAAAAGTGTGTATTGGTGGTTCCTGGTTTCGCTGGGAAAAGGAAAAGGAGGCAATCGTCGCGGAGGGCTCTCCTAAGGGTCGGACAGCTACGACGCATCGGAACGCAGTGGTGGACCCGCTTGACGAGCCGGGGAGTTCGCAAGCATCGAACCGTGGAAAAAGCAGAGACCAAAAAAACGGGCGACTACCCACCCGCTAAACATTGTGTTTTGGAATATACATGGCATTGGCAACCTTGATCTCGACTGCCTCCCGAAAACTACCGACATCTTATGCGTTTCGGAAACCTGGCTCACCAGAAAATGGGAAAATCTACCGGACAAGCTCAAGGACTTTCGTGGATTTTGGGTGGATGCCGTCAACGAAAACTCGATGGGCCGTGCGAGTGGCGGTCTGCTGATGCTGGCGAAGAAACATCTGGATGTGGAAATAATGGACAGTAATAGCTGGTGGGTGATCGCAAAACTCACTCTGAACGGCAGCACCCTAATTTTGGGGACTTTTTACGTCAAGCCGGCTTTCGACATTGCGGTAATATTAAATCTTCTGCAGGACACTATAAATGACATCATTTGTAAATTTGAAAACCCAATTATTATACTCGGTGGCGATTTTAATGCGCGGGTGGGCCCCGGCGAGGAATATGAGGAAGAAATGTTCGAGGGCACCGCCCTCTGCTACAGGAGAGAATCGTGTGATAATGTTGCAAATTTAAGGGGAGCCATTCTTCTCGAATTTATGGAGGCAAACGGTTTAGTGCTAATAAATGGTAGAAGTAAACATGATACGCCGGGCCAATTCACCTTTTGCAATAGTAATGGACAAAGTGTCATCGACCTCATTTGGTCTAATATAACTGGACTCGATTTCATAAATGACCTTACGATTAGCGGGCGGATTTCGAGATGAGATCATTTTCCAGTTATTCTAGAGGTAATTAACTTAGGAGAAGAGTGTTGCGAGATCGAGGAGGATCAGATCACCCGTTCCGTTAACCGTATAACGTGGAAACAGCAATTGAAAGATAGATTCATGCAACTTATGGAAGAGAAAACAATTATTTTAACAAGAATTGACGATGCCGATAGTGACAAAATTAATGATTATCTAGCTTCGGTCATCACTAGTGTAGCGACTCAGCTGGAAATGTATAACGTAGCTCGTAAACCGTTTCGTGGTCAAGCGAGCAAGCCTTGGTTCGATTGTGACTGTCGGGAGGCTAAAAAAGAAGTTCAAGCAAATTATAACGAGTGCAAATCTGCACATTATGGCCTAACGGAAGAAAACCTATATATTAACAGTAAAAGAAAATTTAACGCGTTGACGGTAAAAAAAAGAAATGACTACGAAAAACATATTATAGACGCTTTCGCGAATGTAAAGGATTCGATTCAATTCTGGAAAGCAGTTAAAAAATGCAAGGGCTTTAGGAGCGCGGCAAATGTTTTAACCAAGGCCCAGTGGAGTAAGTTCTACGAAAATATATACCCTATCAGAGCGACCGAAAATGTGAAATTAATCGAGATAAGACATCCTCTGCTGGACGAAGCGATAACTACTGAGGAGTTAAAAAATAGTATTGCAAAGAGTAAATCAGGCAAGTCGCCAGGCTTTGACAGTATCCCAAACGAGTGTTATAAAGCCCTGCCAGAAAAATGGATACAATTTATCAAAAATATGTTTAATAAGATTCTGGAGGACGAAAAAATTCCCACTAACTGGTCGAAAATTGCGCTAACGATGTTGCACAAAAAAGGCGATAGACTCCGATAGACCGTTGAACTATCGAGGAATAGCTCTCGTCAATTGCATCACCAAGATTTTCACGCAAGTCATGTGCAACAGGCTAACGAAGTGGGCGACTGTTAACGAAGTTTTCCCTGAAACTCAAGCAGGATTTCGTAGTGGCAGAGGCTGCTTAGATAACATCTTCACGCTTATCTCAGCAATCCAGTTGCAGCTCAGGCTCGGCGGAAGAGTAGTATACGTGCTGTTTATAGATTTTCGTCGCGCCTTTGACTCGATCCCGCACATTAAGCTCTGGCGTAAACTTAATCGATTAGGGGTCAGTGCAAAATATAAAACCAAAAAATGTTTTTTCAAAACAAAAATTGTACGCCAAGTATTAAAAGAGTAGCCATCTCTCACAAAAAAAACTCTCCCTAAAAAAATCTCTCATAAAAAAAAACTCTCCCAAAAAAACTCTCCCAAAAAAACTCTCTCACCAAAAAAAACTCTCCCAAAAAAACTCTCTCACCAAAAAAAACTCCCAAAAAATATCTTACAAAAATATTAACGAATCAATATATTAGCCAAGTAAAACTCCTCGGTAAAAAAAAAAAAAAACTTGGTGTACCAGCGTTTTGCTTCCGCACATAGTTCATTGAAATAAGGACGAGAAGTAAAATGCTGGTACACCAAGTTTTTTTTTTTTTTTACCGAGGAGTTTTACTTGGCTAATATATTGATTCGTTAATATTTTTGTAAGATATTTTTTGGGAGTTTTTTTTGGTGAGAGAGTTTTTTTGGGAGAGTTTTTTTTGGTGAGAGAGTTTTTTTGGGAGAGTTTTTTTTTGTGAGAGAGTTTTTTTGGGAGAGTTTTTTTTTATGAGAGATTTTTTTAGGGAGAGTTTTTTTTGTGAGAGACGGCTACTCTTTTAATACTTGGCGTACAATTTTTGTTTTGAAAAAACATTTTTTGGTTTATTTCACATCTTTTTGAAAACCATCTTCAATACATGCATGCAACGACAGGGCTCATTGGGCGTATGGTCAGATCGCCCTTCTTGCAATTGACGTTGTTCACTGTTATGCTCCGCCAGTGGACAAACCATTTTCACCACGTCTATCCTCTGCATTCTTTATGTCTACAAGACACCAAATAGTTAGTTCTCTATCACGGATAAGTAATGGAAACGTCTAAAAATACTACAATAAATTATTCCAACATGACAATTAGTCCAAATTAACCCAAAATATAACCTCAAAAAATCGATCTTTCATGGACAGGATAAAGTATCCTCCACATGATGATTTTTGTTGCTTTGAAAAGACACTTTTGCGTTAAGACGCGAGATTATTATTAAATCATTACACTCGATAGTAAATGTTAAAGTAATAATCACGCACGATCTTCTCACTTTTTGTCACACGTCGGGAGCAGCCGGTCCGCTCAGGCGATTCACGATCATCGCGATCTCATGACTTTGGGGCCGTCGCTCCTGTGTGCGCGTCTTTCCTTCACATCAATTATTTTTATTGATATGATAGACAAACCATTACACTAGAGTCCTCATTACACTACAGTAGAGTGTACAACCCTGTCACTTTTTTACTGTCAGACGACGATTATGTCAGACGACGAGAGCAAGCTGGTCGATAGACGATCGTTGCCGCAACTTCTTCAGGCTACCGCTGCGGGCGCCATTTGTTATGTTATGTGTGCGTTGTTCGTTTACACGGATGCACACGTATATGCAATCGGACAAATCTGTCTCGATGTGTGAGTTCAGACAAAAGTGACATTTTGCCAGATATCAGCACTTCGGGAACCGATTATATCGAAATAGGTCTCATTAATAAGGCGGAAAAAGATAAAAAATATTGGCGCTGACACATTTAGCGCCCGCGATGTATTGCCTGAGATAATTAGAGTTACAGACGAAGTGAGAGTGTGCTGGTACACGCCATGCACGTATACGGATCGGACAAATTCGCATCGATGTTGTGTGAGTGCGGACGAAAAGTTTTTGACAGAATCGAAATCGTAAGTGGCCAGATATTAGCGTTGCAGTCACCGATTTGATTGAAATAGGGTTCATTGGAAAGAAAAAAATAAATAAAAAATATTGAACCTGACACATTTGGCGCTCGCGACGTGTTGACTCAGATAATTCCAGTTAGAATTTCGTAGCAGACGAAAGAGGACGAACGTGCTGTAAAGTAAGAGTAGCGCTAGCGTCTCGTCGTGAGAGTCTCGTGAGGCGGCATTATAGATTTCTTTTAATACTTGGCGTCGAGACGCTACCGCGTCTCTTGATAAGAATCATAAAGAATCTTTACGAGCAAGCCACCGTCCAGGTTAAGGCAGCCGACGGCCTGTCCGATAGCGCAGAGGTGACCGAGGGTGTCCTACAGGGGGAAATCTTGAGTCCATTATTATTTCTGCTCTACCTATCAGATATCGAAACATTTTTCCGGGAGAAAGGTTGTGACGGCCTGAACATCGATGGTTATAACGACCTTCTTCTATTATTATATGCTGATGATGCCGTAATACTAGCGCAGACACCGATCGACATGAGAAGGAAGCTTAGAATATTGAGTGAATATTGTGAGACGAACGGACTGATAGTGAACACGGCGAAAACGAAAATTATGCAATGTAAGGTAGGTGGCCGTGGAAGAAGGTTTACCGAAGAGCCTTTTATGTACAATGGCGAGGCGCTTGAAATTGTTGGTTCGTACAACTATCTTGGCGTCACTATTTCATGCTCCACCCTTGGGTTAAAAATGGCACTGGCTGCCGAACGTAAGGCAAAAATTGCAGCAGACGCAGTTCTGTCGATTTGAGCCAAATCAAAAGCAGACTCCTGGACAGCAGTGCTAAAGCTCTATGAGAATATGGTCGCGGCTACTCTCTTCCATGGCTCGCCTGCCTCGGCTCTTAGATATTTGGATTCAATAGAAAGGGTACAAACCGATTTCTTCAAGCGCCATTTCTACTTGCCAAGAAACACGTCTAACTGCGCCCTCAGGCTGGAATTAGGTATAGTCAAACTCGCTCTCAAAGTATTTCAGCAGACGTGGAATTGGGTTATTAAGATTCTAGAAATGAGTCCGGATAGACTACCGAGAATTTGCCTGTTCAGAATGATAAATTTGACTAACTCGAATCCCTGCGATAGTAGATATAACTGGGTACGCCAGTTTAAAGAAATTCTCGAAGAAATAGAGCTCGGGGATATGTTTAATGTGCCCGATGCTCACTACTGGATGGAAAGAGCAAGCGTTGCAATTACCAAGTATGAGTCTTTTCTCCGCGCCCAAGTTGTCGAGCAGTATAAGGCGTCAAATGCGATTCAAGTCGAAATAACTCGGTCGGTCGAAGATAAAACCGCAAATTACTTGTTGAAAAGGGTACCTTTGGCGATGAAAAGGTCGGTCATTCAACTCCGTCTCGCAAATCGGTATAGATGCAGTCTTAGTTTAAAAAAAACCTCCGCAAAAATTCAACCAACGCAAATTTGTCTAATTTGCAAGAGCCTGCAGAACGAGACAGTGGAGCATATTTTAACGTTCTGCCCTATTTACGACTGCCTTCGTAAACACTATCTAAGCGATCTTTTCCCGCCAGTCGGTACCTATAGACCCAAAGACATCCTGCAAAATGTAGATGTTAAGACCATGAAGCGAATTTTTTATTATATGACGAACACCCTAATGCTTAGAGCCTTCTGCCTCGACGAATGAGGATACTCTAGTTATCTAAGCAAATGATGTTTTAGTTCGAACAGGGTTATTTAGGCACCAGTTGTATGGATAATGCATAGAATAAATGTAAGTGAAAGTGATGGAGTAAAATGTAAAGAAGTGATGTTTGTAAATTGTAATGGATTGTAAGTGGAAGTGATGTTTGTAAATTGTAATGGATTGTAAAACATCTGTACACGTGAAACTGAAACTTTTTTTGTAAGATACATATTGCAGCCCCCCCCCCCCTTGCAATAAGAGTTGCTGTAATACTCTTAAGATGCAATAAACGATACATACATACATACAGACATTTGGAAAAATATTGAAATTGCAATAACATGCGAACTGCTTTACCGATTTTCGCCAAATTTGGTACAGATCATGGCTTGATGGTGCTCTATTGACGTACAAAATTTCATCCCGATATCTCTCAATTTACGGAAGTTATAGCGCGAAAATGATTTTTGCCAAATTTTCAAAATGCTGTAAAACCTGAATTTCCTAACCGATTCACGTCAACTACAATCCCATACAGTATTCTATATTAGTCAACGTGCGTGCCAAATATGAAGAATATTCTTAAAAAATTATGGCAGTGTAAACAAAAAAACGTGCACATACGCACGCACGCACGCACGCACGCACGCACATACAGACATTTCGTTCAAACCACTTTCTTCGACGTTTTGGACCATTCTGAGTGTACTGACATGAAAATCTCGAAAAAAAACATTTTCACGAAAACAAAGCTTCCTCTATGAGGAAGCAAAATTCAAAATTTTGATTTTTTTTAAATAAAAATTTAAAAAATCAAAATTCAATTGAAATCAAAATTCAATTGAAATCAAAATTCAATTGAAATCAAAATTCAATTGAAATCAAAATTCAATTGAAATCAAAATTCAATTGAAATCAAAATTCAATTGAAATCAAAATTCAATTGAAATCAAAATTCAATTGAAATCAGAATTCAATTGAAATCAGAATTCAGTTGAAATCAAAATTCAATTGAAATCAAAATTCAATTGAAATCAAAATTCAATTCACATCAAAATTCAATTGAATTCAGAATTTTTTTTTAATTAAGGTTAAAAAGAAAAAATTCAACATTTTTGAAATTTTTAAAAATAAAAAAAATCAAAGTTCAATTGAAATAAAAAATGTAATAAAAAAAAATTAAGGTTAGAAAAGAAAAAAATTCAAGTTTGATTTTTGTTGAATAAAAACAGAAAAATAAAAATTCGATTGAATTCAGAAATTTCATTTTTTTTAAATTAAGGTTAAAAAAGCAAAAAATTCAACATTTTGAAATTTTTTCTTTTTTAAAGATTAAAAGAGTTGTTATTGCGAAACCGCGAGGAAAACAACGGGAGACTTTTAAAAAAATGTTAATCATTATTAATTGCCATTTAAGGAACAATGAGCGTTCCTTTAATTTTTGATAAAACTTTGACGCTTCGGTAAAAAATAACGGTTCAGCAGATCAATTTTTAAATCTTGGGGGGTCGTTGGACATGTATTGAAGTAAAAAAAAACCGAGAAACATGAGTCATTATCGGAATATCTACCAAGTTTACGTGGATTTTCCAAAACGGGAAAAAAGTTCATTTTTTTGGTCTTTTTCTAATCTATATTAAGGTTACAAAAAAAAAACTCAAAAGTATCAGAAGGTTCTTTTAGAGCATTTCTTTCATTTTACAAAACCCACCTTTAGCTCGCCGTGCGATCATTGGTTCATGAGATATTGCTGATCTATGAAAAAAGCTCCTTTTTTCTTTGAATGCCAATATCTCAGCAACAAATGGTCGTACAGAGATCCGCAACAGACCATCTTAAAGCTAAAGAACCAGGCTAAAGGACCCCAGTATTGATAAAGCCACAACCATTTTTTTGTGTCCGTGGACGATTTTGAAAATGTTTTCTTCCCGCTCTTCCTTAGGTTCATGCCGAGCGTGTTGCTTTAAAAAAAATTACTGAAAATATTTTCAAACTAGAGATATCAAGCTTTAAAACGCATATTGTTTTATTACGATTCGACCATTTTTCACAAAATTACAGCGCTTCAAAAATCAATGAAAAAAAAGGTAAAATTCAACTGTTCCCTTAATTCTTTTGCTGAGTATATTAGCCAAGTAAAGTTTATAATCAATTGATCATCAGTAGATGATTCGCTATAAAAAATTGGCATATCAGAAACACGTCAAGTTTTTAATGTCACCAAGTCATTGGCAATCTAAATTTGTTTATACCGAATCATCTACTGATGATCGACTGATGATAAACTTTACATGGCGAATACATTGCATTTGTGTTGTTATTTTTTAAAGGAAATTTGTTTATCATGATTTTTTTTTGCAAGGGATAGCCACTCTTTTAATACTTGGCGTGCAATTTTTATTTTGAAGGAACATTTTTTGGTTTTTTAGTATACGGTGCATCAATTAATACGAGTTTCGTAATAAGTTTAGCAGAATTGTACCTTAATTTTACGTTATACTCATGTAGTACATTTTCTATACCTGTTTCTGTAAAAGAGCGTCCTGCATTGTGTAGTAATTTTATTTTACATATTTTTAACGGTGTATTAAATTGAAGACTTTTAGAGTGTGTGACATGAGGATTTTCAGATTTCGTCAAATAAGAACCACCTTTGTAACGTCTTACATTGTGCTGTACTTGACGGTGAGGCTCGCATAGTTTGGTATCCCGAAAAACAAGGACAGTGTGTATGTGTGTGTGTGAGAGAGATGGAAGGGGTGGCGCAGGCTACTGCTTCCATCGTCCAGAATTGCTTCCCCGAAGCCGACCAATTTGGCCGGTGCGCCATCGGAACGCGTCGGTCCGTGATAACATTATCGTGTTTGCTTCCCTTCATCCTTCCTACCTCCCGACGATTCCCATTTCTCTTGGTAAACTTCTCCCCTCCTGCCCTTTTTCGCATCCGCCACGCTTAACGTTGATTCCGCTCTCACTTCCCTCCTTATCCTCCAATCTCCTCGAGTCCATCTGCACTCTCTTGCTCGTTCTTCCACCGCCTAATCTCGATGCTTATCCAGTTCGACCTCCACGTCGCCCCTAGCAAGATAGGAGGAAAGAAGAAGCAAAGGGAGGAGGGGGAGCACTTTAATTTAACATTGCTCTACATTCTTTTTCTTCGCTTCCATTCTTCTTCTCACTCCTCTGTAGCCTCCCGCCTTCCTGTCACTTATTCTTTTATCTCATTCAATATTAGACTCAAGGCCATGGAAATTGTCTCTATCTGGTTGCTCATTAATAAGACTCAACTATTTGTGAAATTAGTTTTTCGAAATTAATAACCACAGCAACGTACAACAAATCAATATTTAACTGTTATTCGTGTTTGAGAAATAATTAGCTGTAAGCTGCGCAAGCAAATATAAAAGTGTGTAGGATTTTGTTTATGGCTAAATAATTTATCGCTCACCTGGCTGGGTTTACATCGGAACGCCGGCTGATACCTTCTTCTCATCCTTCGTGGACAGCAAACGCAAAGTATTCTCACAAAGGCTCTGCAACATAAAGATGCGGAATATTGTAACTATACACCCTTTGGCTATTCGAATATATGATTGAAAAATCGAACAGGCCATTTTTGAACTCCCGACTGCCCCACTGGGTCAGAAAGACGGGAGTTAAGCGTTTCACGGCGATCAGATGATTTGAGCGATTTCTTTGTCGACATTGTTCACGAAAACGGTGAGTAATTGCTTAACCAAATACTGTACGTTGATTCTAGGATTAGCGTTTAATGTCTTGTTGTACCCTGTGTACAACGATAGTGTCGATTCGCGGCGTTACGTGAGCAGCGACGTACGCGCGCCGCGGTCAGCGGTCCGGCGGCAGCGCGAGCAGGAAAGCTAGCTGGCGCAGGGGCGCGCGGGCAGGCGGGCACGCAGGCAAGCATCACCGTCGCCTTACCGACCATACAGCTGAATCAGCATTTCGGCAATCAGTGCAATACGCGTAGCGCATGATATTGATACATACCACACGGAGAAAAATGAGTAGTTGGGAGAACAATCTTTTTAATGCTTGGAGTCTGTTGGTTGCTAGAAAGACGAAATTATTTGCGGCAATTACATCCCATTGCTCGCTTCAACCATTTTTAGTTAGTTGAGAAGATAGTACGTTTAAATAACTTCAGTGGTTAAGATTACCACTCGAAATAATATTCCATGTCATTGGTCGTATCAGCTAATCATCGTACTTGCTGTAAACACAAACGATTCGTAGGACCCGAGAACGTTGCCGGGCGAGCGCGCGCTGGAGAGCGAGCGGCTGAAACCGGCAACAGCGCGCGAATCGTAGCAAGGGAGGCGGGGTGGTGGAAGCGAGTGAGGCAGTCGGTGTCAGTCGTTGTGACCGAGCAGACCGCGTAGACAAGCAGTTGGTTGATGTTTCTATTCCGTTGGATGGCACTACCAATCGATTGTTTTGCGTTACCAATCGATTGTTCGGAAATATCAACCGACGGAGGCGACGCGGATACGGGTTCCTGACACATTTACGAACGTTTGCGAGTGGATCGGATTTATTGTGCCTCATTGTGTTCAATATAAAGAGTTTTCCGTCATCGATTCGTGGTAAGTCGTAAATTAATCTATTTGATCAATGTTAATAAATAAGTTTATGCATATGCCGGCAGCGTTTCTGATGTTTGATATTTACAGTAGTTAGGTTGTGTACATAACCTACGTTCTCCTTCTTCCGTTTCGTTTTTCAGTGTTTTTAAGAATAGTTGCTATCCACTGAAATGAAACTTCAGTGCGTACTCATTATATTTTTAATTTTCAGTATTTTCCAGAATACTGGCTACGCACTGGAATGAGCCCATTCAGTGCATACTCAATATTTTCCAAAAAACAAAGAAAAACAAACATGATTCCAGTGCTCTTTTGTATTTTTCAAAATACTGAAAAAAATTGCTTTCATCATTCAGACTGCATGTATGAAAATTAGCTTTCATACCTAAATTACAGGGCAGGAGAGGATGAACGTGTACAATCCTGAACAAGTCGAGTACCTGCTAATCTCTTGGGGCTTTGAGGACTTGATTCCGAGATTTAAAGGTATGAATGCAACCAAATATTTATAAATAAAATGAAATAGAATAATTTCACCTATAACTGTTTTGTTTTTTCTAGAATTTATAACAGCATTTGCTAAATATATTATTGACATTGTCCACATATGTGGCATTGAACAATAAGTACTCTGTCTTTGATCAAATTTCCATATGGCATGTAAAGTTTTGTATATAATTTTTCTAGAGCACTCGACAATTCCATTGGTGTAAGATGCCAAAACACTGGTTTCGGTAGTAAAAAAAATGTTAACGAATTTTCGCAGTCAATTTAAATTCCGAACAAATGTAATGTTACTTTTTTTCAAACTTTTATCATCTCATGTCCACCTCTTCTCCTCGATTTCTGTATGCAGCATGGTCTGTCGATTTAACCACTTTTTTCAACTGTTTCACATATCCTTCTTAAGCAGCCAGATGTTATTTCGAATTTCCACTGTTTTTTAAAAATAAGATCCCAGATATTTAAATCATCTATTTGTCCCATTAAATTAGATTCACAAAGTCAAGTATGTAAAGAAAAATATAAAAATGTCACATCAAGGGTGGTATCGACTTTTAATCAATGATTCTTCCGTATATTTTACGTCTACATTACTTTATAACTTCAGACATTGTGTCATTACAAAAAATATCATGTGATGGATGAATTATTTTTGGGAGATGAAGAAATCAATGTGGAGGAGTTGAAAGATTTGAGAAGTGAGGATTTCCAGCAGTTGATCCCAAAAATGGGACCACGTTGTAATTTTATGAAAAAGCTGCAAATATGGAAAGACAGTCTGAGCGGAAGTCCGGTATAATGCAATAAAGTGCTAATCATCCGTAGATATGGTGTCGGGGTATTTTCAAGCATGTGTAATTATAAAAACATCCTTGTTCTGTTTGATCTCTAATACTCGTCATCATGATGTGCTACACGTTTGTGTCGTTCTCTCTCGCTTCACCGCAGCCATTAATGACGTTATCCGTCTCTCATTGTCGGCGACTCAGTTTGTTTAACACATAACCTTAAGGGAAGTCGAAACCTCCACGAGTCCGAGAGAGACAGCAAATAATTTGCGGAAATAATTTTCGCACATTCTTACCGACCATAGTCGGTAATAAAATCTATTTCAGCATGCTGTAATAAGTCACATGAAAATAAGTTCCAAATTTATAAGATATCAGTAACATCAGTAATTCACTATTGTATTATATTACAGGAAATGTTCATCGATTTCGCGAACTTGGACGTTGACACCTCAGCATTGGGATTTGCAAACCTCGAAGACGCCGGAAAGAACGGCGTTGAGTACGAGGCAGCAGCAACAGACACGGGAGAAGTGGCCATTCGAGAAGATCTCGATACTGAAGCTACGGGATCAGTTGTGCGGAAGTGCCACAGAAATATAACCAACGTCAGTATTTCTTCATTTTCCACTCTAAAGCTAGTGTCGTTTGAATTTTCGATTGCTAATGAATTTAATCACATATTACTTGGTAATTGCTTTTTAAATCGTAATATGTCATTAGTCGATTTCAACGTATTTCGAGAACGACGTAACTGCAACCAAGCTTCAAGCACAGTACGACAAAGGAAAGTTCGGCGATAAGGAACGACAGGTGCTGAGCAAATTTGTGATCGTTCGGGAACTGCAGGGCGATACAACGAAACAGTAAGACCTTTAAAAAAATGCAACACAGTGAAAACTTCGGTTATACCTGCATTATTTGTGCACATTTTTTCATTCGGCAAGAGACAGGAATCGTAATTGCAAAAGCCAAGATTACAAAAAAAATGGTGTTTACACGGCGCTCTAACGAAATTTTCACTGTGCAGTAGAATCGTAAATGTTCAGAAACTAAATTATGGATGAAATATGAATTGTAGAATACGACCAGAACGTTTCGTTGCTTTGTCAGCTGAACTTTGTCAGATCTTCGTCGGGGAGGATCCTGTGAGTGTACCATTATTAATGAGGTCAAAGAGTTAGCCGCACATTGAAGAATTATAATTTTCTTTTTTACTTGTTTCAGTTATCGTATTATATTCCAAGACGCGTTATCCGCGACAAATCCGTAGCTCCGAAAGGCAAATTGTACAATGCGTACACCAATCTCACGAAAGAGTTAAGAGAAGCGGGCCTGCGAATATCTCGCCGACGACCATCTTCTCCAGATGGTAAATGCAGAAATATTCGAATAAAATATTTATATCAACAATTATTTGATATTTAAGGTTTTTTTATTTGTACGGATTCAGAGCTGCAAGGGGTGATCGACCGGTCGATAAGTGATAATTTGACCTGGCTGTCATCAAGAGTGGAGCCTTGGCCAACTGTTTGCGAAAAATGGAACGCCACGTCGAAATGGCGACTTCAGCAGCTCCACAAAGGCGTCGAAAAGCAATACAAAAGAAAGAAAACGGAAGCCACACAGCCTGAAACGGTCGACGCGTATATGAGAAGGTATCTTGCACTGCAACAGCCTAAAGGGTACGCTTTGGTAAGTATCCTCATATATGGCATTCTTTTTACAAAAAAATGATATATGGCACAACTTAGTCAATTATTTTTTCATTTTTAAGCTGGAAGCTGATTTTAATGAGTTGTACCCGGGATGCGACTTAAAACTTGCAATCAGCTACGGTCAATTCGCGGACAGAGTTCGTAAAGCTCGCAGCGTTGATAACCCAGGTAAACAATATTTTATTAAAATATATTTGTACATTTATTCGTCTAAGCGTCTAATGTCTATTTTCAATGGTCTTACCGTTTTATTTTTTGAAGGCATTCATATAGGATTTATCTTGTGCGTGAAATTTGCTACAAAGATTAATTTTATAAATGTTCGAAAATAATTATAATCTTGTTCTCTTAGATTTGTCAGAACTGCAAATCTTCCAGGAGTTTGCAAAACTCTTTGATCCAGTACCGCTGAAAGGAAGAGAAAAAGCGAAGCGATGCACGAAGCAGGAAATCGTGGACGGTTTCATTTTGCACCTTAAAGTAAGAAGCCATTTTCAATTAATCATATTGTTAATAAAATTAATAATTAATAATATTAGCATTATTTTTAATTTACATGATGACAATTATGACAATTTTGTAATATTTTCTTCTAAATCTTAAACATTTGTCATAATTACTCAGATTGAACAATCGGAAAATATGTATTATATGTTTTCCACATATGTCTATTTGTTGCTTTTCACTTCCTCTGAATTTTTGCTTCCTCATAGAGGAAGCTTTGTTTTCATGAAATTTTTGTTTTCTAGATTTTCATGCCAGTATGCTTAGAATCACCTAAAATGTCGAGAAAAGTGGTTTAGAAAAAATGTCCGTATGTATGTGTGTGTGTGTGTGTGTGTGTGTGTGCGTGTGTGTGTGTGTGTGTGTGTGCGTGCGTGCGTGCGTGCGTGCGTGCGTGTGTGTGTGTGTGTGTGTGTGCGTGCGTGCGTGCGTGCGTGCGTGCGTGCGTGCGTGCGTGCGTGCGTGCGTGTGTGTGTGCTGGGCCTCGAAAATTCAATCGCCTCTCACTCAGAAACAGTTCGAGCAATCTGGCTCAAATTTGGCACGCAAGTAGAGTAGTTGTCCCTCTTCCAATGGCGAGATTTTTGATAACATATATACAGTCATTAAGATTTTATGTAGTTTTTAATTTGTTGAAAAAAGGGCGTGGTCGCTCTAACTTTCGTAAAAGTTCGACGATTTGGCTAAATATTTCTTCATAATAGAAGATACGTTTAATGTTGTATGGTATTGAATTTCGACAAAATCGGTAAAGCGGTTCCGATTCTATATTCTATATTTTATAGAATTCTATATTTTATAGAATTTTGAATTTTTCGAAAAAAAAAAAGTTTTGCTATAAATCACGTCGTATTTTAACAAATGAACCGAATTGTTGTATAGTGGAAAAACAACATACAGGCCTGCTACGTACGAAATTTGGTGATGATCGGTAAAGTCGTCCGGATTTTATACCATTTTAAATTTTTCAAAAAATTTAGATTTTCGCGATAACTTCCGCAAAAGTTAAGAAAGTAGGCCAAAACTTTGTATCTAATGAAAATGAGATGTAACAGTGTTTGTGACGGAGTTTTCTTTTGTTCAAATTAAAAAAAGTTGCAAAGTAGAACTTTGCACATTGCTTCCACATTAATTTTCGTTTTTCACAAAGCTTCCTCTATGAGGAAGCCAAAATGTTAAATAAACAAGCTTCCTCATAGAGGTGGCTTTGTGAAAAACAAAAATGAATGAGGAAGCAATGTGCAAAGTTCTACTTTGCAACTTTTTTATTTGCCTTTTAGCGCCATACTATACATGCAGCAAAACGTAATTCGTTAAATAAAATGGCAGACTGCTTGGTGTCAATAGCATGTTTTAGTATTGGAAGTTTATTTTGATTTACATCCAATATAAGTTTGAAACAGTAACATTAACTGTTGTGATTTTCTGCCCTTATTTTCAATCTCATAAATACTGATAATAATTAAAATACTAAAATAAAGTGTAAAATCTCGCAATCGGCTATTTTATTGGATTATTATTCTTGTCACTGTATGAGAGCATATTTTAATTTTCATCTTTACATTTTTGTTTGCTTTCACTTCTAATGAGCTGCTAAAATGTAAACCTAGCAAATTATGAAGAATATAATTAAGAAGCGTTTCACAAAAAATTGCTAATTTCGCAGAGTTCGTTATTGTTCGTATACACAATTCAGCAGTTATTATAATCATCATCACATAATCATTGTTGACCTGCCAATTTGTCGCAATTAGAGATGAATCTGTAAATTACATTAAATCCTTATTTTTTTAGGTTATTGACGAGCTGAGGCCTGCTATGGAACGTATGCGAGAGAGAGCTCGCGAGCTGAAGCAAACGCAGCAACCGCTTCCTGTCGTCATAGGTCCTTCGGAAACTCAGATTACCGATTGCTACGTCGCCATAGATACGGTGCTGTACAAAGTAGAAACCCCGCTCAGAGCTATAGATGTAACGTTTAAGAGCTTTCACGCCTTACACGCGCAGTACCCCGTACAAAGCGAAGGCCCTTGGCTGTTGCTGCAGTGGGCAGTGTACGGGATTCGGACGACATGGGATAGCGACATACCACGCGTTATCACTCTTCATAAGACCGCGTTTGCGCCGGCAGTATAATTTCTGACAGTCGATCACGAACTATCACAATGCCTCAGTGATTTCAATGCTCAATTTCATTCCCGTCGGTGCATACATTGCAGTTGCACTTTACAGTTTGCCATCCAAATATTGAACGATTCCAATGTAAGGAAAATGATTGTTGCCACGACTTTTCATCGTGGAACTCGTTTCGAAGGCACCTCATCAGACAGCATTTTTGTGAGACGCATGTTCCAGTTGGAACGCAAAGTTCAATATATTTAAAAAAAAGGCTCATTCTGATGCTACTCAGTCTGTCAAAGGTATAGACGATTCTTCCGGCGATTGCGGTGTTTCGGAGCCCGTTGCAGACAAGGACCCTTTGTTGTCCGGCGAAAATTCCTGCGACTCCATGCACGTTAAAATCTCCGACTTAGTTTTGTCTTTTTGCGCTAAGTTGTACGCAAGGCCCGACGTACCTCGTGTGTACGTACAAGAAACGATTGACAATACAAAAAAATTGATTACAGACATGATATCGACAGTAAAACCCGCGTTGAACAGCACACTTCAAAACACCGGTGCAAAAGATAACGCAATCAGTGACATTTTAGATTCGTTAACAGCGCCATTTCTCTCCTCGTCAACTGAACACCGATGATTAAATAAATTTAAAGAGTCCGGCTGTATCGCGCCGCAAAGCTACATAATTGGCACCTGCGAAGACGATAAATACGTAGATGGAAGGATCATTAAGGAAACTTGCACAGTGCATTCTATTTGCACAGTGCATTCCTTTGAAGGAAACGCTGCGTTGTTTTTTTAATCTACCGAATGTTCTTAAGACCGTACTGAGTTATATGGATGATCTGATGAATGAGCGGGGGATTATTTCAAATTTCATTCAAGGCAGTCTCTGGCAGAACAAAATTAATCGCTTCTTCGCTGGAAAAGTGGTTATTCCTCTCTTTATATATTTCGACGATTTTGAGGTAAATAACCCTCTGGGTAGCCACAAAGGGATTCAGAAACTTGGCGGAGTTTACTGTACAATCCCCTGCTTGCCTCCTGAATTTCGATCCACTATCGAAAATATTTTTATGATTTTGCTCTTCCATGCCACTGACCGAAAAGCTTTCGGAAATGAAATGGTTTTCCGCGTTCTCGTAGATGAACTGAATCACTTGCAAGAAAACGGTATTTCCTTTACATTAGACGGCACGGAACGTATAATTTATTTTGCGTTGGGATTAATCACTGGCGACAATCTCGGTCTCAACTCTGTCTTTGACCTTGTCGAAAGTTTTACGAGTACGCATAGTTGCCGGATATGCAAATCTACCCATCAGGAATCGCAGGTCGATTGTGAAGAAAAAGTCGAAAATCTACGACGTGCTGCCGAGTACGAGAATGACATTGACAAAGGTTTAACGAAAAGTGGTGTAAAAAAGAGATCAATTTGGAATGACGTGAAGTATTTTCATATATATGATAATTGTTATATGGACCCACTACATGATATCGCCGAAGGTGCGTTGAAATACGGGATGGCGCATGTCTTGCATTATTACGTGTTTGACGGAAAGAAAAAAGTCCCCCTCGAGTTAATTAATGACCGAATGAGAACATTTAATTATACTCGCAATGGCATCTCGAATAAACCTCCACCGATAAAATGGAGAGAAGCGAAAGATAAAAAGCTGTGCATGTCCGCCAGTGAATTGACGAACTTCGTGTATATATTTCCATTTCTCGTTGGTGACGATATTGTTCTTGATAGAGTATGGCAGTTCTTTACAACATTGCGAGATATATTACTCCTCGTTGCTGCGAGATATCTTCAATCGGAGTGTGCTGTTCTCCTTGACAATTACGTGAAAGAACATCACAAACTGTATCAAGAACTTTTTAAAGACAAACTTAAGCCCAAGCATCATAATATGGTGCACCTTGGCAGAATTTTAAGAATGTCGGGGCCATTGCCTGCTCTGAGCACTATCAGAAGCGAGTCGAAAGACAGGCAATTTAAACAAAGCGCAAACGCGACGTACTCGAGACGGAACATAACGCATACTCTCGCTCTAAAAGAAGCGTTTAAACTCGGCTACAGGCATTTGTGTCAAGATCCGCTGATCTCGAAGTTAGATACAGGTCCCGGCAGTCTCATCGAAAGCTTCGATGAAGATTATTCTCCGTTGCTTAGCCACGATTTCCAGTCAAACTCGATTGCAGTCCCCTGGGTTAATTTAAAAGGCATAACGTATAGACACCGCACTTGTTTGGTGTTAAGTTTCGATTCTCGGGATTTTCCAGTTTTCGGAACTGTAAACTTAATTCTCAAAAATGAGATGAACGGTATCATCTTTGGCTGCACGGTTTTCTCAACTGTTCGATTCGATGAGAGATTTCTTGCTTGGGAAATTAATCGAACCACCGCCGTTGAATTTCGCGAGCCGGCGGCATTGTTCACGCCATTTCCCTGTATAATTCATCAAACAGGAAGCGGAAAATACTTCGCCACAACGAAATCCGCTTTATAACGAACCAGCGCTGTAATGAACCGATAAAAAAATAAATGGTTTTACGACTTCTTTATATATATTTATTTATTACACCAACCTTAATGAACTCCTACTAGTATTAAGAAACTTAAACAGGCGCAAATGGATTAATTAGTTAGATTAACCAATAGGTTATGAAGGTCCAATAGGTTGTGAAGTTCCAGCTCTTAGTTACGTGACACAGTATTTGGTTATGTTAGTCATTAACTTGGTTATCCCAACCAAGTTTTTCTGTCAATGTATTTCTTATACATTAATAACCATGAATATTAGCGTCATGTCTAATTCTGTTGGTTATGCCACCTATTCCATCATGCCACCATGATAAAACGAAGTAATCGTTTAATTGCGTCACTTGCCATATATGTTAATACCAACTTATTTATTAGTAAATGTACGCAACATTGATTGGTCGTACTAACCAACCGAGGTGGTAAGCGCTTGCGATTGGTTGGATCACACAACTACTTCGGATCCAACTAACGACGCTTGGTTCTGACACACAATAACTTGCTGGTATCATATTCTACCATGCCGGTTGGTTGGCACCTACCAATTCTATGGTTCTCTCAACTACACCTTTTTCTCCGTGCATACTCGATCCATCTTCGGTAGTACAGTAAAAGATATCGCAAAAAAATGTCACAATCAAAAAATGTCCTTTAAAAAATAATAACACAAATGCAATATCCCTTGTAAAAAAAACACCATAAAAATGTCCTTTAAGAAATAATAATACAAATACAATATATGAGCCAAGTAAAATTTACTATGAGTAGATCATCACTGGATGATTCGGTACAAAAAAACTTGGCATGCCAATGACTTGGTGTGTCATTAAAAACTGGATGTGTCTCTGGCATGCCAAGTTTTTTATACCGAATCATCCACTGATGATCTACTCATGGTAAATTTTACTTGGCTAATATATTGCATTTGGTTTATTATTTTTGAAAGGAAATGTTGTATTGTGAATTTTTTTTTTGCAAGGGATGACTTCTCTTTTAATACTTGGCGTACAATTTTTGTTTTGAAGAAACATATTTTGATTTATTTCACATCTTTTAGAAAGCGATTTTCAATGCGTGCATGAGACGACCGGGCTCATTGCGAATGGTCAGATCGCACTTCTTGCAACTGACGTTGTTCACTATAATGCTTCGCCGCTCCGCTAGTGGACAAACCATTTTTACCATGCCCAACCTCTGCATTCTTTATTTCTACAAGACACCGAATAGTTAGTGCTCTATCATGGATGAGTAATGGAGATACTGCTGCATGTTAGAGACTGCTGAATGTTATGCGCAACAGAAACGAGCATTCCATTGTCGACTTCCTGTATAGCTTCCCCAAAGTAATACAGGATTTGATATACATCAATTGGATTCGTTATTGTATGATTGAACAAGCCTAACGCGTTCTAAAAATACTAAAAAAATTACCCCAACATGACAATTAGTAATAACTAGGGGGCTTCGCCCCCTGCGCGCTTCGCGCGCCAACCCCAGGGGGGGGGGGGCGAAGCGCGGGGGGCGAAGCTTCGCCCCCCCCCCCGCGCGCTTCGCGCGCTCCCCCCCCCCCTCAGCGTCTTAAACCTACCTAACCTAACCCTGATTAACTTAGCCCTACCTAACTTAACCCTACCTAACAGAACCCTACCTAACTTAACCCTATCTAACAGAACCCTACTTACCTAACTACTACCTACTTAACTAAACACTACCAAACGTAACCCTACTTAATTTAATTTTACTTAACTCGGGACCCCCATCCCTCAGAACCCCTATCCCTCGGGACGGCCCTCCCATCCCTCAGAATCTATATCCCTCGGGACCCCCCATCTCTCAAAACCCCTATCCCTCGGGACTCCCATACTTGAAATCCATATCCCTCGGGACCCCCATACTCGGAACCCCTATCCCTCGGGAACCCCGTTACTCGGAATCCTTATCCGTCGTGATCTCCCATCTCTCGGGAACCTTCATACTCGGGAAATCCCATACTCCGAACCCCTATGCCTCGATAACTCTCGTACTCGGAACTCCTTTCTCTCGGGAACCCCTGCAATCAGAAACCCTATCCCTCGGGAACCCCCATGGAGCTTAGAAAAATCACCTAACTTAACCCTACCTAACTTAACCCTACCTATCTTAATTCCACCTCATTTAATCCTACCTAACTTAACTCTACCTAACTTAACCCTATCTAACTTAACCCTACCTAACTTAACCCTACCTAACTTAACCCTACCGAACTTAACCTAATCAGATTTAACCCGATCTGACTTAACCCGATCTGACTTAACCCTACCTAACTTAACCCTACCTAACTTAACCCTACCTATCTTAATTCCACCTCATTTAATCCTACCTAACTTAACCCTACCTAACTTCACTCTACCTAACTTAACCCTATCTAACTTAACCCTACCTAACTTAACCCTACCGAACTTAACCCTATCTGACTTAACCCTACCTTACTTAACCCTACCTAACTTAACCCTACCTAACTTAACCCTACCTAACTTAACCCACCTAACTTAACCCTACCTAACTTAACCCTACCTAACTTAACCCTACCTAACTTAAACCTACCTAACTTAACCCTGCCTAACTTAACCCTACCTAACTTAACCCTACCTAACTTAACAATATCTAACTTAACCCTACATAACTTAACAATATCTAACTTGACCCTACCTAACTTGACGCTACCTAACTTAATTCTATCTAACTTAATCCTACCTAACTTAATTCTATCTAACTTAACCCTACCTAACTTAACCCTACATAATTTAATCCTACCTATCACGGCACCCACATCCCTCAGAACCCCTATCCCTCGGGACGTCCCTCCCATCGCTCAGAATCCATATCCATCGGGACCCCCCTTCCGTTCCTCAGATCCCCTATCCCTCGTTCGCGCGCTCACATGTCCGTTTTTCATTTTCCAAAACCATAAATCCCCCAAGGCCTGATTTTTCTAAGTTCTTTTCCAAAAACATAGGCCCCCAAGCGCGGATCTTTCGACGGCCTTTTTCAAAAACATAGACTCCGAAATGCCAGATTTTTCTTAGCGCTTTTCCAAAAACATAGGCCCGCCAAGTCATGGCGGGCCTATGTCCGTATATAAAAAATATCGAGATCTTTTTATAATATAGAGATAATATATCAGGGTATTTTATAATACCCATAATAGGGGGCCTTAAGGGACTTAGAAAAATTCAGGCCCCAGGGCCCCTTGGAGGACTTAGAAAAATTCAGGCCTAAGGGCCCCTTGAAGGACTTAGAAAAAATCATCCGAAGTCCCTTCCCAGGTCACCTTCACCGTGCAGTTTGGTGAAGCTGACCCCCCCCCTCGATTATCCTACACGGCGGCAGCGGCGGCGGCGGCGGCGGCGGCGGCGGCGGCGGCGGCGGCGGCGGCGGCGGCGGCGTCGGCGAGATATTTTTATTATATAGAGAGATAAAGTCCAAAATATAACCTCCAAAAGTCGATTTTTTACCAAGAGGATAACGTATCCTCCATATTTTAATGATGTTGTTTTGGAAAGACCTTCGCGTTAAGATGCGAGATTATTATTATAAATCATTACACTCGATAGTAAATATTACAGTAATAATCACGCACGATCTCACTTTATATCACACGACGAGAACGAGCCGGTTCGCGCAGACGATTTTTTCATGCTCATCGCGATTTCACGACTTTGAGGTTGTCGCTGCTGTGGGCGCGCCTGTCCTTCACACGTCACGCGTAAAATATCGACCTTGCAAAAAAAATACACAATCAAAAGTAATAAAACTAATGCAATATATTAGCCAAATAAAATTTACCATGAGTAGATCATCAGTGGATGATTCGGTACAAAAAACTTGGCATGCCAGCGACTTGGTGTGTCATTAAAAATTTGACGTATCTCTGGTATGCCAAGTTTTTTGTACCGAATGATTCACTGATGATCTACTCATGGTAAATTTTACTTGGCTAATATGTATGTATGTATGTATTGTGAGGAATTTTCCCTGTGAGGAGAGCTCACAACTCCGGCTCCCCCCGCTACACGCCCGGATCCGATAAAATAACCCAAAAATATAAACGGCCAAATTTGCCTCAAATATCAATTAGTCTGAATACGTTAACCGAAGTCCCCAATGAGTTGGGCCGACCACACCGACAGCTGGGCGCCATGTACCGAGGTACCGCCGGGAAAGCCCCGACTTGATTTCGCCATCGGTACGGCAGGCCCGACCCGTAACGCGAGCGGGCGCGGCAAGAAGCGCTAAGGCACGCGACTAACTCAGGCTCCGCGAGCTGAAATTGGTAGAGGGGCGGTTCGCAAAAATTGAGGGACACAATTTGAATTCGGGTAAAATTGGTTTATTGAAATGATTCCCGGACTGCTTCCGGTAGTTAGCCGAAATGCAGTGATGTTCAACAAGTGCGGTTGACAATTAATCCCCTAGGTAGCCTCGACTCGATACAATGAAAAGAATAATAACCGAAACAAGAAAGCGGCGTAACATTCTTCAAAAAGTCCTAACCATTCGAAATAATACAATTTGAAATAATACAATTCGAAATACAACAATTCAAAATAATACAATTCGAAATACTCCAAGGCAAAAATAATACAATTCAAAATAATACCACTAAAAATAATTCGATTAAAAATACTACAATTCGCAATCATAATTGAAAAAGGAACTACCGTTGCTTATCGGTCAGATAGCCATTTGCGTTTGAGGGACTCGATTAACCGAGTTCAGGTAATATGACCGTCAGCGGGAACAGTGACCCAAAAGAATTTCGGGCCAAGCAAACTGATTTTAAATTACAAACAACGCGGTGCAAATACTCGGTGAGAAAAGGTGGAACACGGTAGTCGAGCGTTCGGCAAAGAAATAAAAATAATAATAATAATGATAATGACCGGTGACCGCCAAGTCGGAGGCGGAAGGTAACACCGGGGAGACTCGAGTCGAGAATTATGGCGATCGTGAGAGCGCGACAAAATAATCATTCAATTCATATTACGATAATTACTACAAAATGTTAAGACGAGAAAAAGAATAACGGGCGCACTTAATACTAGGAATTTCGCTCGGGCTCGACGCTTCCGCGAAATACATCGGGGAGACAAAGACAGAGGGGAATGGCGAGATAGCGCGAGTCCGAACCCGCGCGGGATGTAAACACAGCGCGAGCCGCGCGACCTCGAGCGTGCGACAAGCCGGCCGGCGTAACCCGAAACAAAGGTAGCCTGAACGGAATTTTTACGCGAACACTGATGGCTGGCTCGATTACTTAGCCTCGGGAATGGACGAGATTGTCGAGAAGCGACCAAAATAATAGCCGGAATAAAAATTACTCGCGAAGACCCGGGTCGGCGGCCACACGCGAGGGTAGACAAACAAAAAAAAACATCGGACGCACAACCGAAAACTACATTCAACACCTCGCGTGGGCCACCGATACTCCCCGGGATCGCGCACTTAGCCGAAAGAACGAACGCGACACTACGAACGCGAAATGGCGTCGACCAACGATCGGACGAGAGCCGCTCGCGCCCGGCACGACGCCGGGTGGCCGCACGGCCAACCGTCCACGTTCATTACCCTCGAAAATTCGCTTAATCACACTCAAAAAACTTACGTGGACGGCCAGCACGTGCGGCCGAGCGACTCTCGTCGTCACGGGATGAAATAAAGGGCCAGGGCTCACCGGAATCTCCGTGGTCACGATGTCCGTGGGTGCGGCGTCGCTCGATCTTTGGGTCGATGTCGATGTCCGTCGTCTTCGCATGTCCAGCGGAGAAGAACGCTCGAGCTTGTCCGCCGCGCCTCGATCGCTTCTCCCCACCCCGCTCACTCGCCGGCTACAACGCGCGTCCGCGCGTGATTGGCGCGTCGCTCCACTCGGCGGCGTCCGCGGCCGCGTCTGCGCAACACTGCGCGCACGGTGGCGCGCGATTCAAAGTGGATCACGCCACCAATGCACCCCGGTCACGTTGTTCTCGACCGGGGCTCGCGTGTTTGTCGTGCGGGGTGTCCACTACGCCCCGGGCTTTTTCTCCGATCTCGAGCTGCAGCTGAGATCGCGGGAATACGGGCGTCTTCCCCTCGGAACCAGTGGCAACGACGAGAGAGTGCGGGGGCCCTCACGTCGGAAATCGTGGCCTCCGATGCGTCGACGATTTTGGCCCCACATCTACGAAGTGCAACGCTGCAATTTAACTCAAACGCCGTGGTTCCTGGCCCCTTTCTTATTGGGGCGCCGGGGTGGCCGGTCCGCGACAATCCGCATTCCGGCTGGGATGGTCCAGCGCCAAGCTGGGAAGTCGTGGGGAGGCGGGTGACACATTAATATTTCGGTCGTTTCTCCACGCTCTCCCCTGGCATCCAGGTCCGCGAACACCGATGTTCGGTGCTCGCCTGCGGCTCTGTTAAAGTAGAGCCCAAAGCCCAAAATCGGAGGACTGATCGTAATTCGAAAATGTAATAAAAGGCTCACCAAAAATATATATCGTTCACCCTTGCCGTAGGGATCCAGATAGCCGAATAGAGAGCGGCGGTAGTGGACACGCGCGAGCGATGGACGCGCGGACGGCGGCAGCGGCTGGCGAGCGGGGCGATCCTCGTTGTTGTTGGTCCGTTGGGGCGAGATTCCGGTGGTAAAGGAGGGGCAAATGGTCGCACGAACGTAATTTAAATCGCGAACTTATTCTAATTAAAAAAATAACGGTTTTACGAAAAATGACAATAGAAGAACGGAAGTGTCGCTAGTTAGCCTAGAGAGCCGAAGCACTTAGCCCAGATAACCAAAGCTTCCGGCTGGACAGCCGAATCCCGGAGCGACGAGCACCGACCCAAAGAGCCGTAAATCCGGCGCTCCTCGCCATTCACACTCTGCGGAGGTGGCGGGGCAAAAAAAAAATCCCGTCACAGTATGTATGTATGTATTTATTATTTGCCTTTTGGGGTAATCTCCCCGTGGCAAAGGGTGCGCCACTTACAAAATGTTTACATTATTCTTTTCCTCTTTCTTATGGATGTAAATTATGGATCTAATTTCAGCTTACTAATTATTGAATTGTTGTCTTGCTACAAACTTAATTCTAACTTATCATATTGCCTATATAAAACCTCCTTTACTCATTTAAAATCATTGACCTAAACGCTAAAGCCCCTGTCATAAAATAAAATAATGCTTTTGTCGCTTCTTTTTCTGGATTTTCCAACAATGCCATCATATCACAGTTTTCCGCTAGGTATGTCTTGATATATTTACTCCTATAGTAGTCGTAGATCGGACAGCGCGCGATTATATGCTCAAGGGTCCCAAGTGTATTTAAATTACAGACAGTACATATCTCCTTAGGTGTTAGTCTATATGCTATTCCATTCCACGTGAGTCTACAATTATACTCATTAGCTAAACGTATTTGTGCTTTTTAGGCACTCACGTTTTGAAGAAACGCAGAAAGTGCCTATTGAATTCGCGCTCCACCGACTAAATTACGTATTTATAGGAAAATGTTAATATAATTTCAATTTATTTAATTTTTTTACAGCAGATTTCTTAAACATAGTAAAATACATAATCTTGGTGTAACAGAATATAGAAATTTCATTACTAAATATGATTGGCTGCGTAGACTAGATTTTGTGTTATTCGGACGTCCGTACCACTCAGGGGGTCTGGACTGAATGGACCGAACAAGTTGAAATTTGGAATATTTCTTAATCTGGCATTGTGAAGTATGCCCATGAAGTATGGAAATTATTCTCTGTTTTTATAGAGGTGTTTATTTCAAGAAAATTGGCATTTTGGAGTCTAAAATTGTGTCCGGCTCACATTCTTCGCAGTCAACAGATGAATTTGGCTGAAAATTGCTACATAATTCTGAATTACCTTAATTCTGAAACACTTTTTTTAGATTATTTTTCAGATCATTTTTTAATAGTGTTAACCTACCACGATGCAGTATTTCAGGTCAAAATGTATGTACAGGTCTCAATCTTCGCAGTCGCAAGAACAATTTTTCTGAAACTTGCTGCGTACTCCTAATTTACTTTAACGAAAAGGTATTTTTATCAAATAGTTTTAACCTACCACAATATAGTTTTTCAGGTTGAGTTGTATGTACAGGTATCAATCTTCGCAGTCGTCAGAACCATTTTTCTTATACTTGCTGCATACTCCTAAATTAATTGAACGCAGAGGTACTTTTTAGAATAGTGTTAACATACCACGATAGAATTTTTCAGGTTGCAATGTATGTATTGGTCACATTCTTCGCAGTCAATGGAACAATTTTTCTGAAACTTGCTGCGTACTCCTAAATGATTATAAAAGATACAGCTATTTGTATGTCGCCTTTTAGGTTAGGATAAGATAATCAAACGGTTGTATTTTTTTAACTACTGATCCTATAAAAAATCTGAGCGGTTAATCGATAAAGGGTCTTTCAGTAATAAAAATGGGCCATTGCCCGTCATACTTGAACTATTATTATGGTTTATTCTTTTAAACGACTGCGCGAAAAAAACATGACATTGGGAATTTGCTTATATTAGTCGTCTTTCTATTCGAATCATGGCTTTGAATGTATTTGCCTATTAAGAACTAATGCTGTAACGTCACTAACACCCCGGAACAATTTATTAAAGAATCAGGAATTGTAAAAACGCGTTTTAAAAATTTAGCACTGATTTGACTAGTGTGAAGCTGTATAACATCCTTAAATAGCCCGACGTCGAGTCTTGTAGTTGCCTTGGAATCGGTAATTTACTATTCAATTTCATCCAACCCTCTATGTCTTTTGTTTTGTACAGCGATTCGTATTTACGTAAAATTTCGTCGGTTCTGCACTCCCAGGCTTCAACATCGCAGTCCTGCATTACATCAGCACACTCGATTTTATCCAGAAGTTCGCGCAGTTGTGCCGCAAAGTTATATTTAACATTTACGTTTGCGAAGGGATAACAATCTCTTGAAGAAATTTGTATGTGCGATTTCCAGTGTTTCCAAGTACCTAAGACCCCACGTTGGGAGCGTATAGTAGGGTTGCATTAATTATACACTCATAAAGTTTATCTATGCTTTGCCAGGAGTCGCATTTTGCCGTTGCAATAATTGAGATGACCGTCCCATTGACCATTTTCGCTTTTTCAATCGCTACCTTTGCAGCAGTTAATCCCAGCGTAGCATTAGTAATCGGCACACCTAAGTATGTATAATTTCTAACAATCTCTAGCCTTTCTCCATTAAATTTGAAGTTCAGTTTACGCTCGTCTCTTATTTTACCCGTATTACGAAAGATCATGACTATGGTTTTGCTTATGTTGACCGTGAGACCATTCAAGTGACAGTAATCCTCGAGGGCAACGATTTTATTTTGTAGGTCAATTTGAGAGTGCGACAAGATAATTAGATCATCTGCATATAGCAGCATGATAACATCAGTCCGTCCATCAATATTTAGGCCGTCAAGTGCTCTTTTTCTCATAAAACTTTCAATTTCGGTTATGTATAGGATAAACAACAGAGGGCTCAGAGTTTCCCTCTGTAGTACAACTTCTGTAACTTGTATCCTTTCCGAGAACGTTCCCCCTACCTTCACCTGAATCGACGCACTGTCGTACAAAGATTTTATTGTTCTAATCATTTGAGAACTGAGTCCGAGATGGAAAAGTTTATACCAAAGCTTTGTATGTGGAATAGAGTCAAAAGCTCTTTTAAAATCAACGAAGAGGCCAACAACTGTTCTGCCTCCAAGTCTCAGTTGTAGCTGCACTGCACTGACAAGCACAAATATTTGGTCAACGCAGCTTCGTCCTGCCCTGAAGCCCGCTTGACATTCTGGAAGTATTTCCGCACCGTCAGCCCAGTTTTGAATTCTATCTTTGATCGTTTGAGTAAATCGCTTCGTGATATTCTTGACTAGGGCAATACCACGATAGTTTAGTGGTTCTTTCTTGTCTCCTTTTTTATGCAACATTGTTAGCGCAACTTCCCCCCGAGAGCATGGTATTTTTTCCTCTTCTATGATTTTATTAAGCAGTCGAAGTATAAAATCGAATCCATTCGGTGGTATAGTCTTATAAAATTCATTACCGAGATCATCAAGGCCGGGGGCTTTTGCCGTTTTTAGCCTCATTATGTTTCTCAGTAATTCATCGCGCGCAATAGGTGCATCCAAGTATGGGTGTCTCACATCTAAGAAGGTTACATTTGCGTGAATTTTCGGAGGAAAAACATTCGAATAAAATTTGCCCCATTCTTCAGCAGTAATGCACGACTGTGTCCACTTTTTAGGTCTACATTTTTTGACCGTATTCCAGAAGCTCATTGTGTCCTTTATGTCCGCAAACTTATTAATTATATTCTTATCGTAATTTTCCTTCTTTGCCTTCGTTAGATTTTTATACTTTTTTTTTGATTCGTGAAAATCAAGCTTTTCTGTATCCTTAAAATCTGAGTCGTGATATTTTATGAGAGATTGTTCGACTTCTTTTTTCATTTTGCTTCCTCAAGAAGCTTTGTTTTAGTGAAAAAATTTTTTTTCGAGATTTTGATGTCAACGTGTTCAGAATGTTCCGAAACGTCGAGAAAACACATTTTGAAAAAATGTCTGGATGTGTGTGTGTGTGTGTGTGTGTGTGTGTGTCTGTGTGTGCACATGATAAAATCTTAATAACTCGAGAACGGTTTGAGATATCAAGCTGAAATTTATACCACATATTGGGTGATCACTGCCTCTTCTTGGGTGCAATTTTTAGCAAAATCTATGCAGTCGTTTGTTTTTTAGGGCACTTTTAATTTTTCAAAAATTCCCTGTACGCTCTGTCTCTTCCACATTTTTTGAGATATCGGGTTGAAATTTGGTAAAAAGTTGAACTATTACAAACTAAAGACCGCTATTGAATTTGGGAAGAATCGGTAGAATCGTTCAAATTTTATGGCATTTTCAAATTTTTGAAAAAAACTCGATTTTACTCCTATTTTCGTAATTTCTGAGATATCGAGTTGAAGTTTGGTTTACAAGTATATTATCACCAGACTAAGTTTGTGTATAAATTTGGAGTTGATCCGTGCAGAGGGCGTGATTTTATGGCATTTTGAATTTTTCGAAAGAATGTTGATCGTTCTTGAAACAATACAAAGCTTCTTGAGGAAGCCAAAAATTAAAAATGTTGTCTACCCTACAAACTGAGCGGGGTAGACTGTGATTATAGGCGGAGAGGAAGCATTATAACAACGATCTAGTTGTCAGCTTTTATAGCATTCATCGTCAAACCACGGATTAGTTCTGCGGCTCTGGGATGTTTTTAATTTTATATTTTGTATAACGCCTGCCTCTATGCCTGCCTTGTAAACCGCGCTACTTAGTTTTTCGTTTAAGGTCTCGATGGTGTCAGTTTGAGTGCTCTCATTTAGTGATTGGCAAGCTCCAATTTTTTGTCTATATTCATTTTTTTTGTCCTTCGCCCACGATATAATTGTTTGGTCAACCTTTGTGCAGTTATAATCTGTAGCAATTTTGACCCCTACGTTCAAGGAGAGCTCTAGCACAGTCGGGAAATGATCCGAATTTGTTAACTCAATGTCGACGAAAAAATCCTAAATATAGCTAATACCAATATTGTTAATCCAAACCAAGTCGACCACACTCTTTCCGACTGCGCTCGAGAAAGTGTGTTTGGCAGGGTTGTCACCAGAGGTTCTACCATTTAAGCAAATGTATCCGTTAGAGGTCATGAAATTTAATAGCATTTCACCTTCCGGCAAACAATTCGAATCTAGTGAAATTCTGCTTTTGTAGAGATTTGTCTCTTCAAGAAGCTTTTCTGGAACCTCGTCTAATTCCCCAATACGAGCATTGAATTCTCCGCCAATCACTATTATTGCATCTGGGTATTTATTTATGATAAAATCTAAAGTAATCTGCAAAGAGTAAAAAATCGCATCAAATTCTAATTTAGGTTTAAAGTATACGACACCTATTGCTACTCTAGTCTTTTGTATAAGGTAGCTCGTGAAGATCCATCGCTCTGAGACGTCGAGTATCTCCGTGCTGCCAGTATTTTTTTCCGCCAGCATTACGAGCCCTCCGCTGGCTCGTCCTCTCGTCTTGTCCTTTATAGCGTTTGTCCAGGTTGTGTTGTAATCAGCTAGTTGCCGTGGGAGTTTGGTAACCTCCGTCGTAGCCCATGTTTCCGAGACTCCGATGATTTGTGCATTTCTTCTGTTCGTGTAGGTGAGCAGGTTGCTCACGCCGTGGCAATTCCAGAAAATGATGCGAAGTTGTCGTTGCGGATCGAGTTTATTGGCACCGGAACGTTGACCATTCCGACGTCGTTTACGTGTGTTGAACGGCCTGGATATTGTTGAGTTTCCGCGTGATGTAGCTGCAGGGCAACGTCGGATCCCGTACTTAAGTGGCCTGAATTTTGTTGATTTTCCGCGCGAAGGGGCTGCAGGACAGCATCGGATTCCGGAATTGAATGGCCTTGATGTTCCTGGTTTTCCACACGATTTTGCTGCAGGGCGATTAATTTCCCTAGATTCTCGTACCAGCGCATCCAGATTTCGTTTATTTGCACTTTTTGGTACCCCACTCTGACCTTGTGTTTTTTTTGCTCATTCCACCCGTGCGATGTTCCGTAGTTTTTTCTGCGTAGCCCTTTCAGCAACTGTGAGGTCGTTCTCAATGTAAATCGGCGTGTTTGCAAGCGCTCTTTGCTTGTTTTTCATGATTTTCATCTTCGCGTAAAAATCAGAGAGACTAGTGTGCAATGTCTTTCTATCTGGCCCAATCGCTTTGACTCCAGTTACTGCTCCTCTCAGGTCAAATTTTTCCGTCAGAAAATCATCTACTTCCTTTTTCAAATCTTTGTCCCTTGGCTGGAATCCCTTGATGATGATGTTATTTTTTCTGTTTTGTTTGTCCTGCGATTCGACGGTGCGGACCAGTGTGCTGAACTTTGCACACATTTCGTCGGAGAGTCGCATAGTTGAACTTGCCTCACCTGTTTCCGGGTTATTAAATTTTTCTTCGAGAGAAGCCACGCGCATTTCCAGCTCCTTTTCCCGCTGGGACGGCACTGGGTTTTTTACTTGAACCTCTATCGCGGCTATTCTTGATTCGACCCTCTCCTTGACATTTTTATTTTCAATATCATTTTCCCGGATTTGATCTCTCAGTTGTTGAATCTCTTCCCGTAAAGTCGAATTGTTTGTTGTTATTTCGGTTTTCAGAGCTGTGAAATTGTTCGAATTTTCCTGTCTCATTGCTTGTATCTCGCGAAGCAAATCGACTACAACCTGATTTTGCATCGAAGTGGGTTGCACCTCCGAGAAAATTTGGTTTTCCTGTGTGTTGTTCAGCCCTCTGACACTACGCTTCAAAGCTGTCTTCTTCGTGTCGCCAGCCGCTACGCGGCGCTGGTAGTCACCTGCACTGCTCTCCCAGCCCGCCAATTTAAATATCCCGTGCTACTGCGCAACGGGGTTACACACGGGGTTGACAAACTATTTTATTCTACATGTGTGTAGTTTCAGTCATTGTGAATGAAATAAGTATTAAATTATTATTTTATACATAGCTGGTAATAATTTTAAAAAATAGGAGTACAAGTATATCCGTTGTATAAGAAAACATTTATTACGGTTCAGCTTATGATTACACTTCATGATTCACAATTATTATAGTAATTAAGTTTTACAAAACTTAGCTGTTTTTTTCTGTATGCGATTTTTTTTTAGCTGGTCGGCGTTAACCCGTGCACAGTATTGCTGCACCGAAGTTTTTCTAAAGTGGACAAATAAAGAAAAAGCAAAAACTAAATTAATTCATGCATAAATTAGTAAAAAGGTTTGGCAATTAAAATCTGAAAATGTTGAAGTATCCTGAAAGTAATTATTTCGTTATAACACAATTTATTTCACTCGATGTGATAATGGATGTTTTACGCACGCGTCGCGTGCTTATAATCCCCATTATAACACCCTGTGAAATACCATTTTGTGCAATACTCGTCGGAAAAACGTTTCCTCGTCAGAAAAAGTTTTTCCGCACTCGTACCGTAATGTACCATTATAATACAAACTGTAATCACGTGAAAAATCTTGCATTTTTATCATGCATCACTCAGAGCACTCAGCATGTATAAGCTACGGAAAAATAAGTAAAAAAATGCCCATTACTGTATAGTAAATTATGCAGCACATAGTAAATCGGACCGCCGATTACAAAAGTCATGCAGCAGCAGAAGAATTTTATCTAATCTCGTCTATTCGAATTCTCGTCTATTAGAGATGTTATTAAATATATTAACCCGATTTAACCTCGAGCGAATCCTGGTTTATACGACCAGACAACACATACGGGAAGCTACAGTGCTCCGTCAGATAACTGACAATGTCTAGCATGGAATGCAGCGTAACCCGCAGGCCTTCAGCAGTTTGTTTTGTCAAAAAAAGATCTTTCGATATGAGACCCTTCTCAAGATTTTCCTCCCACGCATCTAACTTCTGAATTGATTCTTTGAGAACCTGTAAATAACGAAACTAATTAAGCCCATGTTGCTTTAAAAAAAATGTCAATTGAAATACAGAATATTAATAACATCACAATTTTGTACCAATACGTTGAAACATATATGAACTGTAAACTACCTCAAAGTCCACGTTGCCAGGCCGCAAACCTTCGATAGGCGATGTGCGATTAAGCGCGTCAAACATCTTGTTGATCCAATCGCAAAAAGCTGTAGTTCCCTCAGAATCTTTCAACTCTGGAACGTGTTTTTGAAAATAACGCAGTGCGCACGCGACAGTATTGCTAAAAATCTGAATATATTGGAATTATTCAATTATTTCAAGTCTGAAAATGTGAACCAATCACCCAGAGAAACTCATTTAAAAAGATTACCTGTACAGCCAATCTTACTCGCATTTTTAGCGCATTAACAGGCTCGATGTGGTGAATTGTCAACTTCGGACACATTAGGACCTGACCCGGCCCTGCAAAAGCTCGATCTTGTTTGTACAAAATGTCGAAGTGTTTCCATTTGATTAATGGTTCGGTTGGAGCCATCTGAATAGTCATAAATAAAGAAGTAATAAACGGATCACAATAAAAAGTTATTAACATTTTTAGCAATGATTGACCATACAAACCTGTAACTCCTGTCTTCCGTTGACGAGCCGATTACGGATAGTCTTAATCAGATGAGGTGTGTCGGAGAAGACGAAAACTCGACGACCTTCGGCCGTAGGATCTTCAAAGTAATTTTTTAAATTTTTCTTTTCACCGCTGACGCCCATTTCAGTCCAAAATTTTCTGTTCGTACTCGCTCCATCCGTTACAACACCATGGACTTTTGCTCCCTCGTTTTCCAACAATGCGATCGCTTTTATTATTAGTTGCGCAAGAACTAGTCCCTTGACAGGACCCCGCGAGGCAAATACTGCGATCGGTTGTGCGTAGGAGTCGTTCAAAGGTTGAAACATAATTACCAAGCCGTGATTGGCTTTTTCGGTAAAGTTAGTGGACTGTTCTCCATCTGCTCCAAAATCGATTAATCCTTTGTACGACAGTGTCTTGGTGTCGACAGTAACACTCTCTCTGGTTGACATTTCGTCGAGAAGTAAAATTCCGTGCTTTTCAGACTCTTTTTTTTTTTGCGAAAGCCAACTTCAAAACCTCGAAGAATCTGGCGTCGAAGCCACATGCCGTATCGATTCTTGAAAGATATCTAGAACAGCGATAAATATACTATTATAAGAGAGGATACATACAAAAGATTGAATATTAAATTGTATATACAATTGTAACTATGAAATTTTACATGTTGATATTTTACGTTACCTTCGAACAGTGCGGACGCAAGGGAGCGGCAAGATGTTATTGTCGCGTAGTAAATTATATCCTGCAGGTGATCGCATGTGTAATAATATACACAAGAGCATCCACTCCTCGGAATATCGCCTCCCTTTTGAATCCTTGCATTTTGCAGCAGCGATGATTTCTTGTAGAACCCGCGCCTGATTTTCTTCAATGTTTGCGGTTTTCATATACTCACTCAAATTTTTCGTATTATGTGACATCATTCTCTTACGACATTTCTCAAGCTCAGATTTTAGTTTGGCAGCCGCATTTCTTGCACGCTTGGTAGCTTTTTGAGCAGTGTGATACCTTGCTCTTAGTTTCATTATAGCACTATTTGTTTTAGAGGTTACTGGGATATGAATACGTTTCGTCCTCTCGCCCCTTGTTTTCATGCGTCGAATCTTCGTGGTTAACGATTTCCTCCCTAATCGACAGAATGGGCAAACTTGTGTAGCGGAGAGCAATAGATGACATCGCACGTGCCGCCGATTTCCAATAACGTCTGAGTATACAGAACTGCCAAACTCAAAGTTTGGATTATCCGGTGCTTTTATGCCGGTACAAACATTGAGCTTATTCAATACTGTCAATAACTTTTGCAAATTTTCGACGGTTTGTAGCGGACTCCGATCAATATCGAGGTCAGTTTCATTGAGCGATTGGCCCATGATACTTATTTGAACTGATAAATCAGCTTTGACTATTACTTCCTTCAGGGGGAATATTCTGAATATTTCACCGATCTTGATGCAATCTTCGATAGAAAATCTTAAGATTGTCATATCCCCGCAAGTCATTGTTTGCTTGTTCCATCTACCAGGTATCGTTGACGTATTCAATTCGGCCAGTTGTAGAAATGTAATTGTTGTTAGAGGCTCAGTAGAGGAATCGACCACGAGGTCTTGCAGCGAAATATCCATTACATTCTCGACTTGTACGTCGTTGCAGTCTATAGAATGCTCCATGGGTTCCGGATTGTCTAGTAACACATCTGCTGTTGGAGTAACAAATTCCGTCCAAGGGAAAATGGATGGGACAGAATCTGCTTTTAAGCGAGGAATTTTGTAGTGCGTCTGTAAAGAAATTGGATCTATTAGTTCAACGGGTTTAATGTAATGTTCTTCTCACCGATGAAAAAATTTGAAATTATTTTATTTTTTCCACATCGCAGCGAAGGATTTTATTGTCACTGGACCCACCGGTTGGGCCAACCGGTTGCTTCAAAACCAAAAATTTAGGCTTTTCATTCTACGCGTAGTCCAGAAAAAATGTTTCAATCTAAATCTTTTCGCTTCAGTTCAAGCGGAGGCCAATCCTATGATTGGTTTTGTCTGGACGACGAGCAGAATGAAAACCCATGTAAATGCATTGGAGATTAATTGAAAACTAAAGAAAAATTGATGAAATATTTTACTTACAACACCAAGCTGAGACCCATCGGGCCCTAGATGTAGACGTTTCCATATCAGTTCTTCGGGTAGAAAATGGTTTTGGCAAACCGCTTGCCCAGATTTGACATCGAATCGTCTAATTGCCTTTGCCCACAACGTTCTTTTTTCTGGGTCTTTCGGGATTGTAAACATGTGGAATTTTCCGGGATTCGACCGGTATCCCGATGTACAACCGACGACCATGCACGCCGGCATTGCTTATATCGTTTATTGTTCACAGAACTTAACTGTCTTGCACTTCCGGACACACAGTACACGAACTTTAAGGGCAGAACACTCGAAAAAGTTGTTGAACAGACAATATTCTGTAAGGTAGAACGCGTCGGGGGGCGTCGAGCGAGCGCGAGTCAGCGCGTCGTAAAAATCAGCTGTCGCGGCTGTCGTGCAGGTGACTACCAGCGCCGCGTAGTGAGGAGTCTCTAGCGGCGACATTAGCAGGGCACATCCATCGTATACAGAAATCTTGGAGTGTCAGAGAGCTGGTGTTGTTTGAACCCATTTTTTGCTGTCACTTGCTGTAGAGAGTGCTGCTGAGTTTTCGGGTGGCGTGCGCTTGGTTATCGTGCTTCTCTTAGCCAGCGCTTCCTCCAGACTATCCTCTTCTTCGTTGTATGTATCCAATTGGAAAAACATGCGTTTGCGCGAGTCCTTTAAATTAATATCTGCATTTGGCTGAGTACTAAAGAGTGGATTTTTTCTCAGTCGGCCTCGCGTGTGCTTCTCGTTTGTTTTGGAGTCCCTATTTGTTTTCGAGTTGACAGGCGTCGATAACGAGAATGTCTGTGCGAGCGATGCGGGCCGTGCGGTAGAGTTCTGTTGTAACAGGTGATTTATTTCCTGACAGGTGTCACTGCTGGTGTTTACACTCTGCTGCATTTCCTTATACCGACCTAGTGGTCGACTCGAACCTCCGTCGAAAGTGCGAGGAGAAAAACTGCGTCGCTTTTTTGTTTTCACCATGCGTCCAATTGTCTATTAGCACAGAAAACACAGGATGTCCTCCTCTATCCAAGTACTGTTGCCGCATCGAAAATACGTTCCCAGAATTTGTAACACAGTATATCTAGCGCGCAGCACACAGAGCAGACTTGTTGACTCTATAACTGCCAAGATGGCTCCCTACTTGGCTAATATATTGCATTTGTTTTATTCTTTTTTAAAGGAAATTTTTCATTGTGCATTTTTTTTACAAGGGATGGCTACTCTTCTAATGATTTTTTAAAGGAAATTTGTTATTGTTTATATTTACTACACCTAAGTCTAAACTTGGCATAACAACACAATGTCGTAGTGACGTTAACAATAGTGAAATACAACCTTAGCTATTTTCTTATAGCTAGTGCAACTTTAATATTGGCGTTGCAATGACTGTTTCAAATTTGTTGAATAATTTCTCGAAGAAATCATTGCTTGTGGTGAAGATTTCTATGAATAATACGTCGCGTCTATTGCCAAATTCTAATGTCCATTTCGAAGTCTATTTCAAAAGAATATACTTTTTTTTACGACAACTGTAATTAACTATTGCATTGAGTACAATCAATAATTAGTACAGATAACGTTTGTAAAATGCATGAGTTTCTATTTCACTGTAAATTTATAGTTACCAATATCTTATTTTTTCATTCAGTGTTAAAACAAAAATAATTGCAAGGTACAATTTTTGGCGTTGCTTGTGCTTTGTGAAAATCTAAAAAAACATTGTTTTCTACGAAAACAAGGTTTCAGCTTTAAACTTTCGCTTGGAATTAATTTGAAAGACAGTTATTATTAATCAAAGAAAGCTCACACGAGCGACCGTGGATCCCCACCGGATTATCGTAAGCATAAATAAATGAGTTTATACATGTTTTTGTAAAGCATGCGTGAGAAGTACTACTTCTCGTGCCTGCCGCGCGTGGCGTAAGTGGCGCTTTAGAGGCAGTGATCAAGAGACGCGTTAGCGTCTCGACGCCAAGTATTAAAAGAATCAAGTATTGGAAGAAATCTATAATGCCGCCTCACGAGACTCTCGCGACGAGACACTAGCGCTGCTCTTATATTACAGCACGTTTGTTCTTTTTCGTCTGCTATGCAATTTTATTTCTCGCACGCACTTCTCGCACTAGAAACACTTCTCATACGCACTTCACGCACGCGCGCGGCATTACACTCGGTAGCACTTCTCACGCATTTGTTACAAAAAGATACAGAGCGAGACAGCGATCATCATACAACGGTGTGAAATTGACTGCACTCGCCGCACTCGTATCACAGAGATACTCGTGGGGCTCGTGCGATCAACTTCCCAACCTGCGTATAATGGTCGCTTTCTCGCCCTTGTATCGCAAAATACTATTTTGCTTCCTCATAGAGGAAGCTTTGTTTTCATGAATTTTTTTTTCGAGATTATCATGCCAGTATGCTCAGAATCACCTAAAACGTCGAGAAAGTAGTCTAGAAAAAATGTCCGTGTGTATGAATAAAATTCGCGCACTGTTCAGAGTGTGCGAATAAATTCTCCAATAACATGTGAAAATCGACTACTTCGCGCCCGCTACGCAGGCACTCGAAGACGAACTCGCACGCACGTATTTCAAAAAATAGTATGTGTGACAAGTGCGTGTAGGCGATTCACGACGAGTGTGAATCGCCTACTTCGCGCACTAGTCACACAATGTACTATTATTTTAAAAAAATATATATCACAAACTCGAAAACATCCAGCCACTCTGCACTCATCCTTTAGAACACCTTAACCGCAAGCATAAATTCGCCTCTCACACTCTACACCAATATCTAGAAATAATGTACAACGAAGAATACATGTAAAAATGCAATCCTTACGCACCGACTGTATATGTACTTTGACAAGATATTTTGGTAATATAGCAAAAATGTTTCGATCGAGGCTGAAGGACTCTGATCGATGGCCTATTGGCTATGCGTGTATTGTTAAAAACCATAAAAAGTAGTACCTAAATATTTCTTCATAGCTGGAGATACATTCAACGTTGTTTGGTATTGAATTTCGTCGAAATCGGTAGAGCGGTTCGGGTTTTATTGAATTTTGAATTTAAAAAAAACAGACACACTCATTTTGCTCTAAATCACGTCGAATTTCAACAAAGGAACCTAAATGTTCCACGGTCGAAAAAGTAACATACAGCCCTGGTACGTGCGGAATTTTGTGATGATCGGTAAATTCGTTCGGATTTTACACCATTTTGAGTTTTTTCAAAAAATGTCGATTTTCGCTATAACTTCTGCAAAAATGAAGAAAGTAAGACAAAACTTTGTATTTAATCAAAATTAGATGTAACGGTGTTTGTAATGGAGTTTTCTTTTGTTCACATTAAAAAAGTTACAATGTAGAACTTTGCACATGGCTTCCTCATTAATTTTCGTTTTTCACAAAGCTTCCTCTATGAAAAAGCCAAAATTATAATCAAGCTTCTTCATAGACGTGTCTTTGTGAAAAACGAAAATTAATGAGGAAGCAATGTGCAAAGTTCTACTTTGCAATTTCTTTATTTTTTTTTTTAAATAAAGTATCCAAATTTTTTTTTCGTCGGGTGCGGTAACATTTATTTTACACGTGGTTCCTTTTGCAATAAAAATGTCCACGTGGTCGGCGTAATACAGTACAGAGTTGCGATGACATTTGCATACGTGCATTACGATAAAGCTAATACACGTCGCACGCGACAACGCCGGGGCGGTTACTACGCCCACTAGAATGTGCAGACGATGACATTCGTCGCATTTCGAGGCGCATAATAACGATTCCCGGAACAGTGTTAGCAGTTAGATTCCGCAAATTTATAGGCGCACGGCTGTCGAGCTAGTGGCCTTGAATAAAAATGAAAATATTAATGTCGGTTGAACTTATAAAGGAGACCTTGTAATATTTTTGACGCTTAATGAGCACTAAAGAGGAACGAAGAGAGCGTTAGTTCAATTTATGCTTCCTCATAGAGGAAGGTTTCGTGAAATGATTTTTTTCGAGATTTTCATGTCAGTACACTCAGAATGGTCCAAAACGTCGAGAAAATCTGTTTGTACGAAATGTCTCTCTCTCTGTGTGTGTGTGTGTGCGTGCGTGCGTGCGTGCGTCCGTGCGTGTGTACAGCGCTAGGAGGCGCTGCTCCGGCGGTTCGGGGCGTTTATGCCAAACAGAGATATAGACAATAGGTTCCGTGAGGCCCGTATAGCTTCGTACGTACCCCCCCCCCCCCCCCCCGGCCGTCTAGCAATCTACCCCACGGCCCGCCGCCAGCCACCGTCCACCCCTCGCCCACTCGATGTACCATCCACCACCCACCCACCTGCCACTCCACTTTAAGAACTGTTTTTTGTTTTATTTAAAAAAATGAGAACTAAGAAAACAAAGAAACAAAAAAATTGTATCTGCGACAATGGGTTGGTGGTGTTTCTACACCGGGTTAAGGGTTGGAAATAATGATGAAATGTTAGTAGGTAACCTACTAACGTAAATCGGTAAATTTACCGATTGCTACCGAATCTACCAGTAAGCGTACGAGGTAATTCGGTGTTGATAGGTAACCGCGAATATCAAAACACCCCTCAACCAACCACCCGACCGCCCACCAGCCCACACCGCATATCCACCCACAACTCACCTGACTCCCGTCTATCCCATCTACCCCCATCACCCATGAATCCTACAATTAACCTACCCATAGCCCATGCGCCCACCACCGACCCACCGCCTAGCGATTCCTAGCGTTTGAAGTCAGCGTGAGAATGTATAATGCGAGTAGGCTCGAACGCTAACCTTTTTTTTTAACGTTTATTGTTTCGGGATTAACATAAGGTGTTTGGCTACAATAAACTTTACAAGAAAAGCCAAAAAGTATCAATCATAGAAATTAGATTATGACATTGCATATAAACATGGCTACTTATTTGTAGGACTCGCTTATAAAGAATATCTGTTGTGAGACTGAGAGTTATCCGTATAATTATCGGGTTTAATCTGTTTTACACTCCACAGACTGGGGTGGAAAACGCACGCTATCTTAGCGTTCCGGCTTCGCTATTTGTAAATAAGGAACAAAACAAAGGCGTAATACGCAAAACAAACCTTATAAATCAGGCTCGGTGCCGGTATAATTAATACTTAGATCTATCTTACATCTAAAAACTTAGGGCTAGCATTTATTTACATATATACAAAGATCGTGTTATAATGCACACATCTAATATCACTAATCTGTGATTCAAGGGCGAGTTATACTCGCACGCATCGTTTGCTTTTTCCTGTCTTCGAGGGTTGCTATATGCGGGCAATTGGTATTCAGCCAATCGTATCTTCTAAATTTCAGTCTATGGAAATCTAGGTAATCGCGTTTGGGGATAGCGGTCGAACCAGTAAATGCATTGGGATTACGTTCGAAGTCATAGGCGGTGACCGAGATTCTTTTGTTGGCTTTATTTCTTCTCCAATGGTAGAATGTTGGTATATTGTTTGCGTTCTGTATAATTCCTGTGGTGTCGCAGTATAAAAATGTTTGCGGTGTAACGTAGCCAGTATGAAGTTGCCTGATAATACAGGGAACTTCTTGATCTTTGAGGGTTTGGATAATTGCATTATTAATTCGTGAGATATTATGGTAATAGTCTGGTGTTAGTTTTATTATGAAATTATCGATTCTTGGTATGTCCGCAAGGTCATATAAGACTTTATTTTTTATTAAGTGACGGTATTCTGTATGTTCGGATCCATGTAAGTGGAGGCAAATTCGTATGCATTTACGTTCAAACGCTTGCAGTTTTTCCATGACTGTGTGGTTTATGTTTCACCAGATCGGGGCTGCGTATGTGATAATAGGTCTTATGAGTAACATATATAATATCATTTTTGTTTTAGCCGATAGGTGTTTATTATAGAATATCGCACTATTAGCTTGTAGTGCTTTTTTGCTTTATTTAATTGTATGTCGATATGCTTAGTGCCCCGAAGAAGGTAGTCAATATTTATACTGTTGCGTCGCACGCAACGTACACAATAATTCGTAATTTTAATCAAGCTCCAATATCACAATATTTAGATAACTGTAACTCGTGACTGTAGCATAAAACATTTTTCCATTTCTTTATCATTTGTGCGTACGTGACCGTCGTCAGGAATAGTTGGAAGCGGAAAAACCCAATAAAACACTCCGCGACCAGCTATTCCCCATCTATTGCTCATATAACACTTAAATAATAAAAAATTCCCCAATCCCTACAATCAGCGGTCGAACACGACCGGCCACGCTAATCCGGCCCATGGGTCAGTCGCGGAAGGTAAGGCGCCCAATAAAACAGTCGCCACATCTGCGGGCCAGGCGGCCAGCTGATTAATTTGGGAAATGTCGGTCCTGTAGCCCATCTACCCTTTCCTCACGTACTCACTTTTTTGTCCAATCAAAATCCTTGAGATTTTCCATCCCCACCTTTTTTCCAATCTGCGAGGCTCCGCAAAAATCCTCGCAGTTCAGTTCCTCGAAATTACTCAAAGACACAACATCTAAGTGTCGATCAGTCAGTCACAGTCAACTGCTGTTCGGACTTAGCAATATTTCTCAACAGTCAGAGCATCAGCCGCTGTTGAAGTATTCACTAAAAATCAAATATTATTGTGAACTAAATATTATCTAAAACTAAATATTATCGTGTACAAATTAATAACTTGTAAATAAACAATTTAAACGATCTCAATCCGGATACACAATTTCATTAAGTAAAAAATTACACCAAGTGAAAATACGGTAGCTTGGTAGTCGCCAACGTTTTGTCAACAACAGATTGTTGAAGCCAAGATTTACAACCTTGGCCAGTTCACGGAAACTGCAAAACGAGACGCGACATATACCGAGATATTTCACAATCTTTTTGTGTGGGATATTTGCTTTCTGGTTTGTGCCTGGCATTGTTGTTTCAATTTGGAAATCTTTAGCGTCAATTTTATATTTAGAACTCATGTAATGTAATGGTTTTCTGAATAAGATTGTTTCGCATTTATGCGGATTGAGCCGGAGGTTCCATTTCATATAATACTGGTTTATCTTTTCAACTATCACTTCGAGGGCCGTTTGAACTTTTCGTGCTTGCTTTCCTTTTGTATATACAATTACATCATCCGCAAATGCAATGGCTGTTGTTTCATTGCACGTGTTAAATAGATTTATTAAATAGATTTAATAGATCACTAGTATAAATGTTAAAAAGGATTGGAGAATTTACTGTTCCTTGTTGTAATCCTTGTTTAATTTTAAATATAACCGTCGACTTATTATCTCCGTCCCACGTTAAAAAGCTCTTTTCCGAGACCATATCCCAAACCAGGAGAGTGAGCCATTTTGGGAAGATTTTCTTATTCAGTTTATAAAGTAGGCCATTTAGCCATACTGAATCAAAGGCTTTCTCAAGGTCTAGGAGGGCAACTCCAATTAGGTGTCCCCTTCGATATCGTTATTGAGGTCGGATAAAAGCTTATGAATAGCATGGGTGGTTGAGTGCTGATGTTTGAATCCGAACTGCATATCTGGAATTATGTCGTTTTGGGCGCAAAATGTCGCTAGTTTTAGGTTGATAACCGCTTCATAAACTTTACTTAGGTTCGGTGTTAGGGTAATCGGGCGATAGCTTCATGGATCATTCGTGTTTTTATTAGGCTTTAAAATTGGTAGTGTTTTTGCTAGTTTCCAGTCCTTTGGAAAATAATGCCTATTTAATGCGTTATTAAAAAGAATTGTAATGGTTCGGATCATTTTTACGGGTAAGTGCTTGAGAACAATCGTAGGGACATTATCAGGTCCACTCGAGGTTTTATTTGGTAGATTTTTAAGTATTTTACTAACTGTAGCGGTATTAGTAAAAATGTTTATGTCGTTATTGGTTGTGGTCGGTTCGGACGCTTTGTTTTGTTTGCTAAATTCGACGTAAGTATGGTTGTTGCTTCTATTTTGATTGAATTCTGCTTTAATTTCATTAGCCTTATTGTCAACAATTCTTTTTAGGTGGGATTCGTTATTTAAGTATCTCGGTGAGTTAATTGACTCATAAAAGGCGCCAAATGCATTTAATTTATCACCGGGTGTCGAGAATACTATGTTGCCGTTTACCCGCTTTAAGTTGTTTAAGTCGCATGTACTGCTCTGTAGTAAGACGTGATTATTTTCGTTGATGTGTATATTGTCGATGGTTATTGGGCGTTTAGATCTTAATATTGAGTTTACTTTAGGAAAGAACATGTCTGTCTTACGGTAATTAATCTTTTTTATTTGGGTAGTCCAAAATTTTTCGGTCGCTTTTCTGAATTCTCGGCTGAGTTTTTCGCGGACTTTTCTCAATGTGATTTTAGCGTCTTTTGTTATAGAGAGACGTGCTGTTGGGTCAATTAAGTGAAGTGAGTGAAGAAGGGAAACTAAAAATGATTTATCTTTTTGAATTTTGTTTATAAGCGCGTTTTTATATTTGAACGTACTATTGACAGGGGTGATTTTTGGCACTGTTGTATTAATTGTTGTAATTAGCGTTTCGTTAATTTTTTTAAAGGCAATATCAATTTCCTCTATTGAAAGGTTGCGACTGTCCGGTATTTGTACTTCGAATGATTCATCAAGCTGTTTGGTAAATTTATCCCATTTTGTTGCTTTGTAATTGAGTCTTGGCGTTTGTGAGTTCCAGATATGCAGTTCGTTATCGTTGAGTTTAAGCTCGAACGAAATCGCGGCGTGATCGCTGTCGTACTGGAGTGTCGATAACTTATCATTCGCTTCGCATTTTATATTTAACCGTGCGTCGGTTAAGCAGATGTCTAAATATGACGCTGCTGGTTTAAACGTAGGGTGTGAGGGTGTTAATATTTTGATTTTAAATTTGATTGCCTGTCGGTGTTCCCATTGTGCAATATACTTACCACGTTGGTTATTCAACCTGTCCCCCCAAGTTTTGCGTCTCGCATTGAAATCACCAGCTATTATGTAGTAAGCATTATTTTGAGCTAATCGTAGTTGGTCAAATAATGCTTCAAGTTCTTTAATAAAATTAATACGGTTATCGTTCGTAGCGTATATACTTACAATATATAATTTTTTAGCGGTTCTTGTTGAAATTTTTATGATGGTATATTCAATAATTTCATTACCGTACGAGGTTGGATAATAAATATGTGTGTAATTTATATTTTTTTTAATAAGAATGGCGGTGCCGCCACCTTGTTGTGCATTTGGTCTGTCCGTTCTTATTAAGTTGTATTCTTTGAAAGCAAGCTTATGTTTAGCATTGAGTTTGGTCTCCGAAATAAGAATTATATCATGATTATATTTTTTAGTGAACGCTATTAAATCATCTCGTCTGTAATTAGCAATTATTGAATTAACATTAATTGCTGCTATTTTTAGTTTATTATTTATTTGTGGCTGATTAGCCGTCATAAAGCGAAGTCAGCAGAAAATCAATTTTTGCTAATTGCGAGATAAAATTTTTGAGTTGATCCATTATCAGTAGCGTTAATTCTGTCTTAAGGACCGAATACCATGGTGGGAGCACCATGGTATTCGGTCCTTAAGACAGAATTGGTCCTTAAGACAGAATTAACGCTACTGATAATGGATCAACTCAAAAATTGTATCTCGCTGTCTTGTGGTTGTTGTGGTGGTGCCTCGATGCGGCTTCTGTATGTGTTGGCGTGTTGTTGTGGTGCTGCGTCAGCGAGTTGCCCGCGCGGTCCGGTGCGTAGCTGTGGTGACTGTGTGTGTGGTGTCAGCGACGCGTCGATCAGTTTGGGCCAGGTAGGTCGTCTACCTTGGCGCTCGGACGTTGACCCAGGTCCGCGTTGCTGTGTTGCTGCTGCTTGGGCGTATGATACCCTCTGCGTTTCGTTCGTTGAAATATGGCTCGGATTCTCGGAAACACGGTTGAACCTCGCGGAGATTCTGTTTACGTTGCTTCGCTGTACTGCTTGTCGTCGCTGTCGCTGTTTTTTTTTAGGCTCGTGGCTAATTTTAAGTACGGGCATCCTCTGTATGACGCGGGGTGACCGACTGCTCCACAGTTTGCGCATTTCAGGGCCATTTTACCAGCGTCTTTTTCTAATGGGCAATTTCCCGGACCATGAGTCTGTGCACATTTAACGCATCGGAACTCAAGGTGGCAATTGCTGCTGGCGTGTCCAACTCTTTGGCACTTTTTACATTGGTAAAGAGTTAGTTTTCGTAAACGTTCCCACCTAACACACTGGTACGCTAGCGAGCGCGATTTGGTGAGCTCCGTTGTTGAGCTGCGGCTTGATATTTGCACTAAATGGTGGTGTCTCTCAGGTTTGTTTTTGTCGAATTGAAACTCTGTTACGTTCAGAATTTCAACGTTTGGGAGTTGTAGCTCTTCCAACTCCTTTTTCACGTCCTCGGCGGTGAAGGGACCTCGGATGCCTTTGCCCAGGAACGATCTTGGTTTCAGTTCTCTCGGTGTGTATGTATAGAACTGCAGATTAGCACTTAGTATCGCGTTTTTTGTGGCTAAGTAATGTTCGTGGGAGTTCGTGAAAATGGTAAGGCTTTTCACTCCCTCCTCACCTTCTGATTCGCGCACGTAAAATTCGTTTTTCGCGATTTTGAGTTTCGTGATTAGAGTAATGATCTCTCTAATCGATGAATTTACGACGTAAATTGGTGGCGGCTTCGCTCGTTTCTTGGTCGGGGGGCCAGACTGCTGGTCTTGGTTGTTCGCCTCTTCGTCGCTGTCGCTATCGCTGGATAGCGATTGGTATTTGTTGCTTGTGCGTAATTGTTCGGTTGTTGAGGTTTGTTGTTTTTTATTCGGGTGTTTTGGGATTTCCCATTCTTCAGCAGGCAGGTTTGCTTTGCTCGTTGATGGTGTTGGTTCCTCGTTCAACGGCGGTGAAGACGGCGTTTTACGTTTTCGCGCCTGCCCGACATTTGGCGCTACTTTTTTTGTGTTGCTTTTATGTTGTTTTCTTTACACGTTTGCTTGTATAAGCGATCAAGCTGGATCGAGTTTAACTTTTGGTATGTTTTACCGCGGATTGGAAAAACCGGGTTATTCGGGGGCGCGCTGATATTATCGTTGGCGCGCGCGGCTGTCGACGCGGTCGTCGACCTGTCGTTCGGTTGGGCCATTCCTTACGGTAGCCGCGCTCGGGGCCAGCCCGGCGGGCAAGCAAATGAAAAACTTAGTAATTGTCCAAATTGCCGTGTCACTTTATTGCGAACTTGGTACACTTCTCCGTCCACTATACTATACTATTATACAGTTAACTTCGTTTAAGCCAAACTTATAAAACTTTTGAATTTCGTTGTCCGAACGCTAAGCGTGGCGGGCGCGATGCTGCCTCGACCGCTGTCGCGTTAAGATTCCGCTCGAACGCTAACCCTTCTGCAGCGACCGGGCATTGCCGCGCCGGCGAAACCACGCACGTAAACGCGCGGTCGTGAAAAAAAGGCTACCTCTTCGGTAGTATGCGAGCCCGAGGAAACGTCGACCTTTTTTTCAGCTCCACCTGAACGACCGTGTGCCTCGCGCCGCGCTAACTAAATTGTAAGAAGGGAAATAATTTTAAAACGTTTTGCGTAAGAAATCAGTTTTATTCTTAAAATTATACCTTTTCCTTGGAAACGAAAGGTTGTTTTCAGGTACGCAGCGAAAGAATTCCTTCGTCAACGGGATTATATTGTATTATGTTAAAAGACTTGAAAACGATTGTAACTCTTGCAGTTCCGTCACGGCATCATCGAGGTGGTTCCAAAAAGTTCAATCATTATAGTGACTCTACGTTTTCTTTAAAAACAAATGATTGTTTTCTCGTGCGCAGCGAAAGAATTCCTTCATCACAGGCAAAGTATTTTATTCTTATTGAAAAACTGGAAAACGACTATAACATTTGTAGTTCCGTCACCGCTACATCAAGCGAGTTCCGAAGAATTCATTTATTGTAGTGAATCTACATTTACGTTGAAACGAAAAGGCCGTTTTCTCGTGAGCAACGAAATAATTCCTTCGTCACAGGCAAACTATTTTATTTTCGATGGAAAACTGGAAAACGATTGTAACTCTTGCAGTTCAATCACGGCAGTATTAAGCTGGTTCCGAAAAATTAATTCGTTGAAGTGACTTGATCTCTTGCTGAAATTGCTGAATCGTAACGAAATCAGTAATTTGTTACAGATATACGGTTGTAATTTTTATTGTGTTGGAAAACGAAAAATGTCTTTGATCTTGTAGGGTGAATGCACCAGTAATTGAGCAGTCGCCATTGAATGAACAAACTGTACGACGACTTGGATGAACATTACATTCTTAATTTGTCTATTATTCAGCTATCTACTGCGATTATTTTGTCGCAGAAGCCTATTTTTTACTAAGAATGTAGGTTAGAATGGCCCGTTCATTTAGTAGTGTTTTTGGGTTGTGTGGCCTTTAGTGTGTTTTTTATATACTTCGCCATAAAAATACGAGATTTTTTCATCTGTATGACATAATTTAACGCTTAAGTCAATCATTAAAATTTACGCAAACAGTCTGGAAATATCAGGTTTTATAGAAACCCATGATAATCAAATTGTCCTGCTTCACTACTCATTTACTGGTGAATTTACCCTAGTTCTGTCACGGTGACATCAAACTGACTCGCAAAGTTTGAGTTCTTATCATGTTTCTATCTTTTGCTTCCTCATAGAGGGAGCTTTGTTTTTATGAAAAATTGTTTTGTCGAGATTTTCATGCCAGTATGCTTAGAATCACCTGAAACGTCGAAAAAAATGGTTTAGAAAAAAATGTCCGTATGCGTGCGTGCGTGCGTGCGTGCGTGCGTGCGTGCGTGCGTGCGTGCGTGCGTGTGCTGAGCTTCGAAAATTCAATCGCCTCTCACTCAGTAACCGTTCGAGCGAACGGGCTCAAATTTGGCACGCAAGTAGAGTAGTCGTCCCCCTTTACATGTTGCGTTTTTTGAAAAAATATATTTAGTAATTAAGATTCTATGTAGTTTTTAATTTGGTGAGAAAAGGGCGTGATCGCTCTAACTTTCGTAAAAGTTCGACAATTTGGCTAAATCGTTCTTCATAACTGAAGATACGTTCAATGTAGTATTTTATTCAATTTCGACGAAATCGGTAAAGCGGTTCGGATTTTTTTTTATTTATGAATTTAAAAAGAAATACATTTTGCTCTAAATCACGTCGAATCCCAACAAAGAAACCGAAATGTTTCACAGTAAAAAAATAACATACAGCTCTGCTACGTACGAAATTTGGCGATGAACGGTAAAGTCGTTCGGATTTTACACCATTTTGCATTTTTGTTTAAATGTAGATTTTCGCTATAACTTCCGTAAAAGTTAAGAAAGTAAGACAAAACTTTGTATCTAATCAAAATTAGATCTAACAATATTTGTAACGGAGTTTTCTTTTGTTCAATTAAAAAAAAAAGTTGCAAAGTAGAACTTTGCACATTGCTTCCTCTATGAGGAAGCAAAAGTAAATAAATGAGCTTCTTCATAGAGGTGGCTTTGTGAAAAAGGGAAATTAATGAGGAAGCAATGTGCAAAGTTCTACTTTGCATCTTTTACTTAACGAATATCTTTAAAAAATTATGTTGTGTAACGAAAAAATTAATTTGTCACGGGAAACTGTTTTTACGCGCGCGTAAACCCCCCATATTCACACCACGAAAATTAAAGTTTTGTACAATACTCGACGGACAACCGTTTTCTCAACTTATGTGATTGCAACACTCGCCTTCGGCTCACGCTGCAGATTTCCACTCGTGAGAGTAGTACATTACTATACTAGGGCAGAAAAACTTCTTCTGACGAGTATGAGTTTGCAGCACGAGCCGAAGGTGAGTGTTGCAATCACGCGAGTTGAGAAAAAGGTTTTCTGCCGAGTACTGTACGAAATTTTACTTTACAAAGTGTGAAATGGACGTATTACGTCCATGTCACACCTATCAAGAGACGCGGTAGCGTCTCGACGCCAAGTATTAAAAGAAATCTATAATGCTGCTTCACGAGACTCTCACGACGAGATGCTAGCGCTACTCTTACTTTACAGCACGTTCGTTCTTTTTCGACTGCTACGAAAGTCTAACTGGAATTATCTCAGTCAACACGTCGCGGGCGCTAAATGTGTCAGCGCCAATATTTTTTATCTTTTTCCGCCTTATAATGAGACCTATTGCGATAAAATCGGTTCCCGAAGTGCTGATATCTGGTAAAATTTCACTTTTGTCTGGACTCACACATCGAGACAGATTTGTCCGATCGCATATACGTATGCATCCGTGTGTATGAAAAACGCATACATAAGATAACAAGTGGCGCTCGCAGCGGCAGCCTGAAGAAGTTGCGGCAACGATCGTCTACCGACCAGCTCGCTCTCGTCGTCTGACAGAATCGTCGTCAGACAGAAAAAAAAGTGACAGGGTCGCTCTACACTCTACACTCTACTGTAGTGTAATGACGACTCTAGTGTAATGATTTATGTATCATATCATAATAAAATAATCCATGTGAAGGAAAGACGCGCACACAGGAGCGACAGCCACAAAGTCATGAGATCGCGATGATCGTGAATCGTCTCAGCGAACCGGCTTGCTGCCGTCATCGAGTGTAATGATTTAATAATAATCTTGCGTCTTAACGCGAAGGTGTCTGTCCATAACAAAAAATGGTAATGTGGAGGATACTTTATCCTGTCCATAAAAGATCGATTGTTTGAGGTTATATTTTGGGCTAATTTGGACTAATTGTCACGTTGGAATAATTTATAGTAGTGTTTTTAGACCTTCCCATTTCTCATCCGTGATAGAGCACTATTTGGTGTCTTGTAGAAATGAAGAATGCAGAGGATAGATGTGGTGAAAATGGTTAGTCCACTGGCGGAGCATAATAGTGAACAACGTCAGTTGCAAGAAGTGCGATCTGACCATTCGCAATGAGCCCTGTCGTTGCATGCATGTATTGAAGATGATTTTTAAAAAGATGTGAAATAAACCAAACAATGATTTTATGATTTATCAATAAACCAAACAAAGAGTAGTTATTTTTTAAAGGGAATTTTTATTTTGATTTTTTTGCAAGGGATGGGTACTCTTTAAATTATTTTTTAAAGGAAATTTTTATTGTGATTTTTTTGCAATGGGTGGCTACTCTTTTAATAATTTTTTAAAGGAAATTTTTTATTGTGATTTTTTTGCAAGTGATGGCTACTCTTTTAAGGGGGGAAACCAGTTTAGACCGATCAAAAAATCGACTTTTTTATTGCAGAAATTGTTAGTATAACTCCTCAAGAATATGTGGTAAAAATTTGAAACCAAAACTCGCATTATTTCCGATGTTATGAGCACTTGAGTGACCGCCCGTCGGTTCGGCGCCGAAGCGCGCGGTACACCGAGAGAAAAAGTTTCCTTGATTCAATAAAATTTCCTTGAAATCTCAACCTATGAAACATTTCTTTGAGGTCAATGAAATAATATCCTTAAGTTAATATTATATTTTCTTTGAATGATGTCATCAACCAAATTATAGGTTATGTTCACCAAGTTTTTGGTTACGTACCATAGTACTTAGATATGTTCATCAATAACTTCGATGGTTTAACCAATGATTATCTTCTTGATTTGACTTGACTTAACTATAACATAACAGATCAGCTTGCGCGAGAAACACCAATACGACTTATCGCGAATGAGCCAAACGTTGACAGACCGTGTGCCGTCAGGCGTATCGTTTCTTTAAATCAAGGAGATCATGTCTTTGAAATTCAAATAAGAGGAGATGCAAGCCCGAAATGACGCGTACGAACAAGAAGAGGGACTGCTATATGGTGCTGGCATAGCCGATTAACCGCTGATCTTTTTATATAATTAATTACTGCCATGAATGTCTTGTTTTCGCTTCATTTTATTTCAAACGCGTTTTTCTCGAAACGACTTTTTTCAACTGGTGGGCGTTCTAGCTAAAAAAGTTATTGACCAATCGTTCTGAAATTTTTTGTGAATATTCTTTATTCGATTCCAATCTATATGAACCTAAATCTGAGATTATATTGTTATTAAATTTTTTTTTATGCAAAAAAGGTGAAAAAATATGGTGTAAAACAATGATATCGTGTTCAAACTCTTCAAAAACATGAAATTTTTTTTTTGTTTTACCAGATTTAGGTTCATATTCTTAGAAAATATGTTGTTAACGAGAAAAAAAATTTTGATGATTACAGATAAAAATTGCGATTTCAGGAGTTCCCGCCAGCAAAATACTTGGGTGGCAATCGTCCATGGACAGCACGTTCTAACGCCACTATTTCCGGGGGAAATTACTTGAAAAAATTCTAAAGTGTACTTCAAACCATAAATAAAACACCCTCCAAGTTTAAACAATTTCAGATTATTCCTTCCCTATTTAAAAAATTCACGAAAAACACAAAAATTTCGGCCTCCTAAACCGGTTTCCCCCCTTAATTATTTTTGAAAGGAATAAATCATTACACTAGAGTCATCATTACACTACAGTAAAGTGTACGACCCTGTCACTTTTTTCTGTCCGACGACGATTCTGTCAGACGACAAGAGCGAGATGGTCGGTAGACGATCGTCGCCGCAACTTCTTCAGGCTGCCGCAGCGGGCGCCGCTTGTTGTGTTATGTGTGCGTTTTTCATTCGCACGGATGCACACGCATATGCGATCGGACAAATCTGTCTCGATGTGTGAATCCAGACAAAAGTGAAATTTTACCAGATATCAGCACTTCGGAAACCGATTTTATCTCAATAGGTCTCATTAATAAGGCGGAAAAAAGATAAAAAATATTGGCGCTGACACATTTAGCGCCCGCGATGTATTGCCTGAGATAATTAAAGTTACAGACAAAATGAGAGTGTGCTGGTACACGACATGCACGTATATGGATCGGACAAATTCACATCGATGTTGTGTGAGTGCGGACGAAAAGTTCTTGACAGAATTGAAATCGTAGGTGGCCAGATATTGGCGTTGCGGGCACCGATTTGATTGAAAGAGGGCTCATTGGAAAGAAATAATAAAAAATATTGAACCTGACATATTTGGCGTCCGTGACGTGTTGACTGAGATAATTCCAGTTAGAATTTCATAGCCGACGAAAAAGAACAAACGTGCTGTAACATAAGAGTAGCGCTAGCGTCTCGTCGTGAGAGTCTCGTGAGGCGGCATTATAGATTTCTTTTAATATTGGCGTCGAGACGCTCCCGCGTCTCTTGATTTTTTACTTTTAGAATACGATCGACTGTTATTCTAGCGGCAGATAGCGGAAAGGTCTGAAAGGGATTAATAATCACACAAATATTATATCGTAAGAGCATTTACAGAAAAACATATATGTCGGTTAAGTATGCTTTTATGTGTTGAAAATCAGAAAACTCGAGTTAGACGTTCGGTCTCGGCCTTCCTTTTTTTAGGCACTTACGTTTTGAAAAATGAGCACAACAGAGCCTATTGAATTCGGGCTCCAAGCAATCAAATGAATTTTTTACAGGAAAATGTTAATATAATTTAAGTTTATCCATTTCTTTTAACAGCACGTTTCTGAAACAAGGTAAGATACATATTCTTCGTGAAACAGAATATAGAAAATTTGTCATTAAGTTTTTTTGTTGCAAAGACAAAATTGTGGCACACTCGAACTCAGTACTGAGATACAGAGTATCACTCTGTAGCTCTGGACTGCATACGCCGAACAAGCTGAAATTTGGAACTTTTCTTAACCAGTATTGTGAAGTATGCCCGTGAAATATCGAAACTTTTCTCTCTCTCTTTATATAGGCATTTACTTCACGAAAAATTGTATTTTCAGATTCAAATTATGTCCGGCTCTTTTTCTTCGCAGTCAATAGAAGAATTTTGCTGCAACGTTTTATATACTCCTGGATGACCTTAATTCTAATGCACTTTGTTTTCATTTTTTTTAGTTAAGCTCTTATATAATTTTTAAGGAGTCAGTTCAAGAAAAATTGTATTTTCAGATTCAAATTATGTCCGGCTCTTTTTCTTCGCAGTCAATAGAAGAATTTTGCTGCAACGTTTTACATACTCCTGGATGACCTTAATTCTAATGCACTTTGTTTTCTTTTCTTTTTTAGTTAAGCTCTCATATAATTTTTAAGGAGTGAGTACCTACGAGATAAAAATAAAATATTTACTTTAAGGTAGTCCTTGCGACCAATATTAATTTCGCATAAAATCGAGGAATATGAGAGAGAATTGCAAACACTTCTCGATGGTATAAAAATATGAAAAAATTCATGCGTATTCGGAAAAACGAAGGAATCATTTTCATGAAAAAAAACTTGGACCATCGAAATATTTGTTAAACAATTCTTTTTTGTCATCAATTACTTAATAACATTTTCGAATTATTATTCTGAAAAATTTGTCTTTTCAGTACCTTTAATGAGCATGATTTTTTCAGATTTTTATACCATCGAGAAGTGTTTGCAATTCTCTCTCATATTCCTCGAATTTATGCGAAATTAATATTGGTCGCACGGACTACCTTAAGGGGATCGAGTCAGTCAAAATTGTATGTTTATTATGATGGGTACTTTTTTCCTCGATGAAAAAATAGTAAATAATTATATTCTTTTAAGATCGCAGCGAGGGATTTTTTTTACACTAAACCCACCCATTGGGTCAACCAGATGCTTCAAAAACCGAAATATGGCTTTTTAACTCTGCGCGTAAACCTGAGAAAATCGATCATAGGATTCGTCTGCGTTAGGGCTCAATTTCATCGCAATCACATTTCCTACAGTTTCATTACAGGGATTTTTTTAATGACTCTTAAACCCACGTAACAGAATAAATGATAAAATGTCATAATAAAAATGGCATCAGCGACATGGATCTTTGCGTGTATTGATTTAAAAAAAATCTCTACAATGAATGTATCGGAAATGCTAAGAGATGGAGCCTTAGCGGAGGCCAAACCTGTAATTGGTTTTCTCTGGACTACGTACAGAGTTAAAAATTCATTTCGCGGGTTTTGAGCAACCTGTTGCCCCTACCGGTGGGTCCAGTGACAAAAAATTATCCACTGCGATCCTAAAAGAATAGAAACATTTCAAATTTTTTCATCGATGCGGAAAAAAGTAGCCCTTGTAATAATTATAAACTTTTTGACTGACTCGGTCTCGTTAAATTTATTCGCTTATGACAATTAAGAGCATGTGGAATATCGTAGTTGGCGTTGAAAACTGGTATCAACTTCTTGTAATGCCTATTTGCATTTACAACTTCAAGAAGAAAGTGATTCACTGCGGATATCACCAGTGCAGTGAATGCACATATTGCACAAATGGAAAGTTGCACAAATTTCATAAATCGAAAGTACTCATTTTTTGAAAATATATGAGTTGTAGACATCGCTTACTTTGTTGCAGAAACAATGAAATTGTTATTGAAATGGCGTAGTGAATTGTGAACGTCCTCCGCCAGGGAAGTCTGATTTTTGGAATTTAATATTGGCTTCGAGGATCGAATATTCGAGTTTGCCGAATATTCGTTTCGAGATTCGAATATTCGAGTTTGCCGAATATTCGATTTAAAGTTCGAATATTCGAATTTGCCGAATATTCGATTCAAAGTTCGAATATCCGAATTTGTCGAAAATTCGATTTAAAGTTCGAATATTCAATCCCAAGTTCTAATATTCGATTTAAAGTTCGAATATTCGATTTGAAGTTCGAATATTCGACTTAAAGTTCGAATATTCGATTTGAAGTTCGAATATTCGATTTAAAGTTCGAATATTCGATTTGAAGTTCGAATATTCGATTTAAAGTTCGAATATTCGATTTGAAGTTCGAATATTCGATTTAAAGTTCGAATATTCGATTTGAAGTTCGAATATTCGATTTAAAGTTCGAATATTCGATTTAAAGTTCGAATATACGTTTTAAAGTTCGCATATTCGATTTAAAGTTCGAATATTCGTTTTAAAGTTCGCATATTCGTTTTAAAGTTCGCATATTCGATTTAAAGTTCGAATATTCGATTTAAAGTTCGAATATTGAATTTAAAGTTCGAGTATTGAATTCAAAGTTCGAATACTCGATTCAAAGTTCGAATATTCGATTCAAAGTTCGAATATTCGATTCAAAGTTTGACTGTGCGATTCGAAGTTTGACTGTGCGATTCGAAGTTTGAATATTCGATTCAAAGTTTGAATATTCGATTCAAAGTTTGACTATGCGATTCAAAGTTTGAATATTCGATTCAAAGATCGAGTCGAATAATTCGATGCAATTCAGACCCGAATCGAGTAGTTCGATTCGATTCGAACCCGAATCGAATAGTTCGATTCGATTCGAACCCGAATCGAATAGTTCGATTCGATTCGAACCCGAATATTCGATATTTTCGAACTTTCGCAACACCCATAGTATAATTGTTTTAATACGATTATATTTGGCGAGAATACAATTGGATTTAGGCCATCAAAGCTGAGATCAATTCCTAACCTGTTATGGCGATCAGATATTGGCGACATTCGACCTAGGTATTGCACATTCGTGACCTAACATGAATCGTGCCTAGAATTGTACCGATGATTACGATGTCACGTTGAGTAAAGTCTCATCGTCTAATCACAAATACGTAACTATCAGGTATGTCACGATAGATGAAAATGAAAAAAAAGTCACGCGAGTACCACATCGACGAGCGTTCTATTGTCGATTTAACGCAGTCCAAACTGAATCGAGTTACCAGGCGGTTGGTTATACCGAGAAAAGAATTCACAAACCATGAAAATCCTACGGTTATATCCTATCGTTGGCGATGTCGCCAATAGGAAAATCATTCCGAACCGTATGGTGCCGTTTCTATTAGTTACTTTGTTGCTTATCACCACGAGAACTCATTTCGCAGTATCAATAGTGATTCCAGAATTATCGTTACCTCTGGAACAGGAGTACGGTGACAGGAAGCTGATAAATCTTGAAACCCGTGAAAATTTCGCGGTCACGCGGGAGCTCACGAGAAGCATACCTTGCGCGATGTCGTTCGTGAAAACGTACTTAAACATTCAGCCATCCCGAATTCCTGTACTGGTGCTCGAAAATTTATCGGACTCGTTGGACGTCGCTCAACTCTTCCTGTCCGCCCTGCATAACGTGAGGTCAACGTATACCCTGAGTGGCCGGTTGGATTCGACATCCGATCACATCACCAGCTTGACGGCATTGATAATCGTCGAAGAATCGGCGCAACTGTTGGACACGAGTGCCCAATTGATCGACCTATGCGGTCGAGACTGCAAGTATCTCATCGTCCTGACGACTGTCTACCCGGACGAGGAAAGCTTTCTGGAGGAGGTTGACCACTTGATACTCTGGTTATGGGACGCTCGTGTTGCAAACGTCGTTTTCCTAGGAACGGTTGGGCAAACGGTACTCGCCTCGCGAAGCTTGTCCTTCCAACGAAACGTCACCTCGACCCCGTCGCACTCGCAATTTGTGGCTGTGTGTGACACCAATTCAAACTGGACCGACATCGAAGGCGATCCTGAGAATATGTATCGGTCGTTGAAAATGAACAAATGCATAGTGCACGTGGCGTTTTTTGATTACGAGCCCTACGTCAGTGTGAAGAGAGAAGACGTTCTCACATTGTTGTCAGAGCGATTGTGGAGCAACAATACCAGTACTGACGACACCGACAATGGGACTGACAATGTAACCGAAAACGTTGTCCCCAAGATCAGCTCCACACACCTTATTGGAATAGAGGGGCAAGTAATAAATGCATTAGCCTCGTCTCTTAATTTCGTCATCGTCGCACGTGAAATCCCGTGGAAGAATGGAACGAACATGGCGGCGGAAGTTCACGAGGCGCTTTGGGGCAAAGGGATGGAGGAGGTTGACATGGTACTGGGCGGTCTTCCCTGGGGTCCGAAGGGTGAAACGGATTTCACGTTGCCTTACGAAGTCGTTCAGATCGTCTGGGTGATACCGATACACGCCCATGTCTCGCTCAAAGGCCTCGTGTCTCCTCTACAGACGAGCGTGTGGTACGCGGTTATCGGGCTTCTCGTTTTCGCCGGCTGCATAGAAATGATTCTCACGAGGAACATATCTCTCTTGGAGATTCTTTCGCTGGTTATCGGTGTTGCTTGGCCATGTCAGCCCCAGATTCTGTCCGCTCGGATCCGGTTCATATCTTGGGTGATTTTTGGCTACGTTTTGACGCAGTGTTATTTGGCTTCGTTGTCCGGACAGTTGATGGCGAGTTCCAGTTTGCAGATAGACACATTGATGGAATTGTTGAGTTCCTGGATGACAATTGGTGGCATCGCGAGTACCAAGAGTCTCTTCATGCTGCAGGATGATCGTCGTACCCAGGAGGAGGATGATGATGCGGTCGCGGCGGACGATAGGCTGGATGCCGATACCGCTGAGATCAATCGGATCATGATGGACAAGTTTCACGTGTTCGAGCACGACGACTACGCGAAAAATTTTCATGACCTCATCAACGAAAGGAATGACAGCCTTGCGCTGGCTGTCACCATGAACGTCTCCTCGATGAAACCAAGTTTCGAAGGCAAACATGTACATAGGATGAAGGAAGCTCTCGCCAGTTTCCCATTGAGCTTCGCCGTCTGGAGAGGCATGCCTTATCTCAGTGCAATTGACAAAAAAATCTCAAGTCTTACAGAAGGAGGGATCATTCGATATTGGGCCAGAATGATTTCTTTAACGCAAGGAGGTTATTATGATACGGAGATACACGACGACCAAGTGAATTTAAGACTTTCCGCTCTCGTTCCTGGTTTCTTGTTGCTCGTCATGGGATACGGCGTCGCTGGGATATTACTGCTTTTCGAGTTTGCCATTTTCCATTGGTCCAATCGGAAGAAGGCATCGATGGAACGCCGCGTGAAACGTCAAGACGGCCAGGAAACATCGACAGGCAGATCGATGTCTACTAAAATGCTTAGGAAGGAAGGAAAAATGTTACCCGAGGTTCTCGATACAAAAGCTTGGATTGTGAGATTTAATGGCTCTCATCTGGATGGAAGAAGAAGAGATCGTACACCTTCGCGTCGATTGAAGTATCCGTTCGAATTTGTCCACTGATAACATTAGCAATTCAATTGTTCACGTCCGTAATGACTTGCTTTAAACTTTTTCGGACAAATCAGTTTCGCTCTGTTCTCTCGTATAACATTTTCATAGTTAAGTGACGACAAAATAGTATATTACAATACGAGGGCGGAATAGTACATTACGTTACAAGGGAGGAAAGTGCAACTTTTCACCGAGTGTGAAGTTTGATGCCCGAGCGAAGCGAGGGCAGAAATTCACACGAGGTGAAAAGTTGCACTCCTCCCATGTAACGTACTATACTTTTCTCCCGATTTCGCTAAAAAATAACCACATTTCGTGTGTGCAACGCGGACGGAAAATAACCTCATTTTTGACAAGTGACGACACGCATGCGTAGTACGGTTCCCATTACTCCCGCGAAGGCAGGAATGAGCTGATTACCTCCCTAGGGAGGTAATGAAAGCGGACTGCGCATGCGTGAGTCACGCGTCAAAAATGAGGGATTTTCCGCCCGCGTTGCGGACACGAAATGGGGTTATTTTAGCGGAGTCGGGAGAAAAAGTACATTACGTTACAAGGGAGGAAAGTGCAACTTTTCACCGAGTGTGAAGTTTGATGCCCGAGTGAAGCGAAGGCAGAAATTCACACGAGGTGAAAAGTTGCACTCCTCCCATGTAACGTACTATACTTTTCTCCCGATTTCTCTAAAAAATAACCACATTTCGTGTGTGCAAGGAGGACGGAATATAAGCTGATTTTCGATAAATGACGACATGCATGCGTAGTACAGTTTCCATTACTCCCGCGCGGGCAGGAATGAGCTGATTACCTCCATAGAGAGGAAATGAAAGCGGATTGCGCATGAGTAAGTCACTTGTAAAAAAAATGAGCGATTTTCCGCCCGTGTTGCGGACACGAAATGGGGTAATTTTAGCGGAGTCGGGAGAAAATGTATATTCCTGTAATACCGTTACATTTATGCGTCGATCTGGGTTATTAGTGAATAAAAGATTACGCGTATTCTGGACGGACAAATGGGTTTATTGATCCAATGAACGAACATTATTGATCCTACGTCCCAGACAGTTCACTCCATTGAACCAACTAGAATTAGGTACGTAGTTGTAGTAATCGGGCTTTCATTGGCCAAAAGCGTAATACATAAAATTATTGAGAGTATAAAAATAGCAGATGGTATATAAAAATGAGCCTGTGGGGCAAAAGAGCCCCCTTCTTTCGACCATCGACGAAAAAGGTGAAATAAAAGCCTTCCCACCTCCCTCACAAAATCTTTTTTCTTATTATATTATTTTCTGCTGGTATACACCATATCATCTTTGACTACCCCAGCGCACGAACAGTGCGACCAGTTCTCACACTTTTGGCACTGCACCCAATTTTCGGTTAACTCGGAGAATAAACCTCTGCAAAATACGCTTGGTCAGAAAATTACTACTGAAATGTGTTTTTCTCCCGACTCCGCTAAAATAACCCCATTTCGTGTCCGCAACGCGGGCGGAAAATCGCTCATTTTTTGACAACTGACTCACGCATGCGCAGTCCGGTTTCATTACCTCCCTAGGGAGGAAATCAGCTCATTTCTGCCCGCACGGGAGTAATGGAAACCGTACTACGCATGCGTGTCGTCATTTGTCAAAAATGAGCTTATTTTCCGTCCTCGTTGCACACACGAAATGTGGTTATTTTTTAGCGAAATCGGGAGAAAAGTATAGTACGTTACATGGGAGGAGTGTAACTTTTCACCTCGTGTGAATTTCTGCCCTCGCTTCGCTCGGGCATCAAACTTCACACTCGGTGAAAAGTTGCACTTTCCTCCCTTGTAACGTAATGTACTATTTGTGGCACATTTTAGTAAAAGCCCCAAACAATCGACATTCATGACGGTCAGTAGCATTTTGTGTAGAAACTCATGTACTACCGGATTATGAGGGGGGCCCATTTTACCCCACCATCACCAATATAGGGTTACATACAACGTCTTATCGATAGGGTCGTGATAACATGAACAAAGCCTTCGAGACATAAGTTCAGATTTTTTCGAAAATTTCTCTTTTCATAATTGCCCAAAATTTGTGTTTCTCAAAAATTACGCCGATGTAGAATAGTAGCTAAGAATTAAATTAAACAAATAAATAATTCATTTTCGCATATAGAAATGTCAAAGTTCTATCATTTGAAAGAAAACATTTGTACAGTTTTTTTTCGCTTCCATATGATGTATCCCGCGATCTGTTTCACTATGGTTCAGAAAGGAAATAACTAATGCGGTTGCGCGAGAACAAGGCCAATTACTTTTCCCAATAACTGGACATACAGCCGTGGAAAAAGCGGAGGGGGCGAAAGTAAAGCTTTGTTGCGCGGTATTTTGCACGACAAGAAGCCGAAACAGCGGGGAACATCAGCCTTTTCCTTAGATCGTAAAAGGGAATTGCGTTCAGAACTGTCTACCGCAGCACTCTCCGTGTTATAGAAGGGGGAGTTAAGTGAACGAGCGGGAGACTAGGATTAGCCCCGTTGGTTCGACGTGATATTGGGTGATGCCGGCGGACCGGTCATGGCTAAACCACAGGTCAACTACGAGCAACTCCGTACGATCAAAATCCACGTACTATTTCGCAGTCTTGGTAGTGTTATCGGATTGCAGTCTCACGATAAAAGTGAACCCCGACGTATTCAGAAAAATCAAGTTAAACGGGTGAGCCATGTTTCTGTTTATTTCAGGCTGTTACTTGGTGTCTATTACTTTACTTCTTCATAGAGGAAGCTATGTTTACGTGCATTTTTTCGAGATTTTAAACTCAACATACTAAAAATAGTCTGACACGGAAACATGTGGGTATGTATGTGACGAAAAGGACGTTAAGAGGATAACGGCCGCATTTTTTTGGACGATCGAACTGAAACTTTCTACATAAATCGACTTATCACTAAGATTGTTTGGTATTAAATTTGCCTCGAATCTTCAGACGGATTGAAAAGTTATGAATATTTACATTCTTTGAAAAGATACACACAGAAAAAGGTTTAGTAGGGCAGAACGGGGGAATCACAGTCACCGGACAATGCCGGTCACCTTCATTTTGCGTAAACTAGCGATTATATGGAACTTTTTTTTGCTCTGTCAGCTTACGTATATAGTTATGAACTAATTTAATACTCCGTGCCAATTATACCACGAAAAATAAAAAAATGTAATGATTTTTAGATTATGCACTCTTTTGCTTATAAGAAAAGCAGTATTTTAAATAAGGTTTTTGCGAAACTTATTGACGTTAAAATCACATCTAACCGTTTTCCATGTATTTTTCGGACCTTTAGCTTCAATTTCCCCATGTTAAAATGTTGATTTCGTAAATTAATATATTGAAATTTAATATAAAAAATCTTCGCGGTTGTCGGGGTAAAGACGATCACGTGCGCGGGGCAATGGTAGTCGAGGCACACCATTGAGTTACCGGCGCAATTCGCCGACGCACGTCAAACGAATTTTACGTCGTAAACATCACGGTATGTATGCATTTATAATACAAATTGAGTTCAATGAATGACTTAGAAAGGAATAAGATTTCACGGATAGAAAGAAATACGTTGAAATGTGTTGAATTTGATGGTAATTTTGGTGTTGACACGAGGCTAGAATTTTTGAGGTTAGATTTTCTATTTTTCTGTAAATTGTAACTAAACATTTGTACGTGCAATTACAGATGCCTCGCTGTAAAAAAAGGACGACGGAGAAGGCAAAATGGTCCTCCGAAGAATTGAGAGCTGCAATTGGGGCTGTGGAAGCTGGAATTCCCATTCGTCAGGCTGCGAAGGAGTCGAAGATTCCCTTTAGCACTGTTCATCAGAGACTCAAAACTGGAAACTATTCTTCGGAGCCAAGAATGGGTCGAAAGCCTGTTCTAACAGCAGCACAAGAAGCAGCATTGGCTGATGTTGTAAAGAAGTTGACAAGTCTCTTCTACGGACTGACACCGAAAAAACAGATACTGAAGACTGAAAGAAACATACCAAACGAAAAAGAAAGTGATAGTATAGTAAAGTTGCGCTGAGAAAATTAATGTCATGTTGTGTTACACGTTTAAAAGACTATGTTATATTATCAAATGTTTAAAGCGTTATATTTTCACGAAGAGGAAATAAAAAAAAGTTTACTATATCTGTTTTATACCCAACAATTTAATTTTCCGTAATAACGTATTAATTTCTATAAAATTGCCTTGTATAAAAAATTATTGTCAGCCAAACGACAAAGGCTAACGACCGGCTGGTATTACCCCAAAAGTGACTGTTGTTACCCCGTAACTGACCGCAGTTCCCCAAAAGGCGGCCGTGATTACCCGAATCGTCGGACAATGGCGGTCAATGCACTGGTATTTATTATTCATGAAAAACCTAATTATCGAATTGTTTTCGCGATTTTCATGCTGTTACTTTTAAGTATTAGTTGATAAAGTATCCGATAACCATTCGTTTTTGGCAGAACAGTCGTTTTATTTACAGAAAATAGCACATATCTGTTAGTGACTGTGATTCCCCCGTTCTCCCCTACACTTAAAGAAAATTAGTATAAATCAAACAAATCCTGATGTCACGGGTGGCGAACTAAATACACCATTCAAATGACTGCAAGATATGGTTGAATTACAATCATATATTCGCTTATTTCAAATCAATTTATTTTCTGTCCGCACACAGTTATTGCCACTATGTTTTCATTGTTCTCAAACGTTATTATATATTTTTAACGGCGTATATATTAATGAAACATAAAAAATAATTATAAAACAATATTTTACGGCTTCAGAATCACTTTTCAAGACGTGGGAAGTGGATTTCTGTCGAAGAAAAATTGTCCTGCCTAACCGGGATTTCAACCTACGGCCCTACCTACCTAACTTCCTAACAACGCTTACGCTACCGACTGTGCTAACGAGGACTTCACATTTTAGGATATCCAAATCTCATATATAAGTTGCGGAATCAAATTGTGCACAATTTGATTCCGTAACTTATTACCAATTATCCAGACAACAAGAGCGCGCAGCATTTTCTCCGGGTTTCCCGGTGAGAACGTCAAACATTTTTCACGTGCGAAACGGATGTCGACCTCGACGCGATGCTCGACGCGGCCCGTGTTTATCCTGCATGACAGATATCGAATAGAGGCAGTATATCATTTTTGACACCCAATTGCATGTGATGCAATAACATTGGCGAATACAAAGAAAACATGGTTTCACCTCAAAATAACTTTAATTCAATCACTTGTTTCAATTAACTTTTTCAACTGTAGAATCAACCATCATTCTCTTTATGAGTAACAATTAATTCAATTGAAAAATGTAGTTAGTTGGATAATTCAATGAGCAAATGTAAAGTTCGAATAAAACGTGAATTACTTGTATGAACTTAGTTAATCTAACCTGTTATGTGATTAAGTGTATATAGTCATTTTGACATGATAATATAGTTGTTTCAACTAAACTGCCTTTGTCACTTGAAACAAATCGTCTTTCATACGAATAAAACTAGGTTACTTCAAGCAAAAATGCCTGAAATAAATATACATAGTTGGTATTACCAAACGTTTTTCTGAGTGTATATTGTGACGAGGCGCTGGTGCGCATTCGCATCAGAGTGCTGGCCGCGAACCGCTCGAGCGTCAAATTCCGAGAGAGCGTGAAGATACATACAGGAGCAAGGAGATACATACAGGTAGCGAGATCACGCAAGGATCTACGAGCGAATTGATGTTCGGCCGTGACCCCCACCCCGGAAATTCGAGACGCGGATCGCAAGCGGCGTGTCACGCGAGATGGCTACAAATTAGTTTGATTTGGGAATCGTGACGAGAGAGTACCGAACAGACTCCGGGCCACGACAAAACCGGTATCGAGTACGCGCGCGTCGACCGGCCGCGCGGCCGGCCAGTTAGCAGCGATTAGAAATCCGGGACTGCGTCGGGAGCCCCCGTATAGGGAATGCCAGTGGTAACGATAAGGCCAATGCTCGGCCGAGTAACGGCTACGATCCGTTGCCTACTAGTACTAACCCAAATCCGAGCCAGTGCTGGCTCCCAGTATTGGCAAGTGTTCACCGGCTGAGTGAAGGCTGCCAGCAGTATGCTAATACTGGACCATCGGCCTGATGCCAATGATTAATATAATCTTAGTATCTTTCACGATCGGCATGTCAGCGAAGGTCCATATACAAATACATGGAATTGAGATTGGCAATGAGCTGTCTTAAGAACCCAGAGTACATTTTATAAAAATGAAGTCACATTTCGTATTTTGATTGCTGTATTATATTGGCCACTTTTACGTTATTAATTCACGGTTGAGTTTACTTATAATCAGAGGCTTGAAAAACTTCCGAGTACCAAATTCTATCCAAATCCATTTGATAGCCCTGTGGCTGTTATCCTAGATGCAACTATTATGGACTTAAGGGAGATTTCTACCCTGAAGCACCAATTTTTCAGTAGTTCACATTTTATATTTTTGCGGGGAAACGCATAAATATAAACAACTCCGGTATTTTTCTATTTGTCATTTACGTTTTTAGGCAGTCGTGTTTTGCAAAAACGCACAGAAGTGTCTATTAAATTCGGTCAGTTTTCGCCTAAAATAGGTTTTTACAGGAAAATTTTGGGTTTATTTGAATTTATCCAATTCTTTTTGCTGCACATTTCTTAAGCATATATATTCTTGCTATAACAGAATATAGACATTTCATTATTATGTATCATTGGCTGCGAACACTAGATTTTGAGCCACCAGGATGTCCGTAACCATCAGAGGGTCTGAACTGGATGGACCGATCACACTGAAATTTGGAATCTTTCTTATTCTAGCATTGAGTAGTATGCCCAAGAAATATGGAAATAAAATATTTATTTAAAGAGAAGTTTACTTCAAGAAGAATTGCATTTTTTATATTAAATTTGTGTACGGATGACTATCTTTGCACTCCATAAATGAATTTGGCTACGACTTGCAGCGTATTCATATTTTACCTCAATGCAAATACACTTTTTTTGTTTTGCCCTTAGATAAGGGCAAAACTAAATTCTAAAGTGCTGATTACCTACCACAACAAATTAAAAATATTTTTGTCTTTAAAAAATCAGTCCGCACTTATTTTGTTTCCTCATAGAGGAAGCTTTGTTTCTTTGTGTGCGTGCGTGCGTGCGTGCGCAGTCGAAAAATAACATACAGCCCTTTTACACCATTTTGAATTTTGGAAAAAATGTAGATTTTCGCTGTAACTAAGGCAAAACTTTGTATCTAATAAAAATTAGATGTAACGATGTTTGTAACGGAGTTTTCTTTTGTACAAATAAAAAAAAGTTGCAAAGTAGAACTTTGGACATTGCTTCCTCATTAATTTTTATTTTTCACAAAGAATCGTCTATGAGGAAGCCAAAAATGATAAACAACCTTCTTCATAGAGGTGGCTTTGGGAAAAACGAAATTTAATGAGGAAGCAATGTGCAAAGTTCTACTTTGCAATTTTTAGGCGCTCACGTTTTGCAAAAACGCACAGAAGTGACTATTAAATTCGGTCAGATTTCGCGTAAATTAACTGTTTACATGAAAAAGTTAATATAATTTGAAATTATCAATTTTTTTATAGCAGGTTTGTCAAACTTAGTGAAATACATATTCTTGGTGTAACAGAACACAACATTTTCATTATTTAGTATTTTGTATTGTGGAAACAAGATTTGGTCCTACCCGGACATCCGTAACCCATGGTATCTTTGAACTGAAGAGACCGAATAAGCTGAAATTTGCAATGTCTCTTATTATAGTATTGAGTAGTATGCACAAATATTATAAGAATTTTTCCATTCCTTTATGTAGGCATTTACCTGAAGAAAATGGCACTTTTCAAGTATGTAAACGTGTACGGGTGACTATCTTAGCATTGCATAAATTAATTTGGCTATAACTTGCAGCGTACTCATGTTTTACATTTTTTCGGTTACATTTTTTGTTTGTTTCATCCTTACGTAATTCTAAAGTGGTGATTACCTACCACGCATAAATTCAAATATTTAATTTACATTAATTCAACACTTGCGACAGTTCAGGTACTTTTTACTGTGGAAACTCATTACATACTACATATCAAGAGACGCGGTAGCGTCCCGACGCCAAGTATTAAAAGAAATCTATAATGCCGCCTCACGACACTCTCACGACGAGACGCTAGCGCTACTCTTACTTTACAGCACGTTCGTTCTTTTTCGTCTGCTACGAACTTCTAACAGGAATTATCTCTGTCAACACGTCGCGGACGCCAAATGTGTCAGGTTCAATATTTGTTATTTATTTTTTTCTTTCCAATGAGCCCTCTTTCAATCAAATCGGTGCCCGCAACGTTAATATCTGGCCACTTACGATTTCGATTGTGTCAAAAAGTTTTCGTTTCTCTGTCTGCACTCACACATCGCAACGATTTTGTCCGATGATGTCTGATTCGATATTATGTCAGACAACACGTCGCGGACGCTAAATGTATGAATGCGAATATTTGTAATTCTTTTTCTTTTTTATGAGACCTGATGCAATAAAATCGGTTCACGAAGTGCTGATATTTGGCAAATATTCATTTTGTCTCGACCGCATATACACTCAGCAAAAGAATTAAGGGAACAGTTGAATTTTACCTTATTTTCATTGATTTTTGAAGCGCTGTAATTTTGTGAAAAATGGTCGAATCGTAATAAAACAAAATGCGTTTTAAAGCTTGATATCTCTAGTTTGAAAATCTTTCCAGTATTTTTTTTAAGCAACACGCTCGGCATGAAACTAAGGAAAAGCCGGTAGGACATTTAAAAAAATTGTTGTCCTTTTCAAAATCGTCCACGGGCACAAAAAAAATTTGTTATGGCTTTATCAATACTGGCGTCCTTTCGCGTAGTTCTTTAGCTTTAAAATGGTCTGTTGCGGATCTCTGTACGACCATTTGTTGCTGAGATATTGGCATACAAAGAAAAAAAGAGCTTTTTTCGTAGATCAGCAACATCTCATGAACTAATGATCGCACAGCGAGCTAAAGGTGGGTTTTGTAAACTGGAAGAAATGCTATAAAAGTTCCTTCTGGTACTTTAGAGATTTTTTTTTTTGTAACCTTAATATTGATTTGAAAAAGACCAAAAAAATGAACTTTTTTCCCGTTTTGAAAAATTCTCGTTAACTTGGCAGATATTGCGATAATAACTCATGTTTCCAGGGTTTTTTTACTTCAATACATACCCAACGACCCTCCAAGATTTAAAAATTGATCTGCTGAACCGTTATTTTTTACCGAAGCGTCAAAGTTTTATCCTTATTTAAAGTTTTCCTTTAAAAAATAATAAAACAAATGCAATATATTAGCCAAGTGAAATCTATCATGAATAGTGTTACGTCCTGACGTAACTGTGAAAATTTAAATCAAGTTGCTAGAGGCAAAGCAAGAGAAGGAATTGCAGAGAACCCGTCGATAAAAACATATCCTACGATGCATGCATCGTCTTTATCGACCGCCGAAAAAAGAATACGCTCCTAAGGTTACAACGGAGGATAGGCAATGGGCCCATTCTAAGCCTGCCCGCACCCTGTCCGCCGTCTGAGCATGCGCCAAGCTGGCTGCTGGGGACGCCTGCGCGCTGGGTGCGTCGCGCTCGCCGGCCACTCGTGCATCACATGGCACTTGCGTGGCTCTTAAAGGTCAGGTGCCTGAAGAGTAGATGAATATCAATCACGTTGAGCGGCTCGATAGTGGGACCGTTTGCGTTCTCAGATCTCGGAGACACGAGCGAAATCAACGCTTGCCTTTAAAAATCGAGAATGAAACGAACGCTCTGGGTACTCTAAGAAATAATGTAAAAACCCGGTCTCTGCACTGCCTATTTATTGTTTTTTGTAACATGTGCACGAATCGCGGCACTTTCCATGGCAGTCTTGCGAGCCGAAAGTGGCCGTTTCCCTGTCAGTCGCGAACCTGTGGTGAAATGACAGAGTCACGCATGCGCAGTTCGCATTTCGTTCACTTTCGTTCCTTGGGAGTTTCTGTCATTCACTTTCGTCCCTTGAATCACAACGTCACTTTTCAGTATTCGTCTCGCGCGACTGCCATTCCAAGTGCCGCAGATTCGTGCACTCGTTACAAAAAGTATGATGTGCAACACGGGTCGAATTGGCAATTGCGACTCGTGTGATTGCAGCCCTCGCTTCACTCGGGCAGCAAACCTCACACTCGCCGCAATTGCCAACTTTCGACCCTTGTTGCACAATATATTATTTATAGTGTTATAAACAAATTCAATCTTGAATATAGTTTATTCATGTTTTAACGAATTATTGGTATTGGGATAAAACTTTAAAGGAAAATTTCTACTCCCCTTTGAACAATTTATTCAACAAATATTCGAAAGAATTCGCAATAATTACGCAGAAAATGACAATGAAATCATACTAATTAAAGTATGATTTCATTGTTATTGAGGTATGAGTATAATTAAAGTATCATACTAATTAAGTATTGCGTAGCCATACGCAAAAAAATGAAATAATGCTACTAGAATTGTTTAAATCCAAAGAAATTACTTTTGCAACTGTCAATTTAGTAGAAATAAGAAGTAAGAGTAATGTTATTATTATATTTCCATTCGAGTGTTTAAAACGCGAATCGAGGACATTCAGTTAAAATAATTAAACCATAACATTTAACTTTACACTACCATGACATATTAATGCGTTAATAATAGACGGAAGATATTTAATAAGTTTGCACAAATAGATTAACGAATCAATAACAGAAGAGGGATAAACTCTCGCTCGTTTCCACAATAGCTATCGAACAAATGAATTAATTACAATATATGAAGTTGAAAATGTATAAAATACGTATGATTCGAGCAAAAGTTATGAACAAATGCAAGTAGAACATAGGACGAGAGCGAGTTCCGCAGCACAGCGTATGCCCTAATAAGGAATTGCAAACAAGACTCGCAGCCATAGCCAGGCAAGTGGCCCCGTAGACACCAGCATCACTGCCTCACAGCAACAAAAGAAATGTCATTAGTCGTCCCCGCGCGGAAAAAATCAGACCCGGCGGGACTCCTGCCGGGAGTTCTGCCGGGAGTCCCGCCGGAAGTTCCGCCTGGACTATAGCGGAAGTTCCATGAGACGGCCGCGAAAAGCCCGCGAGAATTTCGTAACGTATGTTAAGTGAAGATCGTGATAACAACATCTCGGACGGTTAATATAGACTGTATTTATCGGTCTCTCTGTTGTGTATGAAGTATATCGATTACAAATCTTGTGTCGGGTAATGACCGGCCATTATTACGATTTAGAATCGGTCAGAAACTGATTACAGTTGCGAACGTTTTGTAGCTGAATATCTTGTTAGATCTCACTCTACATATTGCTTGATATCGCGCTCGATATATTCCTGAATATCCAGCTCGATATGTCGCCCAATATCTTCCTCGAGTTGTTCAATAACTGGCGAGATATATCTGTCGATATATTTGTGGACATCTTACTACGTATTACGTATTACGTATTGCTGAATATCTTGCGAGCAATCTCGCATGATATATGCTGATAATCTTGCTACATATCTTGCTCGATGTTTTTTGCAAGATGTCTTACTCGATATCTTGTTAGATATCGCACTCGATATCTTCCTAGATATTTTGGTAGATATCTTGCTCAATATCTTACTCGATCTATTGCTCAATATCTTACTCGATATTTTGTTACAGATCTTATTCGATATCTAGCTAGATATCTTACTAGATATTTTACTCGATATATTCCTAGATATCTTACTCGAGATGTTTTTATCACGATCTACACTTAATATACGTTACGGAACTCTCGCGGGCTTTTCGCGGGCGTCTCATGGAACTTCCGCTAGAGTCCAGGCGGAACTTCCGGCGGGACTCCCGGCAGAACTCCCGGCAGGAGTCTCGCCGGGTCTGATTTTTTCCGCGCGGGCGTCATATCTCAGTAAATAATGACGTTAGAGCTTCGGGAAAAAGACGACAGATGCATTAATATAGGATCATACCGATCGTATTGGTAAATTTCCGCAAAATTAATTTATGTTCTGTCGAAATATAAAACTCATTATTTCTCAGTAAATAATGAAGCTAGAGCTTCGGGAAAAAGACGACAGATGCATTAATATAGGATCATACCGATCGTATTGGTAAATTTTTGAAAAATTGAATTATATTCCGCCAAAAACAAAAACTAAGACACAGAGGCTAGTAGATATGGAAGAAATTCGCGGTGCGCTCAAGCGTGAGAGCACGCGATCGCCGGACCTAACATTGAAATTTATTTTCTATTATTACATAATTTAGAGCTCTAGCTGAGAAAAGCCGACGTACTAAGAATTACAGTGGTATTAGGTCGTGGATGTGCTTCCAAAAGGCATTCCATCTCCAATAGGTGAACTCTAGATTTCCGCGTGTGAGTACACCAAAAGGGAATAAGAAGCCTCCTCTTGCAAGCAGGGCCCATTCGCCTATTCGGATACTGTACACTCGGCCACTCGGCCTACTCTTCTTCGACGCTCTCCAAGGGCTCTCTTCGTTAGTTATCGGCGCACAAGTTCGCGCTAGTTCTACGTTTACTCCGTTACCTCTTCGAAACAGTAGACTCACCGTTTGGTATAGAAATAAGGAGATAGACTCTTGCATTTTTCGTAAGTTTGGACATTGAAGAAATTTCTTTTTCGCAACTTTGGACAGAAATTTTGTATTTTTCGATAATTGGACTTTGAAATATTTTATTTTTCGCGAATACAGACTTAGACATTTTTCATTATTCGATCATTGGATATAGGAAATCTTTCATTTTACAGTCTTCGGACTTTGCATTCTTTCAATGAACAGTGTTCGGACTCACAAGATTTTTATTTAATCGACTTCGGAGTTCGAAATTTTTCAATTAACATTCCTCGGAGTTTGAACAAGTTTATTTAACCGACGTCGGACTTTGAAATTTTTCGATTAACAGTCCTCGGACTTTGAACATTTTTATTTAACCGACGGCGGACTTTGAATATTTTCCACTCGACAGATATTAAATATTTTATTTCAAACGTCTCGTTTCGTCGAAATTCAAATCAACTTTAGGTCTGAATATTGCAGATCGTCTATTCATTCAGAGGCAATTATCCTCGTTTAAGGGGGGGGGGGGGGGGGGGGGGTAGGGTCTGTACGGTGAAAAAAAAATACCTTGTTGTACCAATTTTTTTTACAAGATACGGGCAGTGTATTCTAAATTTAATGATTACAGCATTGTAGAGCAACATTTCAGGAACATCGTCTGAAAATTTGAGCAAAATTATGAATAACTAAGCCGTTGACAACAAATCTCCGGAGGCGCCTCCGAAAAAAGTGGTTTTGCGATGACGGTTATAACTGTTCACTCGATTATCCGAATTCAAAAAATCAAATTGATTTCATTACTTTATGAGTTTCCCCAGGCAACGCTGTCGAGTTTTTTAATATTTTTTTTATTTTACGATTTTTGGTAACGCTCAAAGTAAAAAAACGCGATTTTCGCCGAAAAAGTCGGCCAATTTGTTATTGTAAAAAAAAAGAACAAATAACAAAAAACTCGACAGCGTTATCTGACGAATTATACAGACAAAGAGTGTACCAAGTTTGAAAAGGATCGGTGCGATAGATTTTACGGTATAACCGTCACCGACTTTTAAAACAGGAAGTGTGGGAACATCGCTTTAAAGTGAATACTTATATACGAAACGACACAGAGCGTCGGATGGTTTAAATTTCATATCTCCGTCAGTTTTGCTCCGATTGCTCTAAAAATTTGATACAACATTCTTGAGATATTAACCGTTAAGAAAAAAATAAAAAATAAAAATGGAAAAAAACAATGTCAAGACCCTACCCCCCCCCCCCCCCCCCCCCACATTAACAAAGAATTTTCATCCATTCCAAATTTGCGATAATCTATTAAGTAAATGTTATGCCTATTATTTTATATATTTGATACAATGTCAAATATCAGTAGCTATTTCTTTGTAACGGGAATATCGAACAATTATTTTATTTGCCAAAGTGCCTTCATTTCTTGCGAATAAATTCGAAGAAAGTTAGCAAGAATTTTTCCTGTTGAACATTTTACTTCTTCTCCGACCCTGTACGATACATTTTTCGACTCCAACATCATTCCAACGGGACCCACGAGAACTTCTGAATCACAGTAAGTATTGTAACACGGGAAAACTCCGTGGCGTTCAACCGCCGCTCTGCTCGCCCGCTCGACGACGCCTAGACCGATCCGCAGGGCCATAGGTAGCGTTATAACGATTATTAATTCTTTTTTTTTATTTATTTTTCCCGCTTCACGGGCCTTCTTGGCGCTGACGCCGTCGCCGGGGCGAGCTCTGACGACGATCCAAGCGGGAGAGGGAGATAGAGAGGGAGCGACCACGCTGGGACCTCGCCGCCGCCTCGCCGTCGCCTCGCCGCTGCGCCGCTGACCGCTCGGCGGTTCGAATCGCCCGCCACCGCTGCAGACGGAGAGACCGCCGCCGTCTAAGTCTCGCGCCACGCCAGCCAACTGTGGCGCGGGGGGAATCTCGCTGGGGAGACCGGACCGCTGCACGGCACGGCAGAGTTGGCCGCCTGCCTGCCGGAGAGCGCTACGAGACGGAGAGGGGGCCACTTGCCCGAGCGTGCGAGAGAGGCAACATCGTGGCACTTCCCGAGGAGCCGTCGAGCGTGAAGCGGAGCGAGCGAGCGAGCGACAACGACGAGAGTACCGAGGAGACGGAGAGAGAAACGAGAGAGCGAGCACGACCATCCCGCCGCTAACGACGCCTCCCGCGAACGAGAGACACGTGTGGGATTTCCACGAGGGATACGGGTGAGCCTCGCCGCGAGGCGTCAGTGCGTTTTCTTATTGTTTTGTATCACGGGTTTTCTTCGCCCTTTGTTATTTTGTTGCGCGTGACATCGCGCCCTCGTCGCCTTCGCGCGAGACGGCCGTGTCGACGGGGCTCTCGCGAGCATCCCGCGTCGCTGTAGCCTGTGCACGCGAGTGCAAAATCTCGGCGACGAGCCCTCGAGGCCTTCGCGCCGAGATAAATTCCACGAAAACAAGGGCCAGCACCGGGTGCAGCGGGAGAGGCCCGATCGTCCGGGCGGTCCTGCGGGAAACTCGGGCGCGAGTTCGACCTCGCTAACGGTCGTTCGGTCGCGGGAAGTGAGCCGTCGCGCCGCGGATCAGAGCGTAATATCTTTTGTTTTTTTGGTGTGCATCCCGCGACGATAGTATTCGAGTCAGTGTGCGAGGAGTGAAGCGGTGCGCGATCGACCGATTTAATAATTTTCTTATTTGTAATTTTATTTCTTGTTAATAATTTTCTGGTTACAATTTATCCGCGAGTTTTCCCCGGCTTTATTTTTCGAGTCATTCCGCCGTTGAAATTGTGCAGTTTGACCGGGGAAAACCACGCGACCGCTATCTCTCCCGCCGCGTGTGAGATTGTGTGTGCGTGTGTGTGAGTGTGTGTGGCGAGGGCCGCGTCGCGCGCGGTGGCTCGCGACCTTGCGAGGGCGAATCTTGTTGCCGAGCGGTAGACCGGCGAAACTGCGAGAAACGAAGAAGTGTTTCGTTTCTGCGAGACAGCATTGCGGGAGATTTTATTTGAATTATTTTCGTCATTATTGATTTGTCCTGTTTAATAAACGTTTTTGTGAGCTCCCGCAGATTGACCGTTGTCCGGTTGACACATTATTTCTCATCCTCTCCGAGATCGTCAACTCATTGCATCCCGCCACTCTACAAGATTGACGGCTGCGGCTAGCCTGGCCAGAGCAGCCGGGTCCTGTCAGCGCGCGAGTTCTTCCCGGCCCGAAAGCGCCTGGCGCCCTGGGTAAAAGGGAAGAACTCGAGGGACCTTGGCAGTTTGTGGGGCGGTTTGGAAAAAATAAGACCAAAAGCCACTACAGTATATTTCATTTATTTTCCTGTAATGAGCATTTTCAACGTTGTATTACGAATACCAGAAGTATTGTCCCGATTTTCCCATAAATATTAAAAATGCACAATACTCTACACACGCCACAGTTTTATCGCTAGTAACCGACAAACGTTCATACCCCTGTCCCGAGTAAATTTCCGCAAGGTTAGGACTCAAATACGGGGTTGCGTCTTCGGCGGTTCGCGTCGGGGGTGGTAAAGAGGGGGCCGCGGCTGTCACTCACCAGCGTACGGGAACCCAAAGCCGAAGCGCTCAACAAGCGTGTAAATGATTGGTCGTGTAAAACCAACTAAATATTTGACGTAACAGTAGATCATCAGTGGATCATTCGGCACAAAAAAACTTGGCATGCCAGAGACACTTCAAGTTTTAATGAAACACCAAATCATTAGCATGCCAAGTGTTTTGTACCGATCTTTTAATACTTGGCGTCGGAACGCTACCGCATCTCTTGATAATGGAATTTGTTTAAAGTAAAAAATTGTCGGCGTCCCAGGTCCACAAACATGTTTATGCAAAATGGAATGGGAAAACGGCTACCATTCCTGCTAGCACACCGGTGATCTGAAACAAAAATTCAGTGTAAATTATTAATCAGTATCACTTTGGTCATGGAATGACGGAAGTTCTTTTCGATAACTTAATTTTCAATTTCTTAGTAACGTTTTTATTCGAACAAAATTGGGAAAAAAATCTATTATTTTTTCAAATCGCCGCCATTTTCTTAATTTAGCAGTAATCGAAAAAAACCCCGTCATTCCATAACCAAAATGATACTGATTCATAGTCTGCTTTGAATTTTTGTTTCAGATTAACGGTGTATCAGCAGGAGTCGTAGCCGTTTTCCCATCCCATTTTGGATGATCGTGTTTGTGGACTTGGGACTCCGACGATTTTTAACGTAAAGAGATGCCATTGTATACTTTAAAACGCAAATAACAAATAGAATAAACCGGAGTTGTCTACATTTATTTGTTTCCCCACCAAAAAATGAATTGAAAAAATGGTGCTGCAGGGTAGAAGTCCTCCTTACGGGGTTACGTGGGTTTCAAAATTTCAAAAAACAATTTGTTTTTGTCTTATTAAATCATACAATATGTCTAGAACATTCTTCGAACATTTTAAATCATTTGGAGTAAAATTCTAAGAGATAGAGCCTTCGGAAGCTCCGCCCATCTGGCCGCGTGACCTTCGAACTTGAAACTTTAATCGCTTTTTCCTCGAAACTCTATTTTGGAAGTCGGTGGACACAGTTTCTCGAAAAGTTATGAACCGATCTTCATCAAATTTTGCACACTTCTTCAAAATAACATTATCTAGTGATTGAACGAACGATTTTTTGATTTTTATTACAACTTACTTTACGAGGCGAATACATGATCAAAATTTGACCAATAAATGGGATTTTTCTTCACAATTCCGCAAAAAAATTCAAATTTCAATTTTTTTTCCTTCGTTCAATCACGAGCACTATGCATGTAATAACGCAATATGTTTGGGTTTTTAATTTTGGATGAACGAGTCACGAGTTATCCTGTCCACGCCGAGTGCACTTTTTTTTAGAGGCCAAGGGAAATAAGGTCTCAACGGGTGGATTTTCAACATTTTTTAACAGAAAATAGCACAAAATACTTGTGAAACATGTACCGTTGATATGCTAAATTGTTTAAATAAAATATCTCATTCCATACATTTTTGTTAAATGAGTAAAAAAAACCTTTTTTTATCGTGTGAAACCCATGTAACCCCTTAAAGTATAAGGACTTCACGTAGTTGGTTTGGTCCAGTGGTTAGTGTGCTCGTTAGACAGTTAGGTAATTAGATAGGTAATTTAGGTCTTAGGTTCGCATTCCGCTACTGTCACATTTCCGAGAGCGATTGAAGAAATTGTACCTGTGAATGATTTTTAAAAACGTAATAATAGTTTAACTTGCTAAAAACGACTGGAGAACACCCCATTACATTTTGTAAATGATAATAATTGACAAATTGAATAAACAAACATTTACGGCCGTTGTTTACCGGGAACTAGCCGCGTTTCAAACCATTGCGGGCCTAGCATTGACCCTCAGCGCTAGCCCAATATACAACTACATGTACTGGACCAAAGTTGTCATCCAGCAGTCATGCCAATACTGCGCTAGTACTGGTTGCCATTGTTGCGCCATTACTGGAGGACTAGCCGCCAGCACTCGCCCAGGGTTGGGCCTATTGTAAACCCCTACACGGGCCGGCCCGCAGAAAATATATCGCGTATTAATCCAGCTCATAAAGGATAGGGAAATCGAGAACTGTAAGCGTGTGAATGCGTTTGAATAAACGGGGGTTAACGAAAAGTTGACGAAGGAAAAACGCCTATTGTTCGCCGATAATTATTATTTCGTTGCGCCCCCGAACTACACCCCCTTCCAGCTACCCGGAGAAGACGGAGAAGGTAAGGACCGGACCAGACGGATGGTAATCGGGGCCGAATCGGTTACCTGGCGCCCAGCGAAATAACGCGTGCGGAAAGAAGAGCAAAATTCGTCGTTCGGGCGTCGTTATATTTGGGCGGGTGGCCCAAAAAACGCGTGAGGTCAGAAGAAAAAAAATCGTCGATCGGGCGTCGTTGAATTTTGTGCGGGTGAAATTCTCGGTGTATGAGCCTGTCACAATGTATATGTTGTGACGAAACGCTGCAACGCGCTCGTCGCCGCGTGTGACGGATTTCGCGAGCGAGAGCCCTCAGCTCGAGCGAATAGGCCACTCCACGACGTTGCCGGAGCAAACGGTCGCACACGGCGAAAATTCGAGAGGAATGATTCTGATTATTATTTTCAAACGACTCGAGACGTTGCGTAGCGACCACGCGACGACGGCACGGGGAGGGAGCGACACGGGGCAACGTCGATGAGCCGGTCGACATTCGACAAGTGCCCTCCACCACGACGCGTAGAGATCCGCGTAACGTGTTCGTGCGATAGATCAGTCCGGCGCGGATCGACTGAGAGAACGACTAGAATCCGCAGTGAGATTAGAGAGAGTCACCGACCGGCAATTAGCATAGACTGAGGCGCATCGAGCAAGTATGGAAAGTCGTGATTATTAGATAAGAATAGTTGATTTTCCTCGAGACGCGAGCGTGCGTACGAGCTAGGAAGGCGACGATCTCCGCAGATTGAAACAGGCGAGCTTAGAGAGCTAGCCCGCGCGGAAAAAAACGATATGGGAATCCTGTCTCGGAGAGAGTTTGGGCGAGAATCTCGGCAAGAGTCATGGATTGTAGCCAATCCACACTCCTTTAAAAAAAAATGGTTAAATTGTTAAACCAATTGTATGGGTCCTCCGTCTCGTCGAGACTTTTTTTCCCTCGATATTTCGAACGCTCCATGCCGGTTAACCCAGTCTAAAATTGGCAAAAACGGACAAGCCTAATTAATCTTAATTTCTAAAGGACCGATCGATTATTCAAGCACAAAATCGAAACAACATTTTTTGTGCTGCCTAGATATTCGATACTTTTACTGTCAAACTAGTGCATTTAATAAAGGGTCATAAAAGAATATAAGAAAAATCATAATGGGCAGTCGCAATGTGCTCACGTAAAATGGCTTCAAATACGTGCGTAGGAATGCCTAGCTTTTGGCTGTCGCCTTTCACTTTTGACAATTGGTTTAACAGTTTAAACAATTGGTTTAACAATTTAACAATGCAATTGGTTTAACAATTTAACAATGCAATCGGTTTAACAATTTAACAATGCAATCGGTTTAACAATTTAACAATGCAATTGGTTTAACAGTTTAAACATTTTTTTAAAGGAGTATGGATTAGCTTCTCGGATGTTGCCTAACCCTCGTAATGGGGGGCGGGCAACTCGGTTGAGCTGCCAACCGAGCGCGTCTCCGGGTGGCAGATAGGAGGGACCATTCCCGGGGAGCTCTGCGGTCGCGTGGACTGGGGCGTCGTAAGGCGACCAGGACACAAGACGGGAGTCCTTCTGGGTCTGGCCTGCGGGTGCTATACGTGAACCCGGCGGGATAAAATCCGTTCTGGGGGACCTAAGGCCCTGCCGCGGACCACCTCCCCAATCCCACGGTGTAAGCCATCGTGCCAACGGGATGCATGGCACTAGGGAGTAGTGTCGCGTACGATAACCTTTGGGTACCAGGCGCCCCCAAAGGTATTTAGCCTTACCCTCCTAAGCAGGCTCTAGGGGGGTGGACAGTTTTTCCTAGCTACTCGTGGGACTGAATGGCGAATTTTAGTCACGAAAATCCCATGGAGGTGGTAGGGGACCCGAAAGGGAAAGGGGGTTTGAGGGGACTCTGCACCCTCAAACCACACAGACGTCATGACTGTGGGGGCCGCCTGGGGCGAAGGGATTCCAGCTCCTTTGAACCAGGAGGACAGCCGTAGCGTGGCGGCTGACATTCAAGAGCAGGAAGAGGGATCAGAAGAAGGGACGCAGCGGGGCGGCGAGGAGGAGGGCACGCAAAGCCAAATTGGCAATGCAGGACCCGTCCTCGGAGCAGACCGGCAGCGACACCACGGAAGCCTCTGTGCTCGCCGCTGGATCGGGGGAACTGGTTCCCGGGAACCCCGACAGTGGCGCGCACGAAGACACGAGCGGGGGCGCGACCATGGGAAGGGTCTCGAAAAGGCCCAGACCAGCGGACTCTACCCCGCCGGAAGCCCTAAAGGACCTCAAGAAGGCTAGGGTCATACCACGACCGATTGGTTATGGGGACGCGGTTACTGCGGATGGAAAGATGGCCATTGTACCATCAAGCTATCCCAGTGCGGTCCTCAGCCAGAAGGAGAGCGAGCTGGTCGTAGCGGTGCTACTCGGAGTGCTGGACTCGGCCCCTATCGGGGACGAGGTACCGCGCTTCGATGGCTACCGCTATGACCAGGGAGCCCTGTGGGTGACCTGCGCCGACGAGGGGGCCAAGTTGTGGTTGGGGAAAGTGACCCCAGATTTGAAGCCTTGGTACGGAGCCACCCTCCTCGCACTGGGGAGGGAAGAACTACCGAGGCTGACAAAGATGACGGCCGCTCTCCACGACGCAACGGGGAAGTCGACGAAGGAAATTCTCCAACGGCTACAGCGCCAGAATCCTGGACTGCGCACTCCCATGTGGAGGGTGTGGGACAGGAGGACGGTTAACGACGTGGTCCATCTCGTGATGGGCGTCGACGCCTCCTCACTAAAGGTGTTGGAGTCAACCTCAGCCCCCACTTTGGGCTAGCGCGGGCTCGTTTTTATCGGGTCGGCGCCGAATCGGGTGGGGATAGAGGTGGTGGAGGACAGGCGGCTTCGACGGCTGCGGGGACGCAAACGGTCGCGGGACCCTCGACAGGGACTTCGCAGGCACCCAGGGCTCCGGTTAAAGGGGCACCGGGTGCAGGCAGGTCCAGGCCGGGGGCGCTCGTGAAGCGCAGCGACCCGCCGCCGGGCGACCGCGTGGACTCGCGGGCAGTCCGAGGATGCGGGACAACCATCCTGCGGCCCCCGGTGCTGCCGGCTCCAAGGGGAGCGTGCGGGGGTCAGGACGTGCGGGGCATAGGGCGCCAGCAAAGGCGAACATGCCCAGCGCCTCCAGGCACCCCAAGGAGTACTGGCTGAAAGGAAGGGCTCCTGCGACCGGGTCTGGGGTGGACAAAACCACCAAGTCCCGTGGACGCGGGGGACCACCGGCAAGCCGGGGCTCCAAAGCGCCAAGGGGCAGACCTAGCGCTGCGCAGACGGTGTCGAGGGAAGGTGCTGAGGGGACGAGGATAAGCACTTAAAGAGTGCTTATCCTCGTCCCTGGCCCCTCAGGGCCAGCCCCCGTCGCCCAGCTCGGCGACAGGGACCTCTGCCACCTTGGCAAATAGGGAGGAGGGGACTAGCTAAGCTATGGCTTGCCAGGCCCACCTCCCTAACCCAAACCCCAACCCCCACCCCATACATCCTTTATATCCTTTCCCCCCAGCCCACCCTCAACTAAACGCGAACGGGGGGACGCCTGCAGTTTCTACGACTGCAGGACGAACCAAAGTTTCGCAGATTAACCACGGCAAAGCGGCCACAGCTTTTCTGAGCCGAGACCGAGCAAGGCTGCAGACGGACATATTCCTGATACAGGAACCCTGGATATGCAGGGGGCTAGTAAAAGGGATAAGTACAGATTTACGATCACTGATCTACGCTAGCGCAGAACCGGGTCCGAGGGCCTGTCTCTTCCTCAATAAGAGACATGGTGCCCTCAAGTTGAACCGATTCTGCACCAGAGACCCTGCAGCAGCTACCATCAGGATCCGCGTGGGAGGAGTAATGACCGAGCTAGTAATAGCCTCGGCGTACCTCCCGTACGACTCAGAGGACCCTCCCCCTACGAGGGAACTCAGAGAACTGGTGGACTACTGTAAAAACAAGGGGCTGAACTTACTGGTGGGGTGCGATGCTAACTCGCACCACATCATATGGGGCAGCTCCAACACAAATGAGAGGGGTACTGCTCTTTTAGAGTATCTCTCTACAACGGATCTTGAGATCCTGAACAGAGGATCCAAGCCCACCTTTGTCACCTCACATAGACAGGAGGTGATTAATATGACGATGGGCTCACCAAGGGTGGCCCAAGCGATAACAAAGTGGCAGGTTAGTGAAGAGGACACTCTTTCGGACCACCGGATGATAACCTTCGAATTGGCAGGGAGTGATAGCCAGATCCCGACGGAGATCTACAGGAACCCTAGGACCGCGGATTGGCCCAGCTTCCAAGCAGGGCTAAGAAGCAGGCTCGGGGAAACCGGTGGGTGGCCGCGGACGGAGGGCGCGTTCGAGCGGGAGGCAGATCTACTGCAGACTGCCCTGGGCGGGTCCTTCGAGGCTGCATGCCCGCTAAGGAGAAGGAAAACAAGCAAAAAGGTGGCCTGGTGGAACGGTGAGCTGAACCAGTTCCGCTCCCGCTCCCGTAGGCTGCTAAACAGAGCCCTGAGGACAAAAACGGACAACGACTGGGACGCTTACAGGAAGGCCCAGAGAGAGTATAAGAAGCTCGTAAAGAAGTCCAAAGAAGCGGCCTGGAGGAGATTCTGCGGGGAGATCGAGGCCCTACCTTTAGTGGCCAGGCTCCGCAAAGTGTTTGCATCAGGCCCGCCTAACAAACTCGAGGGACTCACACTGCCTGATGGCGGGACAACTGAGAACCACGAGGAAGTACTGGCGCACCTTTTTGAGGTACATTTCCCGGGTTCGGAACTTACGGACCGGGGACAGCCTCAAGGGGTGGCGCTCTCAATAAAAAAAAACCGGGTGATTGGGTAACGGCAGCCAAGGTTGTCACACCGAGCAGGATAGACTGGGCGATTAAGACTTTTGACCGGTACAAAAGTCCAGGGGTGGATGGGATTTTCCCCGCCCTCCTACAAGCGGGAGGGGAGCCTCTCATCAAGCGCCTGAACCGTATCTTTCGGTCCTGTCTGGCACTAAGATACGTACCTCAATCTTGGCGTGAGGTCAGGGTCGTTTTTATCCCAAAGCCGGGTAAAAGCAGCTGTGACCAGGCCAAGTCATTCAGACTGATCAGCCTGACGTCTTTCCTCCTTAAAACGCTGGAGAGACTGGTTGATAGGTACATTAGAGAGGGAGCACTGGTTGATTGACCAGTGCAAACCTCACAGCACGCTTACCAGGCCGGCAAGTCTGTCGAGACCGCCCTCCACTGTATTGTCAAAGGTATAGAGAGGACGCTCGGCAGGAAAGAGTCGGCCTTATGCGTGTTCTTGGACGTCGAAGGAGCATTTGACAACACCTCCTTCGACGCCATATGCGAGGCTGCAAGGGAATTCAGGGTAGATGAGTCTATCATCGAATGGATACACCTAATGCTTCGCACAAGAACGGTTACCGCAGGGCTCAGAGGGTCAACCGCGAGGGCGCACGTTAAGCGGGGCTGTCCGCAGGGGGGGGGGTGTGCTATCCCCCCTCCTGTGGACAATGGTCGTTGACGGGCTACTGGCGGCGCTCGATGGGCTCAGGGTAAACGTGGTGGGATATGCTGACGATATTATGATAATGGTCAGAGGCTCCCACTCAGCAGAGATGACGTGGAGAATGCAGCGCGCGCACCACCTCATGCAAGAATGGTGCACCTCCAAGTCGCTGAGGGTTCACCCGAGCAAAACGGAGATGATGCTATTTACACGGAGGAGAGGTTTTCAACCAAAACCCCCCTACATATTCGGAACTGAGCTGCGATACTCCTCGGAGGTACGCTACCTAAGCATCACCCTCGATGGCATGCTCAGCTGGAAAAGCCACATCGCCAGACAGGCTACGAAAGCCACTGCCACTTTCTGGGCCTGTAGGCGTATGTTTGGACAAACATGGGGCTTGAAACCGGAAATGGTCAAGTGGATATACACGGCCATCCTGGTTCCCCAAATAATGTACGCTTCCCTGGTTTGGTGGCCCGCTTTGCAGAAGGCGACCAACAGGAAGACACTGGATAAAATTGACAGATTAGTGGGCCTAGGAATCACGGGGGCGATGAGAACGATCCCGACCTTGGCCATGGGGGCCCTTTTGAACATGGCGCCCCCTCACATCTTAGTCGAGGCTAACGCCAAAAATGCTGCGTCACGCCTACACTTCAGTGGTAAGTGGAAGAGGGCAGAGGCGGGCCACGCATCACTACTGCGGCGCGATGGGGACCTTGAAGGGATCCTAGCGCGAGAAGGGGATTGCTGTGACTGCTTCCACCATCGACCACAATTACCAAGTCCTCTATCCCAGTAGGCAGGAATGGATGGGGGAACAAGACAAACTCCTGTCTCCTGGTGGGCTCGTCTGGTACACAGATGGATCCAAAACAGGAACAGGATAAGGAGCGGGAATATGGAGCAGTGGACACAAAACAAGGATATCCTTGGCGTTGGGAGACACTGCCTCGGTGCTCCAAGCAGAGGTGTACGCCATCTGGACCTGTGCTAGGCTCATCCTGGACAAGGGATACAGTGGCAAGCACATATATATATGTAGTGACAGTCGGGCGGCAATCGGGGCACTCCACCATGTGGTGAAGAAGTCCGGATTGGTGCTTGACTGCAATGCGCTGTTGTCGTAGGTTGCCTGCAGCAACATAGTAAAAGTTCTATGGGTGCCTGGACACGCGGGCATCCAGGGAAACGAAGAGGCGAATATTCTTGCCAGGGCCGGGGCTACGGTTACTGATCCGGCAAGGATTTGCCATGTCCCAATTGCCATGGATCATATTAAGACCCTGTCGAAACAGTGGGTGGAGTCTACGATGCTCGAAACAGTGGGTGGATGTCTACGGACAGAAGGCATGGGACACTCGAGGGCCTTGTTTAAAGGTCCCTCGGGCAAGCTAGGCTCTGTATTAATTGGCCCAGACAGATATCAGCTCAAGGCTGTAGTGGGCCTTGTCACTGGACATTGGCACACAGGGAAGCATCTAAGACGACTGGGGCTAAGTGAAGAACCATTCTGTCCGAGAAGTAAGGAGGAGGAAGAACCGCTCCACGCGATTACGAGATGCAGGGCGCTGGAGGACATTCGCAGGAATGTACTTGGGGCGCCCGTACTCGAATCTCTGGACCTTGAGGAGGTTGGGGTGCGCGCCCTCCTGCACTTTGCAAAGGAGGCTCGCCTAACCGACTATCCTACATAATCGGATACCCTCCCGTGAATGGGCACGAGCACAATGGTCCGTATAGGACTGAGCGCTCGAAAATTTTACAAAACATACAAACATACAAACATGGATTAGCTACAATCCATGACTCTTGCCGTGATTCTCGCCCAAACTCTCTCCAAGACAGAATTCTCATACCGATTTTTTCCGCGCGGGAGGGCAGAATAGGACGAGATGAGAAACGATCGCGAGTCGGCAGCGTGCGCGAGGCGGAGGAAGAAAGGTAGGAGAACGACGTACCTCACTTTGGTTTTCTTTGTATCGTGCGCACGAGGACGGGTGTTCCCTCGGAGTCTGCGATTTACGCTTGTCATTCGATTCGACCGAACCGGCTTCTCCGGGATATTGTAATAATTCGCGGCAACGAGTAATTAGCGATTCCTGTGACGGGCCCGAGTCTATCCGTTTTTTGTATGATGGGTGTACGACCGTATTTGAAAATCGTGTGTACTTTTGAATTATTGAAATTAAAGTTCCGTTTATTTGTTTTTGTAATTAAAACTCGAGTCTACCGAGGTTCTCCTACATTTATTTTTGCGCAATAACATAAACTGCACCCCCACTCCCCGGGATAATCAAAGAAGACCAGTTCACGGTAAGAAAATTCTCCCGGTAGCCTGGGAATAGAAAAATCTGGCTACCTGGCGCCTAACGTGGAAACGGGTCAATTTCGGCGCCAAGTGTTGTACGCGGTTGTTGGAGGCAATGTCCCGCGTCCTCCCAGCGGCCCGTCACAATGGGCCATTCCCCGGTGCTTCTCACACCAAAAAACCCGACCATCTCCAATATCCACCTTAATTCTTTATGTCGTTGACGATGTCAAACAAAGCATCTATGATTTTTTAGGCACTCACATTTGGCAAAAATGCACAGGAGTGCCTATATATATTAAATTCGGGCAGATTTCGCCTAAATTACCTTTTTATGTGAAATTATTAATATAATTTGAATGTATCCATTTTTTTACAACACATTTCTTAAGCATGGTCAAATACATGCTCTTGGTGTAACAGAACACAGAAATTTCGTTATTAAATATTTCTTATTCTGGAGACATGATTTGGTACTACCTAGATGTCCGCATCAGAATGTAACTTTGGATAGAAAAGTATTGATAACTATGCCCAAATATTATAAGAATTTTTCAATTTCTTTATGTATGCATTTATCTTAATAAAATGGCACTCAGGTATACAAACGAATACGGGTGATTATCTCATTGCACTATATAAATGAATTTGGCCATAACTTGCAGCCCTGACAATCTCGTCGACTGTCAAGTCGACGGAAAAAAGTGACCGAGTCGTGTTTGTAGCGAATTTAACGATCGGGAATTTGTCGGATTAATGGTCAAAACGACGGAAGAAAATGGGTCCGTCGATTTGTCTGTCAATACAGTAAAATTCGACCGTCAAATTCGCTACAAGAACGTCTAGGTAATTTCTTCCGTCATTTTGACGTCATATCCGACCGTCATCGAGATTGCTAGGGCTCGTATTCATATTTTACATTTTTACAGATACACTTTTTTGTTTTACTCGTAGATAATTCTAAAGTGGTGATTACCTACCACGCTTAAATTCAAATATTTAATTTTAATTAATTCAACACGCGACAGTTGATGTACTTTTTCTGTGGAAAATCACTACATACTACATATTATTACACATTGCAAAACGAAAATGAATTCCACAACGAATTTTTTAAATTTTGTTATTCATTATCAAAATGAGCGTTACATTTTTACGGGCGTTACAAGTAGGCCCGTATTGTCGCTCTGTTTCTACGTGGCGGCCGCCTGGCCGCACCAGATACCAGCACCGAACAATTCCGGGGAGCACACTCGCGACAGAAATCGGGAAAACTATTAATTGCCGGGCTACTTATTTTTCTTTTTTTATAATATCGTCGCCGAGCGTTATAGAGACCGCGTCACCGCTGTCTGCCGGCCTGCGCCGATACACAGGAGCCCGAGAGTCGCCGCACGAGCCGGGGGCAGCCGTTGACGCACGGGAGGAAGAAGGAGCGACGCAGCAACATCAACGGCCGCGCGAGAGCCGGTCAGCCGCCGCGCGAGTGATGCCCACTTGCACACATCCCGATTGGACACAGCCCGATAGGACACAAGTCCGATAAGACACAAGCCCGATTGGACACAAGCCCGATTGGACACAAGCCCGATTGGACACAAGCCCGATTGGACACAAGCCCGATTGGACACAAGCCCGATTGGACACAAGCCCGATTGGACACACGCTCGATTGGACACATCATTATTGGACACAAGCCCGATTGGACTCATCAACATTGGACACATCATTATTGGGCACAAGCCCGATTGGACACATCATTATTGGGCACAAGCCTGCACACATGCAGATTGAACACAAGCCAGATTGGACACATCACCATTGGACACAAGCTCGATTTGACAAAAACCTGATTGAACACATGTCCGTTTGGATACATGCTCAATTGGACACATGCCCGATTGGACACAAGCCCTATTGGACACATGTCCGATTGGACAAATGCCCGATTGAACACATGCCCATTTGGACACATACCCGATTGGACACACGCCCGATTGGACCCATCCCCGATTGGACACAAGGCCAATTGAAAAAAGAGCAAAGTACCAAAGTTATCCTAAAGCGGAAATTCTTCATAAACGGAATGAAGTGTCTGAAGTCGAATCGGGCTTATATCCAAACGGGCTTGTGTCCAACCGGGCTTTTGCCCAATCAGGTATGTATCCAACCGGGTATGTGTTGTGACAGAGGTTCTCGGAACTCTCTGCCCCAAAGAAAACAAAAAGAAAATCACAGCCACCCACTACAGGCCTTCAATAAAAGTTCTCGACGTTAGCTATCGCGACGTTGCCCGGGGTTTTGCTCTCGTTCGAGTTATCATCCGAATTCGACCTTGATTGTTCATTTTCCGAGTTCCCGCCTGTTATTGTTAGTCGCTAATACCATGGTTAGGACACCGGGGTCGCCGTGGATCAGAGCCAATATAGCGGCTACCCAGCGCACCCGGAGGGTTCCCTTACGACGTATCGAAATGTATTGCAGAGGCTCGGTGTAATTCCAACGCTCCCCCGGCGAGGCTGAATAGGAAAAAAATATATTGGATGCATTTCAATTTTTGTTGGAAGGCCGGAGTGGCGAACTCGCGATCGTTCGACCACTCTGGATCGCCACGATCGCGTATTGTTTGAGCTACCGTTTTTGAGTTCTTGCCAGTACGTTTATTATAATGACTATTCAGCCCGGAGAGCAAGCTTTTTCGAAAGCCACCACGATCCATTTTTGCGCATCGCTCGAGTGAACATCGACTCAGTAATATTTCTTGTAATTTTCGCTTATGGCTAACGTTTCTGCGCCAAGTAGTACGACCGCCCCGCTCCGCGACGATCTTGGCTCGGAGGTTGCGTGGGGGAAGACCCGAGTGCGCGCGGCGCTCGGCGCGCCTTCGCCGCGCGCGGCTCTCTGTTCTCGACTCCCAGCTGGTAAGCATCTCGGAGCTCTCGCGCTCTCGGCGCGGCCTCAGCCGCGCCGCGATCTATGTTCTCGCTCAGCTACCGTTGGGACTTAGCGATCTCGTGATACGGAGCTTAACAGGCTATGTTCTCGCGTTATGGGGTAGTTATGCTACGTTCTCGTTTACCGAACCTACCATGCTATCGATGTTTCTTGCTTTTCAATAATTGAGTTTACAGCGACTTTTGGGTTCGTCACTCAACTATCGTGGTTTCACAATTGAGTTCTCGCGTTTTCTCGATCACGTATCGCGTTCTCGTGATCACGTTATTCACGTTTCCGTAGTCGGTTATCGTGGTCTCGCGTTCGAATTACCGTGTTCCCGTGATCACGTTATTGCATCTTCGCTGTTCGGTTATCGTGCTCTCGCGTTCGAATTATTGCGTTCTGTCGATCTCGCGTTTCCACAATCACGTTATCATATTCTCGCTGATAAGTTATCGTAATTTCTCGTCCCCCTAACAAGTTCTCTCGGTTTTCTCGTTTTCCCTCGGATTTCTGCACTTATCGCGCTCTCGTCTCTCCTTCACCTCTTCGTCAGGTTCAGTTCTCGCGTTGCCTCAAGTTTTCGGTGTATTTAGTTAGTGGTTTCGGGGCCGGCGTGAACGCCCCCCCCCCCCCCCCCCTCCCGTCGTTGTTCTACTTGTATACTAATCTCCGCACATTAAACAAGCTATCATATACAATCAATCCGAGTTTCGAACGATTATTTAGCAACCTGCTCATCCGTCAATTGGCCGCCCATGCCCTCTCTCCACAACCAGCACCCTGAGCGAACCGCGGTGTACTGTGAACCGTCCGTCCGACCTCCGGAGCCGTTCCGTACGTTTCCGTTTTCCGTTTCGTTTACGCGGTTTGTTGATTCCGCGGATGAAAAATAAAAATTAACTGACGCCCAACGGCTCTCTGGCGATGGAAATCGGGCGGACAGGGCGGAGGTGGCCGGGGCGTAAAAATCCCGGTTACAGTGTCCAATCGGGCATGTGTTCAATCGGGTATGTGTCCAATCGGGCTTGTGTCCAATGTTGATGTGTCGAATCGGAATGTGTGCACGTGGGTCCCTCCCCTACCGCGCGTACTCGGGACGCTCCGGGGTCGCTCGAGTCCGAGGCCGCATCACCACACTGGCTTGCGTGCGGAATATTTCGCCGCCACCCGATCGACGTTTCCCGGGCAAACAGCTGCATGTCTCAGGGCAAACCGAATTTTATCCTGCGGTGACGTCCTCGGGAATTTTCTGGCCCGCGGGTTTCGCCGAGAATTGCGTCGCATCCGCGGAAATTAGATCGAGCGGGCAAGAGGGCGATCGGAGACAGTCAAATATTATGAAATTTATAATATTTTAAATATACAATGGTGTATGAAATTTTTAAACTACAGGGTGTCCGTAAACCTCGTTCCGATCGACATAGGTTAAATAGATAAAATTGCGCTGTGTAAGGATAAATTAAGCAAAAAAATCGAACGGTAATATTTAAGGGAGTTATAAGCGTTTTAACTTCCCCAGAGAATGTAGATCACACCGACAGTGACTCGACGCTCCAAACAATGGAGAGCTCCACTACCGCTTGTTCTGTCAAAGCATCGATAAAATTCTGTCCTGATAAACGACCGGCCCCATGAATGACCGGTTGGATATTGGAAGACAAGAAATAACGAACAATCTTCCGTCCTTGAAGTGTCACACCTGAGATTAATCGACAAAATTGTCGTATGTTATTTCAGATGTTCTACCGATGTTCTACCGCGAGGTACGCGGGGCCTTTCGAAGGATTCGAAATGACGGTCCTGTAATTTCCGAGATGTACCTTTCTTACTCCTCGACCCCGTCGAGACACTGATCGGCACTTCGCACTACCTCGGACCTGAGAGCCTCGCTCTCTATACCCCCACTCACGCGCGTAGTGGTCTCGCTCGCTTATCACGACACCGTCGCTTACACCGTGCGCATACACCACATATATTTTCGACCAAACATTCTACATTTCTTATATATTTTCAAAATATACTTTATTTCCATATGGGTCCACCTTGTATGTCGTATGGAAATCAGGTATGTACCGTACATTTACATTTTCGAAAACGACGGGGTACGGTCGAGGAGATATCGGCCGCACGTTCTTAGTTAACATACTTTAGGCTCGACAAAATTATTACCGCCAAAAGAATTGGAGACAAGAATGTTCCATAGCCTTAGATAATAAATTAAGGGGGGAGGGGGCATCAAGTAAATAATCGTTTTTTATTTAACTCCCCCCTATGAATGACTCACACAAACCCGGGTTTTTCTTAGGTGATGTTTAGTTCAGTATGATTAAGGTAGACGAGGTTTAGTCAAGTAGGGTTAAGTTAGATAGGATTAAGTTCGGTGGGTTTAAGTTAAGTAAAGTTAAGTTAGGTAAGATTAAGTTAAGTAAGGCTAGGTAGGTTCAAGTTGAGTAGGGTTAGGTTAAGTAGGTTCAAGTTAAGTCGACAAGGCTAGATATGCCGAAATATTTTTATTATGCAGGAATTTCTATATTAGAGATATATAGACGGCGGCGTTGCTCCCTACCCAGTAAACACCATGTATGGGTATGAAACCCAATGTAACAAGTAACATCATGTTTAACTTGCATGTGACTTACGTGTAACTTACTATTTCCCACTCAGCAATGTTACCATGTTATGTAACATGCGTTACGTAACTGGTACAACTGTTACAACATGCGTTAACATGCGTTACGTAACTGGTACAACTGTTACAACATGCGTTACGTAACTGTTACAACTGTTACAACATGCGTTACGTAACTGTTACAACTGTTACAACATGCGTTACGTAACTGTTACAACTGTTACAACATGCGTTACATAACTGTTACAACTGTTACAACATGCGTTACGTAACTGTTACAACTGTTACAACATGCGTTACGTAACTGTTACAACGTTACAACATGCGTTACGTAACTGTTACAACTGTTACAACATGCGTTACGTAACTGTTACAACTGTTACAACATGCGTTACGTAACTGTTACAACTGTTACAACATGCGTTATGTAACTGATATGTAATAAGTAACATTTATATGTTATATAACCTGTGTGACATAATCGTTGCAACCTCGTAAGTTTCCTAGTGTGTTGCACGATGTAACCGCAACGTAACAGCAATTTAACGAAAAGATACAAGTAACGTTGTCTCTAACTTACATGTAAGTTATTATTTCCCACTTGGTAAAATTATCGTGTTATGTAACGTGTGTTATTTAACATGAATTAAACAGCTGCGTTATTGTTTATTTCTATTGCCAAAATATTGTCATATTGACAATACATTGACTTTTCTTTTGTGGACTGAAATTCCACAAAAGAACTTCAAGAGTCGCTAAATCGCTACCCTTGGGAATCAAAAAAATTAGCCGCTACTATTAAAAGTAAAACAAGCTTTAGGCAAATGATACTAACCGGTTGATACCACCGAAGAGTATCACTCCAGTGTGTATGTATATCCGGTGGATATATCCCTCTATAATATATAAAGATCTCGCCGCCGCCCCCGCTGCTGCCGTGTAGAATAAACCCCCTGCGCCAGAATGTTTCTTAGTCCCTCAAGGGTTTCCCTGGGCCGAAATTTTTCTAAGTCCCTCAAGGGCCATCGTGGGACGGCTGTTTTTTTCTAATTCCCCCAAGGGACATAGGGGGCCTCTGTTTTTGGCAAAGGATTTGGAAAAATCAGGGTGTGAGGAATCTATGTTTTTGAAAAAGGAAAAACGCACATGAGAGCGCGCGAATATACAAAAAGGATAAAAAGGTCAATGCATTGCAAGGCCAATGGTCAATGGCCATTGCATTTTTTATGGCCATTGCATTTTTTATTTAAAAAAAATTAAGGACCTTCGAACGTTACGCGAGATTGCCAGGCGCATAGTTTTTTGCATGGGAAAAGTTGTCCGAAGGATGGAGACACTTGGTGCTTGGCAAATATCTTCGGAAATATCTTACAATATCTATAAGAATGAAACCGGCATTGCATTTTCGATTTAAAAAAAATTAAGGGCCTTCGAACGTTACGCGAGATCGCCAGGTCCACCGTTGTTTGCACGGGAAAAGTTGTCCGAAGGATGGAGACACTTGGGGCTTGGCAGACATCTTCGGAATTATGTAACAATACATATGAGAATGAAACCGGCATTGCATTTTCGATTTAAAAAAAATGAAGGGCCTTCGAACGTTACGCGAGATCGCCAGGTCCACCGTTGTTTGCACGGGAAAAATTGTCCGAAGGATGGAGACACTTGGGGCTTGGCAGATATCTTCGGAAATATGTTACAATACGTATAAGAATGAAACCGGCATTGCATTTTCGATTTAAAAAAAATTAAGGGCCTTCGAACGTTACGCGAGATCGCCAGGCACATAGTTTTTTACATGGGAAAAGTTGTCCGAAGGATGGAGACACTTGGGGCTTGGCAAATATCTTCGGAAATATGTTACAATACATATGAGAATGAAACCGGCATTGCATCTTTTATGTAAAAAAAATTAAGGGCCTTCGAACGTTACGCGAGATCGCCAGGCGCGTAGTTTTTTGCATGGGAAAAGTTGTCCGAAGGATGGAGACACTTGGGGCTTGGCAGATATCTTCGGAAATATGTTACAATACATATGAGAATGAAACCGGCATTGCATTTTCGATTTAAAAAAAATTAAGGGCCTTCGAACGGTATGCGAGATCGCCAGGCGCGTAGTTTTTTGCATGGGAAAAGTTGTCCGAAGGATGGAGACACTTGGGGCTTGGCAGATATCTTCGGGAATTTTTTACCTAATTTATAGAACCAAAACTGGCATTGCATTCTCTCCCAAAATAAAATTGCACCGTATTTAATATTGAGAGGTTATCCACAAGAAATTTTCGTTTGACAGGTGAGACCGTTCCGTTGCGCCAACGTTGCGAACTTTAGTTACATTATAAATTGAGAAAAAGCTGAGAGTATGTCGAGACTGAGTTGATGAGGGTAAGTTGAGAGAAAGTTACACTCAATTTACTATTTCAACGTTTTCAACTTACTGTCAACGTAGTCCCAACATATCCTTAACATTTTCTCAATTCGTATACCACTTTCGTTCAACATAATGTGAATTCATTCTTATGTACCCCTTACTTCCACCCAACTTACTTTAAATTTCCTCTCAACTTTAAAAAAATAAGATATAAAGAAATATCGACCATAATTTTATGTCCAACATTCAATAAGGTTTTCTAATCACTAGACAAAAAATGATTTCGACAATTTTCCAAAACATAATTCGTTCTGCCTGAAAACCTATAATCCATACGAAAAGAATTGCTACGACCATCGTAAAGTTCGTGAAAAACCATTAAAAACACCCCTGAAATCAACTTGAACCAACGCACAAGACCAAAGAAAGGGAGAGGTCATCTTAAAATTGTCACCCTGTATCAAACATGAGAGGATATGGAACTTTTGACCGATATATATATAATTGTATGCAACTTATATATTTTGAATGTACTTTATTTCCATAGGGTGTGAGCAGGGGTATGTTGCCCGAACGGGGACGGAGAACGTTGAAAGTGGAATTTCAAAGTAGCAATATCGAATGCTGTCTAGTGTCATCTCTGATATCGTGGATGCCGGGAGAATATCGAAATTCGCACTTGGCTAGGGAGGTAACGACGATATGTCGAAAGGGAGACAGGGACGTACAGGCTGAGTGCGAGATAGAAGAAAAAAATGTTTATATCATAACTAGATTCATCTTTTCAGTTGTAAATGAGAGCATGGCGTCCACTCGCTTCTAAATAACAGGATCAAAGCATAGATAGGAATGACGAAGAAATTGTGGAGAGAGCGAGTTATTAAATTTGCATTTTATTAAGTCAAACATGATAGAGTCCGCGAGAATACGAGGTATATACACAGAGCTCACGGATCGCTTGCAAGGCCAAGATCTTTGGCCCGCAAGGCGGTTGACCTAAATTCTATATAAAGCCATAAGTCCCTCGAATATCATATATTCAATTAGAAATATATTCAATTACGTTCAACAACATAATGAGTGTATATTAGAGTACACGGAGAATTCCACTGCTTATCGACAGGGTGTTGGCCAGCTCGTATCAACACTTTTTCGTTTTGCGATGTTGTAGGGTTGAAAAAGCCCTTTAGATTTTTTTCAGATTTTTTCGAAAATGTATGTTTTGAAAAAACATACATTACCATGATAATTACCATGAATTTATATATCTCGAATAGTATACGTCGACGACCAGAAAACGTACACTAAATATACAAAAAAACAACATTTGAACTCTTGACTGTCTCAGGTCAAAAGACGGGAGGTGTGTGTTTCGCGACGATCGAAAGATCTCATCTTGAATCTTCGATATGTATGTTTTTCAAAACGGCAAAAAAATGTCTTGACAAGTTTCAAAGATATACATATCTTTGAAAAAAGTTGTAAAATTACCTACACGGAGAAAACGGGGCTCGAGAAATTAGCCATATTTACAATAATTTTTCAAATTATGCCCTAAACATAGGAATAAGTACTGAACGGACGGCAATTATTACTATGCAAGATCGTAATAACGACAAGATACAAATTTTCCTAAATGAAATTGTTCACAGCTTTATACGAATAGTAAATTATGTTTTGCTGGTTGTGGTTTTACTTAGAATAGAAAGAAAAATCTGTTCGAACAATTCATAAATTGCCTTTCAAGAATATTTTTATATAAGAAATTGTACATTTTGTGTAACGATCTAATCATTTTCTACTATGCGTTCAACGAATTGGTATCATTCACATGGTAGAATCTGTAACAGGGATCAAAAGGCGCGGTAGCGTCTCGACACCAAATATTGAAAGAAATCTATAATGCCGCCTCACGAGACTCTCGCGGCGAGAAGCTAGGGCTACTCTTATATTACAGCACGTTCGTTCTTTTTCGTCTGCTACGAAAGTCTAACTGGAATTGTATTTCGCGCCTCTTCCTGGAGATCACAAATGCAGTACCCCCCACTTTCCACAGTGTCGCCACAAAGTTTAAAGCTTAGGGAAAAAAATTCCCTATATTACGCGGCCTCAAACGTCGCTCGCGCGGTCGCGTCCATCATCTCCATTCTTTCGCTTTGTGCCAGTGTCGTCACATCGAGATAGTATAAGCGATTTCGAAAATATTGGAAAATGGGCGAAAAGGAAAGAAGAGATCGTCGTCGAGGGACGCGGACAAGGATAATGAGAAAATATACCGAAAAATTCGTCGGCTTGAGGAGAAATTGGACCGAAAGAAGGATGAACGTCGTAAGTAGTGAGATAACCTCACTTTTTGGCGCGTGGGACGAACAACGCCTCGGAACATGCATTTTTTAAATTCATTGTTTCAAGTACTGTATCGACGCTCGTCGATTCTGCAAGCGATTTTATCGTTGTGCAGGGCGCTTTGGCTCTTACCAAAACGCACGTCTCTCGTGATACGAAAGGAAACAGTACAAAATCATGACGGTCTGGGTTTTTAACCTCAAAGCACGTCTTTTCGATGCCTTCGGCAAATATCGTCAAAATATCCGTTGCGAGAACAACCGCAACAAATGCGTTGACACAAAATGGGAATTGGCATTTGAATCAATGTTTTCAAGTAAGCGTTCGGTGTCGCGTAGTCGACCACGTCGTCGCCGCGCGTTGAGACATTCGACGGGGCGTCAGACATCTCGTTCACCGGCACGAGGACGTTCACCGGATCGACACTCATTGACGCACTCGCGGGACAGATCCAACTCGAGACGTACGCAGAGACGCTCGTCGCACCAGGATGCGTCGAAGAGCCCGTCGTACCAGGATGCGTCGAAGAGCCCGTCGGCTCGCTCTACGTCGAGACAACCGTCCGTTCCTAATTCAAGGAGGGACTCGCCGGATCGATACTCGACGACAGATAATCGTTCACCAGATCGATCGCCTTCAAGACACTCAAGTAACAAGAAGACGAGAACGGAAAAGACGGACAATAACAGTGGCACTGCAATTGTACTGGGAGACGCGACAGAATAAATCCCCGAGCACGAAGTCGAGCTGCAAGAAGAAATCTTGAACGTGATTGGGTCGCGTCTCGAAAAAGATAAGAAAACCGCTGCCGCAGTGCATAAAGACATAGCTCTCCGCTGGTGCGAGATCCTGAAAAAAGGCTTGCCGGAAGAAGAGGTCAAGGATCTATTAGAAAAATACCCAGCGCCAGAAAGTTGCATTTTTATCGTGGCACCAAAACTCAACCCCCAGATTAGTGTATCACTACAGGAGAATGCAATAAAAAGAGACAACCGCATTGTCGAGAAACAGGAACGCATCGCCGCGTGTCTGGCCGCAAGGGGTAGAGCAATATCCGTGGCATTGAAGCTCGACAATACACAGAAACTCGAGTTGCTGGAAAATATAAGCGACGCGGGTAGGCTCCTTGTCTCAATACATCGAGAGGAATCTCTTGCTCGAAAGGGACTTATTCTGGCGAATTTGAATTCGTCATTGAAGAACACGCTCTCCGATACGTCGGTGGATCAATGGCTTTTCGGCGCTGACTTAGAAGAAAAACTGAACACAGCGGAGAACTTGGAGCGAACATCTAAGGATTTGAAGCCTCCAGGAAAAGCTCTACAGCAGAACAACGCACAGAAAAATACAAAAAACTCGAGGGGCCCGCTACGTCAGACTGCGTACAAGAGACGACCAATGACGTCGAGCGGGCGTCGACATCCATCGTCCAGCACTTCGGAGACAAAGAAGTCAACATACCGCAAAGAACCAACTCGCCAGTACGGGAAGCGCCGTTAACCTCTGATGTAGGTAAACCAGCGGGGCGATTACAATTTTTCGTTGACGTTTGGTCAAAGGTAACCAAAGATTCGATAATTCGAAAATGGGTTCAAGGCTACAAGATACCGTTCACGTCGTATCCGAAACAGAAACGACCTCCAGTCGAGCCCACGTGGTCAGACCACGAACAAAATTTAATCGAAGCACAGATTGACAAATTAATTTCGAAAGGCGCGATTGAGAAGTGTTGTACGGCGAAAGGACAATTTTTGTCAAACATATTTTTAACTCCCAAGCCGGATGGAACATACAGAATGATATTAAGTCTCAAAAAACTTAATGAGTTCATCCACGCGGAACATTTTAAAATCGAGGACTGGAAAGTCGCAAAGAAGTTAATCAGTTCAAATGATTTTATGGCAAAGTTAGATTTGCAAGACGCGTACTATCTGGTCCCCATAGAAAAGTACAACAGAAAATGTTTACGTTTCATGTACAAAGGTGAAATGTTTGAATTCACCTGCTTACCGTTCGGCTTAAATGTAGCTCCGTATGTTTTCACAAAATTGTTGAAACCAGTCGCGGCGTATCTATGAAAACGCGGATTTACCTCCGTATTTTATCTCGACGACATTCTTATCATCGACAGATCATACGAGAAATGTGTTGACAACATTCGCGAATCCGTAACACTATTGCAAGACTTAGGATTTATAATCAATGAGAAAAAAAGCCGCACAGTTCCCACCCAACGGTGTAAATATTTAGGACTCATTTTCGACTCGGTAAAAATGTCGATAGAATTGCCAAACGACAAAATCCTACGAACCGTTGAACTAATAAAAAAAGTTCAGGAGAATTACTCGGTGCAGTATAAGAGAATTCGCGGTTTTCGTAGGTACCTTGGTTTCGCGTTGTCCAGCGTTGAAATATGGGATGGTGTATGTTAGGCGATTCGAGAAAGCTCGAGCGCGCGCGCTCGAAGTAAATAATAACGATTTTGACGCTCAAATGATTCTTTGGAGAGAGTTAGACGAAGATTTTACGTGGTGGGAAGAAAATATTAAATCCGCGAGTGCTCCAATAAACGAACCGGAATTTGAACTTGAAATCTTCTCGGACGCTTCACGCACTGGGTGGGGTGTTTACTGTAAAAACCATCGTAGCCACGGTTTTTGGAATACACAAGATGAAAAATTACATATTAACGTCTTGGAACTGAAAGCTGCGTTTTTCGGATTAAAATGCTTCGCGAGTGTGAAGCGACTCAGCAGTATATTGTTACGCATAGACAATACGACGGCAATCGCGTACATAAAATGAGAGATAGTCGTTATGAGGGACTTAGTGCCCTGGCCAGGGAAATCTGGCAATGGTGCGAACGGAGACAAATTTGGATTTCGGCCGCATATATACGTTCTAGCGAAAACGTCGAAGCCGATCACGAGTCACGGAGACTACAGCCGAAAACGGAATTTGAGTTAGCGGAGAGCGCGTTTCGTAAAATTATTAGACGATTTGGCAACCCAGAAGTAGACTTATTTGCAACTAGAGCAAACGCGAAATGCCGCCGTTACGTGTGTTGGCAGACGGACCCCGACTCGATAGGCATAGACGCCTTCACATTAAGTTGGAAACAAGCAACCCGTCGCCCCTTCGGGGCGCCGGGTTTCCTGTTGGGGGGCTTCGCCCCCCAAGCCCTCCCGGAAAATGACCCTGCGGAAAAAATGTCCCTTCGGGACATTTTTCCCTGGTGTCATTTTAAGGCACTCACTTGGACGTCGCGCTTCGCGCTCCGTATGGTTTGGACGTCGCGCTTCGCGCTCCGTACGGTTTGGACGTCGCGCTTCGCGCTCCGAACGGTTTAAATATGATTTAAAAAATAATGATAACAAAATACCGATGCCATATAATCATTTAGGAGTACGCAGCAACAATCAGAAAAATTGTTTTATTGACTGCGAAGATTGAGACATATACATATATTTCGACCTGAAAAACTGTATTGTGATAGGTTAACACAATTTAAAAATAATCGAAAAAAGTTGCAAAGTAGAACTTTGCACATTGGTTCCTCATTAATTTCCCTTTTTCACAAAGCCACCTCTATGCAGAAGCTTATTTATTAACTTTGGCTTCCTCATAGAGGAAGCTTTGTGAAAAAGAGAAATTAATAAGGAAGCAATGTGCAAAGTTCTACTTTGCAACTCTTTTTTATTCGAACAAAAGAAAACTCCGTTACAAACACCGTTACATCTCATTTCGATTATCTCCAAATTTTTTATGTTACTTTCCTAATTTTTGTAGAAGTAACAGCGGAAATCTATTTTTTTTAAATTCAAAATGTCGTAAAATCCCAACGACTTTACCGATCATTTGTTTGCTTCAAGTAGAACACTTCAGTTCATTTGTTTATATTCAACGTGATTTAGGGCAAAATTCATTTTTTTCGTAAAATTCAAAATTGAATCAAATCCGAACCACTTTAAGGATTTCGTCGAAATGCAATAGCGAATTCCACTGAAAGTGTCTTCAGTTCTGAAGAATTATTTAGCTGAGTCGTTGATTTTTTACGAAAGTTAGAGAGTGTACGACATTTTTTTCGAAAAATTAAATATTCTATATATTCTGTATTCATGTAAACATTTTTTCAAAAATCACAACACTTGAAGAGCAGTTACCACTCTACTTGCATGCCAAATTTGACGCATGCACGCACGCACGCACGCACACATACGGCCGTTTTTTCTAAACCATTTTTCTGGGCGTTTTAGGTGATTCTGAACATACTGACACGATAATCCCGAAAAAAAAAATATTCTCGAAAACAAAGCTTCCTCAATGAGGAAGCAAAAATAATCTAAAAAAAGTGCCTTTGCGTTAAAGTAATTTAGGAGTATGCAGCAAGTATCAGAATAATTGTTCTGACGACTGTAAAGATTGAGGACGTTTCATACATTTCGGTCTGAAAATGTATATCATGGTAGTTTAAAATTGTTTTTAAAAAATACCTCTGCGTTAAAGTAAATCAGGAGTACGCAGCAAGTTTCAGAAAAATTGTTCCATTGACTGCGAAGAATGTGACTAATACATACATTGCAACCTGAAAAATTGTATCATGGTATGTTAACACTATTCTAAAAAGTACCTCTGCGTTCAATGTAGGAGTACGCAGCAAGTATAAGAAAAATGGTTCTGACGACTGCGAAGATTGATACCTGTACATACAACTCAACCTGACAAGCTATATTGTGGTAGGTTAAAACTATTTGATAAAAATACCTTTTTGTTAAAGTAAATTTAGGAGTACGCAGCAAGTTTCAGAAAAATTGTTCTTGCAACTGCGAAGATTGAGACCTGTACATACATTTTGACCTGAAATACTGTATCGTGGTAGGTTAACACTATTAAAAAATGATCTGAAAAATAATCTAAAAAAAGTGTTTCAGAATTAAGGTAATTCAGAATTATGTAGCAATTTTCAGCCATATTCATCTGTTGACTGCGAAGAATGTGAGCCGGACACAATTTTAGACTCCAAAATGCCAATTTTCTTGAAATAAACACCTCTATAAAAACAGAGAATAATTTCCATACTTCATGGGCATACTTCACAATGCCAGATTAAGAAATATTCCAAATTTCAACTTGTTCGGTCTATTCAGTCCAGACCCCCTGAGTGATACGGACGTCCGAATAACACAAAATCTAGTCTACGCAGCCAATCATATTTAGTAATGAAATTTCTATGTTCTGTTACACCAAGATTATGTATTTTACTATGTTTAAGAAATCTGCTGTAAAAAAAGTAAATAAATTTAAATTATATCAACATTTTCCTATAAAAACGTAATTAAGTCGGTAGAGCGCGAATTCAATAGGCACTTTCTGCGTTTCTTCAAAACGTGAGTGCCTAAAAATGGTTATTTTACGCATTTCCTCCCTTCTTGGTCATTTTAAGGATGCTGAGAAAGATCGAGCGTGAAGAATCAACCGGCATAGTGGTTGTACCGTACTGGGAAGCCCAGCCTTGGTTCCCTGTTTTTGTATCGTTACTAGATGACGAACCGCTTATTTTCCAGCCTAATTTCAATTTAATTTGTTCTTCTGGCAGGGAGGAACATCCTTTGTGGCAACGCCTTTCACTAATTGCCGGCAAATTATCAGGGAAGCGTTCATCCGGAGAGAGGTACCACTGGAATCCGTCAAGATATTGACCGCCTCGTTATCAGATTCTTCGATACGTCAATACGAATCCGGCCTTAAAAAATGGTGGAAATTTTGCGCGCTCGGGAAAATTGACCCGTTTGCTGGTTCCACAAGTAACGTACTAACGTTCCTTATGGAGGAATTCGAGAAAGAAGCTTCGCACAGCTCGCTAAATTGTTATAGATCGGCGATTTCCTTAATATTGGGGCCGCATTTAGGGCAAGACGAGAATATCCAACGGTTTTTCAAAGGAGTTGCAAAATTGAGGCCAGCAGCACCGAGGTATGACTCGACCTGGGATCCTCAAATTGTTTTAAATTTTTTGTCGTGTTGGTACCCGAACGAGGAGGTTAGCTTAGAACGCTTAACACTGAAGCTCGTGACATTATTAGCGCTAGTTACAGGACACCGCATGCAAACTCTGTCGCTAATCGGTACGCGAAATATTTCTCAATCAAACGAGAATACGTTGGAAATAAAAATCCCCGATATAATAAAAACATCGGGCCCGGGGAAAAAAAGCCAATGCTAAGACTTCCGTTCTATTCGCAAGACAAAACGATCTGCGCAGCATCAACGCTATTGGCCTATTTAGAAAAAACGAAAGATCTGCGTAAATCAGAAGTTAAGCTATTTATATCGTTTAAGAAACCACATAAACTGGTTGGTACTCAGACTCTTAGCCGATGGATAAAAAGTTTTATGGCTAAAAGCGGTATAGACGTCAACACGTTTTCGGCGTATAGTACGCGCCACGCAGCAACATCAGCGGCTAAAAGACAGGGTGTCAGTATTGACTTGATACGCAAAACGGCGGGTTGGTCCAGAGATTCCGAAACCTTCGCTCGTTTTTATGATCGTTGTATTTCTTCGGAAAATGTTCGATTCGCAGAGGCAGTTTTGGAGAGCTAAGCTCTTTTATATAAGGCATACATTCATAAAAATTATGACCTTTGTTCGACCGTTCCTGGTCCTCTCCTTGTAACAAAATCTACCTTTATAACAAATAAGATTAATGAAGGATTATCGTGTCATGCTTCTGCCGTAACTGACTTTGAACAGCTACATTTGTGATCTCGAGGAAGAGGCGCGAAATACAATTAATGATTAAACGAACTTACCAAGTGAAGTTCAATCATTATTGTATGATGCGCCTCTTCCGAACAGATCAGTCCCTCCCTCCCTTGCATCTCGAGGGAGATACCCGTAATTCAAGATACGGCAGTGCTTTCAAGAATGAAGATGGACGCGACCGCGCGAGCGACGTGCGAGGCCGCGTAATATAGGGAATTTTTTTCCATAAACTTTAAACTTTGTGGCGACACTGTGGGAAGTGGGGGGTACTACATTTGTGATCTCTTCGGAAGAGGCGCATCATACAATCATGATTGAACTTCACTTAGTAAGTTCGTTTAATCATTAATTATCTCAGTTAACACGTCACGGACGCCAAATGTGTCAGGTTCAATATCTTTTTCTTTTTTGTTTCCTCATACAGGAAGCTTTGTTTTCATGAAAAAAATGTTTTTTGAGATTTTCATGCCAATATGCTTAGAATCACTTAAAACGTTGAGAAAAGTGGTTTAGACAAAATGTCCGTATGTATGTATGTATATATGTGCGTGCGTGCGCGCGTGTGTGCGTATGTGCGTGTGCGTGTTGGCTTCGAAAGTTCAATCGCCTCTCATTCAGTAACCGTTTCAGCGATATGGCTTCAATTTGGCACGCAAGTCGAGTAGTTGCCCCTCTTTGAATGGCGCGATTTTTTAAAACATATATATAGTAATTAAGATTTTATGTAGTTTTTAATTTGTTGAAAAAAGGGCGTGGTCGCTGTAACTTTCATAAAAGTTTGACGATTTGGCGAAATAGTTCTTCATAACTGAAGATATATTCAATGTTATACAGTATTGAATTTCGCCAAAATCGATAAAACGGTTCGGATTTTACTGTATTCTGAAATTTTCGAAAAAAATACTTTTTTGCTCTAAATAAAGTCGAATCTCAACTAATGAACCGATATGTTCTACAGTCGAAAAATAACATGCAGCGCTGCTACGTACGAAATTTGGTGATGATCGGTAAATTTGTTCAAATTTCACACCATTTTGAATTTTTCAAAAAATGTAGATTTGCCGCTATAACTTCCGCAAAAGTTAAGAACGTAAGACAAACCATTGCATCTAATCAAAATTAGATGTAACGATGTTTGTAACGTAGTTTTTTTTTATAAACATTTTTTAAAGTTGCGAAGTAGAACTTTACACATTGCTTCCTCATTAATTTCCATTTTTCACAAAGCTTCCACTATGAGGAGGCCAAACTGAGTAAATAAGCGTCTTCAAAACAAAGATGGTACGCCAAGTATTAAAAGAGTAACTTATATTGCATTTGTTTTATTATTTTTTAAAGGACATTTTTTGTTGGGAATTTTTTTTGCAAGGGATGGCTACTCTTTTAATACTTGGAGTAGCATTTTTGTTTTGAGCTTGGGTGTTACGCAGCATAGTAATTTTTCTTGAACGCTCTAGTCTATATAACAAATCACAAAGCGAGTACTACTATGTCAATGTGATTTCGCAAACTTCATGTGAGATTTAGATACGCTAAATTGTCAAATAGTCGGTAGCACAGTCGGTAGCGTCAGCGTTGTTAGGAAGTTAGGTAGGTAGGTAGGTTGTAGGTTCAACCCCCGGGTAGGTAGGAACATTTTGATCGCCAGAAACAAGTACCCATGCTTCGAAAGGTAATTCTCGATTCGGAAAATACTTTTTTATAGTTATTCTCGAGTCGGAAAATACTTTTGATCGTTATTTTTAATGTTACGTTAACATATACACTGTTAAAAAACCTCTGTCTATTTCATACACTGGTACACATAATTGTGTATTTGTACTATTGTGTGTTGCATTACTAACTATTCATTCCTGAATTGAGCATTGCAACCAAAGCTAGAAATTCAAACAGGTTCTAAATGACTATGCTATTATAGCACTGAGAACCTAAATTTCTAGTACTACAAAAGCACTACAATCCGAGTCCCTCGATTTCTCCGTGTATTCGTAAATATTGATTTGACCACTACAATCTTACAACTACTGTATACGTGTGCCTAGCCTAACATGGCATCGATTCGTTCAAACTAAGGCCAGCTGAGTCGCCAGCCTTGATTCGAGCGATTTCTTTGTCGCCAATATTGTCGCAAAGGGTGAAAAATTATTTAGCCAAATTTTGTATGTCGATTCTAGACTAGCGCCCAATGTCTTTTTCCATAAAATGAGCAGAGAAGTTGTTCATTCACATAGATAAATCAATTTTGCAAATACCCTATTTGAATATATCGAAATATCGCAAGATGGTATTCTGTGATTCACTTCACAGCGCTCATGGCAGAGCGTTTAAATTGCTTTAAAAAGGATAAAACAAAAATAATTGTACAAAAATTAAAAAAGACTCCCGACTGAAAAAGAAGATTTATTTCTAAACAAATTGGGTAAATAAAAATTGTGAAATAATTAAATAACTGTTCGCAAATCATTTTAAGTAAAAAAAACAAGTGCATCCCGGATCCATGCGGCATCCGCGTAGTGATGCCGCCGAGACGAGAAATGTCTCGTCTCGAATATAGTACATTGTGCGACTAGTGCGCGAAGTAGGCGATTCACGACCAGTGTGAAGTTTGCCGCCCGAGCGAAGCGAGGGCGGCAATCACACGAGTCGTGAATCGCCTACGCGCACGTGTCACACATACTATTTTTTGAAATACGTGTGTGCGAGTTCGTCTTCGAGTGCCTGCATAGCAGGCGCGAAATAGTCGATTTTCGCATGTTATTGGAGAATTTATTCGCACACTCCGAACAGTGCGCGAATAAAATTCCGCTACGCAGGCACGAGAAGACGAACTTCGCACGCACATATGTCAAAAAATATATTCTCGTCTCGACATCTCGAGACGAGACGAGAAATACGTCTCGACCGCCGAGACTCTCGGGCGAGAAATCGAGAAGTCTCGATTATTTTGGATGTAGGGAAAGAACGTAGACGGACATATTTTCGATTTCCTGAAGTGAAATATTTTATTACGTAAAAACGATCGAAAATCGGTGAAATTATTCACTCAGATTCATGTTCTCGATGTCCAGGTTGGTTTCCATAGTTTTCGATGTCCAGGTTCGTTTCCCCATAGTTTTCGATGTCCAGTTTGATTTCCCCATAGTTTTCGATGTCCAGGTTGATTTCCCCATAGTTTTCGATATCCAGGTTGATGTTTCCATTGTTTTCGATATCCAGGTTGATGTTTCCATTGTTTTCGATGTTCAAGTTGATATGTCCATTGTTTTCGATGTCCAGGTTGATTTCTCCATAGTTTTCGATGTCCCGGTTGATTTTTCCATAGTTTTCGAAGTCCAGGTTGGTTTCTCCATAGTTTTCGATGTCCAGGTTGATTTTCCCATACTTTTCGATGTCCAGGTTGATTTCTCCATAGTTTTTGATGTCCAGGTTGATGTTTCCATTGTTTTCGATGTCCACATACATTTCTCCATAGTTTTCGATGTCCAGGTTGATTTCTCCATAGTTTTCGATGTCCCGGTTGATTTTTCCATAGTTTTCGATGTCCAGGTTGGTTTCTCCATAGTTTTCGATGTCCAGGTTGATTTTCCCATACTTTTCGATGTCCAGGTTGACTTCTCCATAGTTTTCGATGTCCAGGTTGATGTTTCCATTGTTTTCGATGTCCAGATTCATTTCTCCATAGTTTTCGATGTCCAGGTTGATTTCTCCATAGTTTTCGATGTCCCGGTTGATTTTTCCATAGTTTTCGATGTCCAGGTGGGTTTCTCCGTTGTTTTCGATGTCCAGGTTGATTTTCCCATACTTTTCGATGTCCAGGTTGACTTATCCATTGTTTTCGATGTCCAGGTTGATTTTGGCCATCGAAAGAATGGACAAAACAACCTGGACATCGAAAACGATGGAAAAATCAACCTGGACATCAAAAACTATGGAGAAATCAACCTGGACATCGAAAACTATGGAGAAATCAACCTGGACATCGAAAACTATGGAGAAATCAACCTGGACATCGAAAACTATGGAGAAATCAACCTGGACATCGAAAACAATGGACATATCAACTTGAACATCGAAAACAATGGAAACATCAACCTGGATATCGAAAACAATGGAAACATCAACCTGGATATCGAAAACTATGGGGAAATCAACCTGGACATCGAAAACTATGGGGAAATCAAACTGGACATCGAAAACTATGGAGAAATCAACCTGGACATCTAAAACTATGGGGAAACCAACCTGGAAATCGAAAACTATGGAGAAATCAACCTGGACATCGAAAAGTATGGAGAAGTCAACCTGGACATCGAAAAGTATGGGAAAATCAACCTCGACATCAAAAACTATGGAGAAACCAACCTGGACATCGAAAACTATGGAGAAATCAACCTGGACATCCAAAACTATGGAGAAATCAACCTGGACATCGAAAACTATGGGGATACCAACCTGGACATCGAAAACTATGGGGAAACCAACCTGGACATCGAAAACTATGAGGAAACCAACCTGGACATCGAAATATATACATATTTAGAAAGTAATGGGTGATGAAATCCTGCTCCATTTAAAAAAGTAATGTGTGGTGGATCTCTGCTCCATTACTCATTAAAAAAAGTAATGTGTGGTGCATTCGAATTCCATTATCCATTTTTTAAATAATGGGTTAAAAAAACGGTGATGCATAATAGTACATTGTGCGGCTAGTGCGCGAAGTAGGCGATTCACGACGAGTGTGAAGTTTTCCGCCCGAGCGAAGCGAGGGCGGCAATCACACGAGTCGAGAATCGACTATTTCGCGCCCGCTACGCAGGCACGAGAAGACGAACTTCGCACGCACATATGTAAAAAAAAAATTATGCATTGTCCCCAACTCTGGTTGCGCCGACAACTACTCGGTACTGTACTCGGAAAGGTACTGAAAACATGAATTTAGCATAATAATAATTGTAACTCATCAAACCTGCTCGAGTCATTTGGATGCTCGAGCTGCGTCGGCCGCTCGAGCCGCTTCGAGCTGCGTCGGCCGCTCGAGCCGCTTCGGTCTGCGTCGGCCGCTCAAGAAAATTCGAGAAATTGGCGAGACGAGACGAGACGAGACGAGACGGAACCTTGTCTCGAGAAAATTCGAGAAATTGGCGAGACGAGACGAGACGGAACCTTGTCTCGAGAACATATTTCGAGACGAGACGAGACGAGACATCTTCTCGAGAAAATATTTCGAGACGAGACGAGACAGATTTCTCGGCGTTTCTCCGAGACGAGACGAGAAATGACAGATTTTCGTCTCGTCTCGTCTCGCGGCATCTCTACATCCGCGAGACTTAAGTGAAAGAGTCCCGCCAATGAGACAATCCTTGACATTTCTCGTATTTCGAGTTCCACGCGAAAAGTACGTGAGAAGTTCGTGAAAAATTTGAGCCAGAAATTCACCAATTAACTACACGAAAAGTACATGAGAAATACATTTTAGCAATGGCCGCGTTCAAGATTCGCGGCAGTTAGAAAGTACACGAAAAGTACGTCAGAAGACATTTTTGTGTATACAATTCGGGTCGAGAAGTACAGGATATGTACAGGAGATTGTGACAGAATTTCCTGGAATTCCCTGCCACAAAGACAGCCGAATAACAGCCAGGACAGACTCTCGATTTTCGTTTCCGTAGAGGTCAACGCGTCCTGAGTGTTCGTGTTTACGTGTCGCGACAGAGTTCCCGTCAACCGTTAACGCGCTTCTCGAAAAAACATGCTATCGTTAGAGCTAACGTTGCGTTTCGATCTCGATTAATATTCTGTAAGAGTTCTCGTTAATTACGATTAATCGCTACACCGCGGTTAGGTCACCGGGGTCGCCGCGGATCAGAGCCAATGTAGCAGCTACCCGGCGCACCCGGTGGGTCCCCTTACGGTGCATCGGCCATGTACTGCAGAGGTTCGGTGCAATTCCGACGCTCCCCTGGTGAGGCTGACTAGAAAAATATATTGGGTTCGTTTTCGTTTTGGTTGGAAGGCCGTAGCGGCGAACTCGCGATCGTTCGACCACTACGGATTTCCATGATTGCGTACTATTTCGGGTATCGTTTTGCGTTTTTCGGTTACATTTGTTATATTTTCTGGTCAACCCGGAGAGCAGGCTTGGCCGAAAGCCACCGCGAGATATTATTTAATGAATTTCCCGAGTGAACATCGACTCGGGAATATTTTTCGATGTTACGGTTTGCGGTTGATGTTTTTGTATCGAGCCGTACGCTCGCCGCTCCGCGGCGTGCGCGGCTCGGGAGCTGCGCGTGGGGGAAGGCCGAAAGCGCGCGGCGCTCGGCGCGCCTTCGCCTCACGCTCCTTCTTCTGTTCCGGACTCCCGACTGGTAAGCATCACAGTAGAGCTCTCGCGCCCGCGGCGTGGCTTCGGCCGCGCTGCCGGCTGCGTTATCGTTGGTGGTTGGTTATATGTTCTCGATATGCTACCGTTTTGATGCTGCTATCGTAATCTGATTTTCCGTGGCGTTACCGACGTTTCTGTCCTATTCAGAGTTCTCGTGATATCGTTATGGTTTGGGCAGTTATCGCCGATTTCGTGCTATCGATTTTGGCTAACGTGTTATCGTTCGTTTACATTATTCTTTCCAGGTTCTGTGCGTTTAAGGTAATGTATTCCCGAGGTGGATGTTTCGTCTCGAGCGACCGTATATGCCTTGAGGATTCTCAGTTTAATCATGTCTCGTTATCGTGCTCTCGAGATTCTCGCGATATCCGGCTATCGTGCTACCTCGATTTCGCTATGTCCCGTTATCGCGTTCTCTTGATTTTTGCTATGTCCTGATCTCGCGCTAACTCAGTTCTCGCTCTGTACTTTTATCGCGTTATCGTGGTTTTTGCTATGTGCCGATATCGCGCTATTTCAGCTCTCGTTACGTTCGTTATCGCGTTATCTTGTTTTTCGCTATGGCTTGATCTCGTGTTCTCTCAGTTATCGCTGTTCCGTTACCGCATTATTCCCATTCTCGTCGTATTCTGTTATCGCGTTACCTCGGCTCTCGTTATGTTCCGTTATCGTGTTATCTTGGTTTTTCGTTACGTTCCGTTATCGCGTTATCTCGCATTTTCGTTACGTTTCGTTATCGCGTCATCTCGATTTTTGGCTATGTCGCGTTACCGTGTTCTCGTGAGTCTCTCTGTATTCCGTTACCGTGTTCTCGTAGTATGCGTACCGTTTTGATTCTGGTTTTTTTACCGATTAAAGACTAATCTGTTTTTACGTTTTTCTCGAGTTAGGATCTTTCTTTCACACGCCCATCTGTCACTTGGCCATCCACGCCCTCTCTCCACCACCTTGCACATTGAGCGACCTGCGGTTTACCGTGAACCGTCCGTCCAATTTCCCGAGGCCGTACCGTTCCGTTTTGATTTTCGCTTAAATTTACGTTTTCGCGCGCGGTTTGTTAATTCCGCCGAATAATAAAAAATTAACTGGCGTCCGACGGCTCTTTGGCTACGGAAATTGAACGGATAGGGCGAAGGTAACCAGGACCTAAAAATCCCAGTTACAAGATATACGTGAAAAGTCCGTATTTGACATTTTTGCGCACAAAGTCCGTGACGAAAAGTAAAGGATCTGTACGTGAAAAATCCATATTTAAAATCTTCGCGTATAAAGCTCGTGTCTGTACTCCTGTACTTTTCCTTCACGAGAGTTATCACGAGAGTTAGGTCGTGCCGGTAATATAGATAACGAAAACTTTTTGACCGAATCGAAATCATACGTGGCCAGATATTAGCATTGCGGGCACCGACTTTATTGAAACAGGGCTCATTCGAAAGAAAACAAATATATATATATATATTGAACCTGATACATTTGTCGTCCGCGGCGTAGCACTCGAAAATAATCAAACGTCGTGTAAAGTAAGAGTCGCACTAGTGTCTCGTCGTGAGAGTCTCGTGAGGCGGCATATAGATTTCTTTTAATACTTGGCGTCGAGACGGTACCACGTCTCTTGATATTGACACAGGAAGTTTTTCTTGGAATGGTTGTGAGGGACTAAATCGCGTTGCAATGCCCCTGTAGGGTATAGGGTTGTGTAGTAAAGAATGTGTGGAATTGATTTTAGTTGTAATAAAAGGTTTTGTTAAATCCTTGTGAAGAATCCGTTTGTACAGTAAACTCGATACGAGGGATTCCGTCTGTATAAGACGCAATGTATATAATCGAACTGTGTAGAAACGAAATGTTGTGAATATCGGAATAGTGAACACTCAGAAAAACGTTTGGTAATACCCAATATGTATATATATTTCAGGCAATTTTGCTTGAAGTAACCTAATTTCATTCGTATGAAAGACGATTAGTTTCAAGTGATAAAGGCAGTTTAGTTGTAACAACTAAATTATCATGTAAAAATGACAATATCCACTTAATCACATAACAGGTTAGATTAACTATATCGGAGTTCACACAAGTAATCCACGTTTTATTGGAACTTTATATTTGCTCATTGAATTATCCAACAAACTACATTTTTGAATTGAATTAATTGTTACGCATAAAGCGAATGATGGTTGATTCTACAGTTCAAGAAGTTAATTAAAACAAATGATTGAATAAAAGTTTTTTTAGGTGAAACCATTTTGTTTCCTCATAGAGGAAGCTTTGTTTTCATGAAAAACATTTTTTTCGAGGTTTTCATGCCAGTATGCTTAGAATCACCTCAAACGTCGAGAAAAGTGGTCTAGAAAAAATGTCCGTGTGTGTATGTGTGTGTGTGTGCGCGCGTGCGTGCGTGCGTGCGTGCGTGCGTGCGTGCGTGCGTGCGTGCGTGGCTTCGAAAATTCAATCACCTCTCACTCAGTAACCGTTCGAGCGATCGGGCTCAAATTTGGTACGTAAGTAGAGTAGTCATTCCTCTTTAAATGTTGCGACTTTTGACAAAATGTATATAGTAATTAAGATTGTATGTGGTTTTGAATTTGTTGAAAAAAGGGCGTGGTCACTCTAACTTTCGTAAAACTTCGCCGATTTAGCTAAATAGTTCTTCATAACTGAAGATACGTTTAACGTTGTATCGTATTGCATTTCGACGAAATCGGTAGATCGGTTCAGATTTTATAGAAATTTGAATTTTTCGAAAAAAAAATACTTTGTTCCAAATCACGCGAATTTAAAAAAATGAACCGAATTGTTGTATAGCGGAAAAACAACACACAGGCCTGCTACGTACGAAATTTGGTGATGTTCGATAAAGTCGTTCGGATTTTACAAAATTTTGAATTTAAAAAAAAATGTAGATTTTTGTTATAACTTCCGCAAAAGTTAAGAAAGTAAGACAAAACTTTGTATTTAATCAAAATTAGATGTGTCGGTGTTTGTAACAGAGCTTTCTTTAGTTCAAATAGAAAAAAGTTGCAAAGTCGAACTTTGCACAATGCTTCCTCATTCATTTTCGTTTTTCACAAAGCTTCCTCTATGAGCAAGCCAAAAATGATAAACAAGCTTCTTCATAGAGGTGGCTTTGTGAAAAACGAAAATTAATGAGGAAGCAATGTGCAAAGTTCGACTTTGCAACTTTTTTCTTTGTATTTGCCAATGTTATTGTATCACATGCAATTCGGTGTCAAAAATGTTATACTGCCTCTATTCAATATCTATCGTGCAGGATAAACGTGGGACGCGTCGAGCCTCGCGTCGAGGTCGACATCCGTTTCGCACGTGAAAAATGTTTGATGTTCTTACCGCGAAACGCAGAGAAAACGCTGCGCGCTCTTGGTGGCTGGATAATTGTTAATAAGTTACGGAATCAAAGTCGAGTCGTGACGTTTCAAGTGTCCAGCACATGGGTTCACAACCGTCCTTCGACGGTTGGCCCATGTGGCGTCCCAATTGAAGCCAAGAAACAATACCGACTTTCGAACTCAGGAGTGACGCGGACGCTCGTGGCACGCTCGCTCGTGGGAGTGAGCGTTCGCGTTGAACTGAGGGTTGATTGGCTAAGTGTGGGTCCTCTGGGGCGTAACTCCTGGCCCACCGGCAGAGCGCGAGGCCCGCGAACTTAGAGTCAGCCCGGAGAGCTGTATTCACGCGCCGAAACCCACCGAGTGCGTTACAGCGGCTACACGGAGAAAACGGGGCTCGCGAAATTAGCAATATTTACAATAAATTTTCAAATCATGCTATAAATATATGAACAAGCATTGAACGGGTGGCAATTATTACTATACTAGATCGTAATAATGACAAGATACAATTTTTCCTAAATTAAATTGTTCACAGCTTTATACGAATAGTAAATTATGTTTTGTTGCTTGTGGTTTTACTTAGAATAGATAGAAAATTCTGTTCGGACAATTCATAAATGTAGCTGTTGCCTTCCACGAATAATTTTATATAAGAAATTGTACATTTTGTCTAATAATCTAATCATTTTCTACCATGCGTTCAACGGATTTGTATCATTCACATAGTAGAATATGTAACAGGGATTGCGTATACTGTGTATCGAAATAGTGATTCTTCTCATTACTTTCGAACTTGAATTGCAGTCCTTTGTGGCATAGTAAAAAGTGCTATGCAGTGCAGCAGCCGACCTGTTCAATATACAGGATGGATTGGAGTGTTACGCAGCATAATCATTTTTCTTGAACGCTCTAGTATATATAATCAATCACGAAGCGAATGCTACTATGTCAATGTGATTTCGCAAATTTTGTGTGAGACTTAGATACCCTAAATTGTCAAGTAGTCGGTAACACAGTCGGTAGCCTTAGCGTTGTTAGGAAGTTAGGTAGGTACGTCGTAGGTTCAAACCCCGTGTAAATCTGAAAATTTTCATCGGCAGAAACAAGTACCCGTGCTTCGAGAGGTAATTCTCCATTCGGAAAATACTTTTTTATAGTTATTTTCGAGTCAATAAATATATTTATTATTTCTGTGTTCCATCGTATACCCTTGCGGGTTTTTACGTAACCCATCCCTTTCAACCCGTCCCTATCACTCCCTACCCGCACTTCGCTAAGCTACCTAACTTTCAATGCGTCCGCAGCCGACTTAGCTACACTGTACCGCATTTGCCGCGGGCACGGGGAAACTGCGGAAAACTCGTGCCGGTACAGACGGCATTATATATTTCCGATTCTCCGGTGTATACACGAAAGAAACACAATGTTACTTAAGTGCAGACACCGGAGTCTCCGAAAAAATGCCTCCCGCTCACTGTTTGATGCGCCAGTGGATGCACGGCTAAGCGGTCACCCAACCAAGTTATGGCCGCAAACAATGCTGCTTAACTCGTGGGACCGCCGAAGCCGCACACCGACCGCACACCTATCAGTGTCGGTGAGTCAATAAATATATTTTTATAGTTATTTTTAATGTTTCATTAACATATACATTGTTAAAAAAGCTGTGTCGGCTTCATACACCGGTATGCACCTAATTGTGTATTTTTACTATTCTGTATTGCGTTACTAACTATGAAATGCATCATATTTACTATGCTACATACGATTTTTACTGAATTGAACATTGCAAGCAACGCTAGAAATGCATACAGGTTCTAAATTACTATGCTGTTATAGCACTGAGAACCTAAATTTCTAGTACTAAGCACTGCAATCTAAACCCTCATTTTCTCCGTGTATAGTCGTAGTTCGTATGTCCTACAGCTGAATCTACGTCCTCGCCCGTTTTGCCTACACCTGCGGGACTTCAGTCTCGGGAATCGACCCCGTGATATACTCTCCCAGTCTCTTCGTCACCACACCAAAGCGCTGGCACTTTCCATTTTACGGTGGGTTCTGAACCACCGGGATCATAGAAAGCACATAGAAAAATCCATTGGTGCATGGCCGGGAATCGAACCCGGCACCCACTGCGTATGAGCCCGGATTCGACGCACTCAGCCACTGCTCTTCCTAAAACAAATAGTATTATAATATAACGAAACCGGTATAGTATTCGAACTATACGAATTTCTAAAAAATAAAATTTGACAGAAATCGCGATTTAGAATACTCGAAATCCTAAATTCCATGTGATTTCCCTTATCGATAAGCGACAAGGATCATGTGTTGGATCTGTGGATATTTTTGTTGTGTTTTGGAGCGTTTTCAGAAGTCAATAATTAGAAGTCACTAAGTAGAAGTCAGTTGTAATTAAGTGGCGCTTGAAATGGGACCTGAGATATTATGTGTGTCGCGGAGCATCCGGATCGCTCGAATACCCGACAATGCCTGAAAAACACCATAATAACAGTGACTACCCGGCATAGACTCTGCAAACGGTGTTCCTCGAGACGCTTGATGACACATGCGACTCGAGGTCACATATTTTGGGGGGCTATGTAACAGAACGGCTATATCCCCGATGAGATTCTCCGAAAAGTCGTCACTATTCGGGGAATTTCGTCGCGGAGTCGAGTAGTCGAGCTCTCACCACTCTTCGCTTCGCGCGGCGCCTCGATCATCGGAGGTAGTGAGCATCCCCTCACTCCAAATCCACAATTCCTACCGCACAGACGTGCTTATTTCCTTAGCCTAACTACACTCGTAGTGTGGTACACGGCACTGCGTCCGCCTACCACGTTATCACTGAGCATAGCCCAGACTCATCCGCTCCATGTAGCATACAGGCCTCGATACTGCTTCGACACCTATATGGTAGACGTCCTTTGTTTACTGTAATTAAGTTTTTCTAAATATTTCCTTTAAACAGCCCGGCTCACTTAATTACAACTGTAAAATGTCTACCGTGATCTGTCTACCTTTTTTCTTCCTCAAAATATCCTCGTTCGGTGATGATAAGTTCAATCGGACTTGAAGATCGGAGAGAATTCATTTTTCTATTCCGAAAATTGAGCCGAATGACTTCTGAGAACGCTCCAAAACACAATAAAATTATCCTCAGGTCCAGCACACGATTCCTGTCGCTTCCCGATAAGGGAAATCACTCGGAATTTAGGGTTTCGAGTATCGCAAGTCGCGATTTCTATAAAATTTAATTTGATAGAAATCGCGAAACATTTTATGTATTTCTTAGCGCAACAAGGATTTACAACTCTGTTCGGATGGTATTAGATAACTCCAAAACGATAACACCAATAAAGGCAAAAGAATATTTTATTGTTTCAATGTTAAATCGAATTGCAACAACAATAACTAAAGTTAATTTGATAACATTGCTTTTGGCAGAGTGCAAGCGAAGGTCCTCTCTTAATTAAAAAGGACATGGCTTGGAAAGTCAAATATATCGAAATACTGGAGCCGGTATACCTCGTGCTGTGATTGGACGACTATATCGCAAAGACAACTTCAGACTGTTATGACCACTGCAAAAGTCACGTAGGGGAGAGTCGGCTACAGTGGGCCGCAGGCCAAAGTGAGCAACGGCGTCTGTGAGTGAACACAGCTTTTCAAAAATTCTGATTATTTTTTAATAAAACTATGAGTTTAATTGGACATTACCCTTCTTAGTTAATGTTAAGTTACCTTATCCCTGACAACGTAAAAAATGAAAGTTCATTTCGGCTTCTTGAAAAAAAAAAATTCTTATATGATTCTTAAAAATATTTCTTATATGACTTATAGGATTCTTTACATACTTATGTACCAATGTATGCTCTTTTTACATTATTTTTGGTTAGTGAAATATATTTTTTTATAATAAATGTGTTCAAGTGCTAGTGGGGTGCAATGAGCTATCACATACATATCCGTAATATATCTGTGATATTATCGAAACAATATAATGTAGTAAAGTTATTTACTAGTAAAAATGTTGTGGTGTGTTTACAGTTTCATAATATAGATTAAACGGCAACAATTGAATAAAAGAAAACACGAATTAAAATTTAGCATTTTCCTTGTTGGCTCAGTGTACCCCATACCTGAAAAACCCATGTTTTTCAGGTATTGAAACCCATGTTTTCAGGTACTGAAAAACCCATGTTTTTCAGGTATTGGTTCATTGTTCCTTACTGCATGGCCCACTGTACCCTACTAGTGGGGCACATTGAGCTATTTTCAGACATATTTTCAAACCAAGTTTTCATCCATCCTTGATAGTTTTAAATGTATTATTGCAAGCTCAGTGTCTGACCAAAGGTTGAATAAAACCGATGGAACGTCTCTCCTGTCATAATGTGCTTTTAATAAGGGTACAGAAGAATCTAAGTAAAAGTGGCTCACTGTTGCCCACTCACCCCTATCGCGCGCATTTTAAATGACTGTATTTTTCGCTGTTGTGAAATCGAATACTCAAACGACATCGCGTATTGAAATTAAATTGTATCGAAACACCGAAGCAGAAATGGAGTGACGCAGTTCACGCGCATCGTGTGTGTTCATTAGTCAGATGAACACACCTAACCGAAAATAGCGCGAAGTCATATGGAATTGTATGAACATGCAAACATCTTATTTAGCCATAAGAAAAGACGAACGAGAAGAAAGGGGTGCGAGAGAAGCGAGCACGTTGTTGCTGTTTTTATCAAACCAATTATATTTTTTCCCATGCATATTCTCGAAAACCTGACTCCGTGGCTATCGACAAATGTCTTTTTCTACAAATTGAGCTGATAAGTTGCGAATTCGAACAGATAATCATTATGCAAATAGCCTCTTTGAATACACTGGAACCTCTCATAGCGTACACCCTCGTAGCGCACATTGGGAAACGTATCAGCGCTGTGATTGCACGATTTCGCGCGAGAGAGAGAGTGAGAGATACGAATGTTTCGCGTGCCTGATTGGCTCTTCAATTAGCGTACATGTCCCCGCATTGTGTACGCTATGAGAGGATCCACTGTATATCGAAATATCGCAGGATGGCCGCCACTGACGCCTATTCTGTGACTCATTGCATACCACACACGGCAGAGCGTCTGAATTACTTTGAAGAGGATGAAACAAAATAATTTCAACAAAAATGAAAAAACTCCCCGTTGAAAAAGATGCTTAATTAATAAACAAATTGGGTAAATAAAGAATGGTGAAATAATTAAATAACCATGCGCATAATATAGTCGGGAGATTTTCACACCTAATGAGAAACAAATCTCCCGACTACGATATGCGTATGGTTATTTAATCATTTCACAATTTTTATTTACCCTATTTCTTTATTAATTAAGCTTCTTTTTCAGTCGGGAGTATTTCCGTATTTCTAAAATTATTTTCTTTCATACCACTCATCCCCTTAACATACTATTGTCTATCTTCTACCCGATTAAAAAATGTTACAGCAATGCTATTTAGTGCAATCCTCGGTTCGTATTCTGGAGGATGGTATCCATCGACCCCTGGGTGGGGAGGGGGCTCATCTCTCACGTTATAACTGTCCGCAAATAAAGCAGACGCGGATTTACTAATAAGTACCTGCACTGGGCCCTCCTTTCTTTGGCTTCCGAGGGTAGAAAATATCCTTTGTCCACTGGATCCGTTGCAACCGCACTGTGGCCACTCGCTTTGTTGCCGCTTTCATGCGAAACATATTTCGTCGAGATGAAAATGAATTCTTCTATCGCTATGACTTTTTAATAAAGTCCCCAGCAACAGAAATAAAGAATGTATCGCGTATTCATTTGAAAACAAAAATGTTATCATCCAATTCCAACGATTTTTTCATTGTCGCGAGTTACTATGCGAGAGAATGTAAAGAACGTATGTTTCTATTTCCTATTAGTTTTTATTATAATCAAATATCGTGAAATAGTATTTAATATTGTTTTGAGGTCATATGGACATACGCATCAATGTTTCTTCGAAAAGTACCCAGGACCACTCGTAATTAGTTTCTGCTACCATTCTAAGTCGTTACCCTCTCTTAAAAAGGACATGGCACATCGAAGCCGAAATACTGAAGCCCCACGGATAAAAAAGTTGTTGTTTCAATAACACCGATGTATTTGAAACTAATTTAATTGATCCAATAGTACTGATAACGGCACGATGGCATATCAGGATTGTATTGAAAACCGTGTTATTGCCTTCGATAACGCCGCGTACTTGAAAATGTTATTGAAATAATCGCTTATATAATCGGTTAGACTGCAAATACATTTGTTTGAACGCCACAAGATAAAAAAAAATTAAATTTCTGTTATTGGATATTCGTTGTTATTTCAAGCACAAATAAAATCAGATCTAATACATACATAATCGATTATCGGCGAAGTTTCAAATAACACTGTAGCTACTCATCCATATACAAATTTCATGAAACCAGGTAATTATGTTTTCGGCTTAATACACAATTTATTAAAAATTTATCTAAAACCATTTTTGAATTAAGTCATTTTGTTTTTGTCATAAGAAATGTTCAATTAAATATTCATTTGCACCAGTAAAATATGTGTTTCATTGAATTCAAAATACCATTGATCAGTATGAGTGGTGAGTTTAATGACAAAATATTGTGATTCAATGTACATGTGCAGAAGTTCTCAAAACAATAGATTGTGCAATTGTTTCAATGACAAGAAGTGTTTCTGTCGCCAACGTAAGCACGATCGATCGATCGGGCGAGCGTGACGTCAGCCCGCAGCGGCGACAAGCCCGTGGAGTGATGAAGGCCCGCGGCGAGGAGAGGGGGGACGGCGGCCGAGCGACGCGCGAGCGAGACAACGTCAGTCGGCCTAACACGATCGAGCGAGATATACGCGACCGTGCGTTTCAATCGACAAGCAGCGAAATAAATCTTTAGTTTTCGAGACGTGACAGTGTCACGGCAACAAATAAATTTATACAAAAGTACGCGTTGTTCTGTTTAATCAAATAAGTTCCCATAACATCGGGGGCGTAGATCGATCGATATCGATAGCTGAGAAGCTCCTCGTTGATTCGCGCGGGTTTCGGAGCATGCGACTCGAGGTGTACCCGAGGTGGATAGCATTAGTGCTGGGTATTGGCAGCGGCGCACGGAGACGCGCTATTCGCCGATTCGCTAGTGCGATCGGACAACTGCGACGCTGGGGAACAAACCTACGGGTTTGGCACATGCGACATGGGGTTCACCGTGGTGTTTTTTTATGACTGCGTAAAGTCTTACGTGATCCCCAAGCGAATTGATGGAGGGACTTTATCCATTTGCAGGTTTTCGTTGGGGAGCAGCCAAGGCACATCCTAATTGGAAACGAGAGCCGAATCAAACTGACCGAAAGAAAATAAATTATAATTAAGCGTAACAATAAATGGGCCGGTGATGGGCGGTAAATAGGACAATGCCGGGAGGTCATGGAAGCTAAATAACAGTTTCATTCAACTACGTGTGTCATCAGAATTCGATCTTTTATGCTAACGCGATCGACCAATATCAATAATGTATTGTATTGGAACGTCCGTCTTTGTTTTGATTGCGATCTACAGGGTGTCCCATTTTAATCTTACACCCGATTTATCTCGAAAAATAGGGCTCCGATCGAAAAATAGGTTGTATGAAAGTTGTAGGGTTCGAAGGGGGACGTTTTTCTAAAAAAATAAATATGGTTCAACATTCAAAATGGCGGAGATACGACGACCGATATATTTATTTTAATAGAACCATGACTTTTCTTTTCCACCAAAATGTTCGGCATTTTAAAACTAACAACTTTTGTAGACATTTTTTTTCGATAAAGTCCATACTTCATTTTTTGAAGAACATTTTAGCGTTACCCAGGATGTACCACGAGGAGGTCGTTTTCAACGTCCCATTTGCGTGTGCGTGTGCGTGTGCGGGCGTGTGTGCGCGCGTGCGCGTTTGCGTGCGTACAACACTCACAAGGGTTAGGTCTCTGCGGCTCGTCACTTCCGCAGTATTTTTTGACTCCACTTGTAATTCCAAAAATACCTTGCCTTCGACGAATTTTTTAGACATTGGATGTTAAAGTTTTTAACATGATGAATGGTGGAGTCTTTGAACATGTTTGAGAAGAGTTCAAAGTACACTTACCAGGAGGGTTTGGAGTAAAAAAATACTGCGGAAGTGACGAGCCGCAGAGACCTAATCCTTGTGAGTGTTGTACGCACGCACACGCGCACGCGCGCACGTACGCATGCACACGCCCGCACACGCACACGCACACACAAATGGGATGTTGAAGACTTATATGGCGCCGCATATATGGCCACCCTGCTCTCCCGATCTTAATCCACTGGATTTCTTCTTTTGGGGGGCACTGAAATCGATCATTTATCGATCCGGACGCACAATTAGGACCGTGGCTGATCTCAGACGCCGGATAGAAGAAGGAGTGGTGAGGCTATCCAGGAACCAGGATCTTCTGGCTCGTTGATCACGACCATCCCGCACACCACGTCATCGCTGCATAACTTATTGTTTAGTAAGACGACGACTGAGCTGACGGTGACCAAGACGACTACTCATATGACAATGACCAAGACGAAAATTGATAACGATGACTTGGCCGAAGATTGAGACGACTGCCAGGACGAAGATTGAGACGACGACCAATACGGAGACCACGACGACAACCAATCTGACGATGACCAAGATGATGATCAAAACGACAACCAAGACGACAGAACTGATAACGACCAAGACGATGACCAAGCTGACGATGATCAAGACGACGACCAAGCTGATGATGACTTAGGCAACGACTAACCTGACGATGACCAAGACGACGACTAAACTGACGACGACCAAGGCGGCGAGCCAAACGACGACTAAACTGACGATGGCCAAGACGACGACTAAACTGACGATGACCAAGACGACGATTAAACTGACGCCGACCAAGGCTGCGACCCAAACGATGACCAAGACCGCGAAAACAACGGTGAACGCTATGAAGATGTGGATGACCGCGAGTGCGATGATGGAGACAACGATAATCATCAAACTTTTAAAGCCCTTCATGACAGAAATAATGAGAACAAAAAAACAAGTGACGAAGACTGAGGAAAAAATGAGACAATGACGGCGTCCAAGCGACTACCATCAACACCAAAAGCCTGTTTATTCACCTCCATATGGTCAAAGCTGGGATACGGCAACTTTTTAATAAAGAAATTCCATCGCGAAGTTTCGGGCTGAGCGATGAAAGGCTTTCTTTATGACAGACACCCTGTGTTTTTCGGCTTTTTCGCAAATATTATAGAAGATCTTTTGTTTCTGATTTTTCTTAAGTTTCACTTCAATTTTTAAAGCTGAAGGACTCATCTCCGACCCATGGTGCCCTTGAGACTTATGTTCGTCTTGACGCGCATAATTTTTTAAGCCAATAACATTTTTTGCCCTTGACTTTCAAGGTCAAGGTCAATTTTGCGGCTCCAAATTTTAAGTGATCTTTACCGGACACGACTGGGAGATTCTGTTGCCAGAGTGGCGACCAAACATTTCTTTCCAACCTGTACATTAGATAAGTAAAGTTTATCATCAGTCGATCACCAGTAGATGATTCGTTAGAAAAAAATTGGTATGCCACTGACTTGATGTGTCATTAAAAACTTGACGTGTCTGTGGTAGCGAATCATCTGTTGATGATCGACTGATGATGAAGAGACGCGGTAGCGTCTCGATGCCAAGTATTAAAAGAAATCTATAATGCTGCCTCACGAGACACCTCACGGCGAGACGCGAGCGCTACTCTTATATTTCCATCACTCATCCGTGATAGAGCACTAACTAATTGGTGTCTCGTAGAAATAAAGTACCCAGAGGATGGAAGTGGTAAAAATGGTTCGTCCACTGGCGGAGCGGCGAAACATAATAGTGAACAATGTCTATTGCAAGAAGCAACTTTCGTGATCTGACCATTCGCAATGAGCCCTATCGTCGCATGCACGTAGTGAATATGAAATAAACCAAAAAATGTTTTTTCAAACCAAAAATTGTACGCCAAGTATTAAAAGAGTATCTATTCCTTGCAAAAAAATGTCACGATAAAAACTTCCTTTCAAAAATAATAACACAAATGCAATATATTATCCAAGAAGAGTTTATATAAAAGTAGTCATCCCTTGCAAGAAATCGCTGCCCTTCGTGCACCGATTTTATTGCGTCAGGTCTCATAAAAAAGAGAGAAAAAAATATTGGCGCTGAAACATTTAGCGTCCGCGACGTGCTGCCTGACATAATATCGAATCAGACATCGTCGGACAAATTCGTGTCGGACGTCATACGTATATGCAAACGCAAATGCTGTCGAGCCAAAATGAATATTTGCCAAATATCAGCACAAAAAAGAGAAAAGAATATACATATATATTAGGGTTGTCCTTAAAAGGGGTATTTTCAAATTTTGATCTTGCCGCCCCCCAGATCGGTTCGAAATAAAAATAACAAAATCCTCAAATTTTTTCAGATTTTTTCTACCACATTGAACCCTCCCCCACGGGGATTGAAGTTTTCCATTTAAAATACATGGGACTTTTCGGTCTTCGCAGTCAATATTTTATTGCGGGACTATACGCCAATCGAAAAATCTGAAATTTACACAAATTACGCTATAAACATATTACTATAAGGAAAAAAATCACCACCCCCCTACCCACAAATATTGTATATATATTATATAGATTTTCGCTTCTGAAAATAACGAGTTGAAGTTTGCAATGTGTTTATCGGTTTTAAGCAATCAATATTTTACCATGCGACTATTTCTTTGTTAAAAAGTTTGAATCTTACACAAATTACTATATACATGTAACACCATACGGGAAAAAATTAACAACCTTTGATAATTTTTAAAATTGATTATTCAATAAAATTATTATTATGAATTATTAAAATGATTAATTTTAGATGAATTAAATATCTCTTTTGAAAAGAATGTGATTTTTTATCGAATCTACCTTAACAGCATTAAAAAGTGGTTTATCAATATATTGCATTTTGAAACATAACACGAATTTTTGTATGACTTCTCAACGGTTGAAATAATTCACGTTAAAATTCGGTTGGTTCATTCTGTCAGATAAGGCTAGTGTTTGACTGTCTGGTGTCTGTCTGGTGTCGCCAATGCTGCATAATACGTATTTTGAGGTGTTTCCATCAATTAGCTGTTTTTTTTCGATTTTGTATGGAAATGTTACTTTAACCTCATTCCGCAATGGAACTAAGGCCGGATCTGCGTCAAAACATTTATTTACTTGGTGATTTTGACACACAAATCTACGGAAACAAGTTGCCATCAAAAGGGCAAGTGCTGAATTAAATAACGAATTTTAATTATCGAAGTAGCATTTTTTTTAAATAAAAATATAGAAAAACGTAACAAAAAATGTCATCTTTTCTACTATTTTGTATATTTGGACCTAAGGTTTTTTTTTACAGAGCCCTGTTATGAAAAGTAGACCACATTTAACACTTTTTTTTTACTGCAAAATCCATATATCTTTTTGGCCTGACATTGTCAACCCTCCCCCCTCCCAAGTTTGAGGATAGGGGGTCGGTGATTTTTCCCCTTATAGTAAAATGTTTATAGCGTAGTTTGTGTAAATTTCAGATTTTTCGATCGACGTATAGTCCCGCAATAAAATATTGACTGCGAAGACCGAAAAGTCCCATGTAATTTGAATGGAAAACTTCAATCCCCGTGGGGGAGGGTTAAATGTGGTAGAAAAAATCTGAAAAAAATTGAGTATTTTTTTATTTTTATTTCGAACCGATCTGGGGGGCGGCAAGATCAAAATTTAAAAATACCCCTTTTAAGGACCACCCTAATATATATATCGGTATTGATACATTTAGCGTCCGCAACGTGTTGCCTGACATGATATCGAAACATACATCATCGTACAAAATCGTGTCGATGTGTGAGTGCGGACAGAAATGGTGAAATATTTTTGACAGAATCAAATTACAACTGGCCAGATATCAGCATTGCGGGGACCGATTTAGTTGAAATAGGGCTCATTAGAAAGAGAAATATATATATATATATATATTGAACGTGACATATTTGGCATCTGGGACGTATTGACTCAGATAATTCCAGGTAGAATTTCGTAGCAGACGAAAAAGAACGAACGTTCTGTAAAGTAAGAGTAGCGCTAGCATCCCGTCGTGAGGATTCTCGTGAGGCAGCATTATATAGTTCTTTTAATACTTGGTGCCGAGACGCTACCGCGTCTCTTGATATAATATAATTTTTTGCAATAGCGTGCGTAATGCTCGTAATTTCGGTGAGGTTTCGCGTGCGTAAAGTGCTCGTTTTCCGAAGAAAACCGTACATCGAATCATTATTTTGGTGACGTATTTCCTTGAAATTAAATTTCACCCAACCTAGAATGGCCGTAACATAAGATACATCGTTGAGTTGTAAATAGAATTTGTAAAATAAATTTTGTAAAATTATTATAAACAAAATTGTAAAATTATTGTAAATAAAATTGTAAAATTATTGCAAATAAAATTGTAAAATTATTCTAAATAAAATTGTAAAATTATTGTAAATGAAATTGTAAAATTATTGTAAATAAAATTGTAAAATTATTGTAAATAAAATTGTAAAATTATTGTAAATAAAATTATAAAATTATTGTAAATCCAATTGTCTCGGTGTTGCCTAACCCATGTAAAGGGGGGCGGGTAACTCGGTTGAGCTGCCAACTGAGCGCGTCTCCGGGTGGCGGATAGGAGGGCCAGGATTCGGGGACCTCTGCGGTCGCGTGAACTGGGGCGTCGTAAGGCGACCAGGACACAAGACGGGAGCTCTTCTGGGTCTGGCCTGCGGGTTCTATACGTGAACCCGGCGGGATAAAATCCGTCTTAGGGGAACTAAGGCCCTGCCGCGGACCACCTCCCCAATCCCACGGTGTAAGCTATCGTTCCAACGGGATGCATGGCACTAGGGGAGTAGTGTAGCGTACGATGCCCTTTGGGTACCAGGCCCCCCCAATTGTATACAGCCTTACCCCCCTAAGCAGGCTCTGGGGGGGGGGGGCGGACCTCTTTTCCTGGCAACTCGTGGGACTTAATGTCGTGTTTTAGTCACAAGATTAAGCCCATGGAGGAGGTGGAGGCCCCGGAAGGGGACACCGCACTCTCTAACGACGCAGACGGCATGACTGCGGAGCCCACCTGGGGCGAAGGGGTTTCGGCCCTTATGAACCAGGAGGGCATCCATTGCATGAACTCTGAGTTTTCTGAGAAGGAAGAGGGATCAGCGCAAGCCGGTCCTACTGACTCCTCAATTAGCAGGCCGAAGAAGGGACGCAGCGGGGCAGCGAGGAGGAGGGCACGCAAGGCCAAACTGGCGGCGCAGGGCTCGTCCTTGGAGCAGCCTGGCAGCGACACCACGGAAGTCTCGCTCAACTATCTGTGAACCTGGGCACGTCTGCGGTCCCTACGACTGCGGGACGGACCAAGGTTTCGCAGATTAACTTGCAGCACTGCAAAGCGGCCACGGCTCTTCTGAGCCGGGACCTTGCAAGGCTGCAAGTAGACATATCGCTGATACAAGAACCCTGGATACACGGGGGACTAGTAAAAGGGATAAGTACAGATTCAGGATCACTGATCTATGCCAGCGTAGAACCGGGTCCGAGGGCCTGTCTTTTCATCAACAAGAGACATGGTGCCCAAAAGTCGAACCGATTCTGCACCAGAGACCTTGCGACAGCTACCATCAGGATTCGTATGGGAGGTGTAACGACCGAGCTAGTCTCGGCGTACCTCCCGTACGACTCGGAGGACCCTCCTCCTACGAGGGAACTCAGAGAACTGGTGGACTACTGCAAAAACAAGGGGCTAAACGTGGTGGTGGGGTGCGATGAAAACTCGTACCACACCATATGGGGTAGCTCCAACACAAACGAGAGGGGTACCGCTCTTCTAGAGTATCTCGCTACAACGGATCTTGAGATTCTGAACAGAGGATCCAAGCCCACTTTTGTCACCTCACGCAGACAGGAGGTGATCGATTTGACGATGGGCTCACCCACGGTGGCCCAAGCGATAATAAACTGGCAGGTGAGTGAAGAGGACACTCTTTCAGACCACCGGCTGATAACCTTCGAACTGGCAGGGAGTGACAACCAGATCCCGACGGAAACCTACAGGAACCCAAGGACAGCGGACTGGCCCAGCTTTCAAGCAGGGCAGGGCTGTGGGTGTCCGCGGACGGAGGGCGCGATAGAGAGGGAGGCAGATCTACTGCAGACTGCTCTGGTCGGGTCTTTCGAGGCTGCATGCCCGCTAAGGAGAAGGAAAACAAGTAAGAAGGTGGCCTAGTGGAGCTGTGAGCTGAACCAATTCCGTTCCCGTTCCCGAAGGCTGCTAAATAGAGCCTTAAGGACAAAAGCAGACAGCGACTGGGACGCCTACAGGAAGGCCCAGAAAGAGTACAAGAAACTCGTAAAGAAGTCCAAAGAAGCGGCCTGGAGGAAATTCTGCGGGGAGATCGAGGCCCTACCTCTAGTGGCCAGGCTCCGCAAAGTGTTTGCATCAGGCCCGCCTAACAAACTCGAGGGACTCACACTGCCTGATGGCAGGTCTACTGAGAACCACGAGGAAGTACTGGCGCACCTATTTGAGGTACACTTCCCGGGTTCGGAACTCACGGACCGGGGACAACCTCAAGGGGAGGCGCTCTCAATAAAAAAATCGGGTGATTGGGTAACGGCAGCCAAGATTGTCACAGCGAGCAGGATTGATTGGGCGATCAAGACTTTTGACCGGTATAAAAGTCCAGGGGTGGATGGGATATTCTCTGCTCTCCTACAAGAGGGAGGGGAGTCGCTCATCAGGCGCCTGAACCGCATCTTTCGATCCTGTCTGGCACTAAGATACGTGCCAAAAGCTTGGCGTGAGGTCAGGGTAGTTTTTATCCCAAAGCCGGCTAAAAGCAGCTATGACCAGGCCAAGTCATTCAGACCGATGAGCTTGACGTCTTTCCTCCTTAAAACGTTGGAGAGTCTGGTTGATAGGTACATTAGAGAGGGAGCACTGGTTGAGAGACCGGTGCAAACCTCACAGCGCGCTTACCAGGCCGGCAAGTCTGCTGAGACGCCCTCCACTGTATTGTCAAAGATATAGAGAGGACGCTCGGCAGAAAGAAGTCGGCCTTATGCGTATTCTTGGACGTCGAAGCGGCGTTTGACAACACCTCCTTCGACGCCATATGCGATGCAGCAAGGGAATTCAGAGTAGATGAATCTATCATCGAATGGATACACCTAATGCTTCGCACGAGAACAGTTACCGCAGGGCTCAGAGGGTCAACCGCGAGGGCGCACGTTAAGCGGGGCTGTCCGCAGGGGGGGGGGAGGGTACTATCTCCTCTCCTGTTTACAATGGTCGTTGACGGGCTACTGGCGGCGCTTGATGGGATCAGGGTAAACGTGGTGGGATATGCTGACGACATTATGATAATGGTCAGAGGCTCCCACTCCGCAGAGATGACGTGGAGAATGCAGCGCGCACTTCACCTCATGCAAGAATGGTGCACCTCCAAGTCGCTGAGGGTTAACCCGAGCAAGACTGAGATGATGCTATTCACACGGAGGAGAGGTTTTCAACGAAAACCCCCTTACATTTTTGGAACTAAGCTGCGATACTCCTCGGAGGTACGCTACCTAGGCGTCACCCTGGATAGCAAGCTCAGCTGGAAAAGCCACATCGCCAAACTTGCTACGAAAGCCACTGCCACGTTCTGGGCCTGTAGGCGTATGTTTGGACAAACATGGGGCTTGAAACCGGAAATGGTCAAGTGGATATACACGGCCATCCTGGTTCCCCAAATCACGTACGCTTCCCTGGTCTGGTGGCTCGCTTTGCAGAAGGCCACCAACAGGAAGACACTGGATAAAATTTATAGATTAGTGGGCCTAGGAATTACGGGGGCGATGAGAACGACCTCGACCTTGGCCATGGCCCTTCTGGACATGGCGCCCCCTCACATCATACTCGAGGCTAACACCAAAAATGCTGCGTTACGCCTACACTTCAGTGGTAAATGGAAGAGGGCAGAGGCGGGCCACGCATCATTACTGCAGCGTGATAGGGACCTTGAAGGGATCCTAGCGCAGGGAGGAGAATGCTGTGACCGCTTCTACCAATTCGACCACAACTACCAAGTCCTCTATCCCAGTAGGCAGGAATGGATGGGGGAAAAGGACAAACTCCTGTCTCCTGGTGGGCTCGTCTACTACACAGATGCATCCAAAACAGGGACAGGAGCAGGAGCAGGAATCTGGAGCAGTGGACCAAAGTCAAGGATATCCTTGGCGCTGGGAGACACTGCCTCGGTGCTCCAAGCAGAGGTGTACGCCATCTGGACCTGTGCCAGGCTTATCCTGGACAAAGGATACAGTGGCAAACACATATATATATGTAATGACAGTCGGTCGGCGATCGAGGCACTTCACCATGTGGTGAAGAAGTCCGTATTGGTGCTTGACTGCAATGCGCTATTGTCGCAGGTTGCCTGCCGCAACATAGTCAAAGTTCTATTGGTGCCAGGACACGCGGGCATCCAGGGAAACGAGGAGGCGAATGTTCTTGCCAGGGACGGAGCTACGGTTACTGATCCGGCAAGGATTTGCCATGTCCCAATCGCCATGGATCATATTAAGACCCTGTCGAAACAGTGGATGGAGGGACGTTTCGCGGACCTCTGGCTACGGACAGAAGGCATGGGACACACGAGGGCCTTGTTTAAAGGTCCCTCGGGTAAGCTAGGCTCCGTGTTAAGGGGACCCGGTGGTCTAGACATTTTAAAAAATCGATTTTTTTGCGATATTTCGAAAGTATAGTATCTTAAGAATATACTGTCAAATTTTCATGGGGAAATTCCCAATATTATAGCGTCTACAGCCCATTGTCCAGGTATAGAGCGGTGCGCGCGCTCCTCATGGGTCTAGCGCTCGGAGCGCGGCAGATGTCCCGACCCTACTCCGAAAATATATACCTGTATGTAGTGTATACTATATACCTATATATACTCTTTCCTTCCCCGGAATTTTTATACCTATTGTCGGACATTTGTAAGGGTAACGGTCATTCGGCTTTCCCGTGATTCGATCAGTACAACGTTTCGTCTTGACGAAGGAACATTGAACATTTAAAAATAAAATATCCGAAAATATGGATAGAAAGCAAGGCTGCGTCTCTTCTAGAAGACCATCTTCTAGAAGGCGCAAACGATCTTTCAAAGGTAACCGATTCACTATCGAAAATACGAGTGATTATACGAGCACGTCTGCGAAAAAGTTGAAAGACAAAGAGGAATTGGACGTACATGTCAATCCTACTTTCAGTTATTGCATCATCGAATTCAGTGCCATATTTTTAACGTTGCAACAGTTGTTAAAGTGCAAAGATTGTAACGGTGCAGTGACTTTTAGCAAAAACGGACAACGTGGCCTCGGATTCAAACTTTCTGTGAAGTGTGGGTGTAAAGAAACTTTTATTTTGTCTTCGCCGTTAATCGATAAGGCGTTTGGAATCAACCGTCGACTTGTTCTCGCCCTGAGAATGCTTGGAGCAGGATTTGAAGGCATCACAAATGTCTGCGGTCTCATGGATCTTGGACAAGGAATTTGTAATAGCACGTATTACAACATCGTGGACAATATAAAAATTGCTGCTCAAGCCGTCGCGGAAAATGTTTTCAAAAAAGCGTTGAAAGAAGAAGTCGAGTTGAATGTAAAAGCGGAGCGTCCAGCGGATGAACTTTCTGTGTCTGGTGATGGATCGTGGGCGAAACGTGGATTCACATCTCTTCTCGATATTGTCTCGTTGATAGGGAAACACAGCAATAAAATGTTAAGCTCCGCACGCAAAAAACTCAGATAATGCCCATCATATATCCTAAACTTAAGAAATAAATGCCGAACAAACTTCCGCTGAACCCGCTCAACCGCATCAATATGAGATTGATAGAAAGGAGCCCAGATGACGGATGCTTACTCGAGGATCGGGCGGACCAGCGCACAAAAAAGGACCTTAACCGACAGCGGGTCGCGAAAATCAACCGCATTGCGCCTAATAAACCCTAGAGTACGCAGGGCACGCCCGCACACATAAGACACATGATAATTGAAGCTCAGCGAAGTTGTAAGGTACACACCCAGATCTTTGACCAAAGATTCACGCGCCAGTATAACACCGCCAATGAAAAACTCACATAAGAGAGGCTGCGCAATTCTATAGAAAGAGATCACCATATATTTCGAAACGTTCAGCGACACCCGATTTAACGCGCACCACCTCGAAAGCCTATGAAAATCAGACTGCAACAAAACAGCATCCTCAGGACGATCCATGACCCGATACACCTTCAGATCATCCGCATAAAGCAAAAACTGAGAGTGCACAAAACAACTCTTAATGTCATTAATAAATAGTATGAACAGCAAAAGGTCCAAGTGAGACCCCTGCGGAACCCCCGAAACGGCCGTTAATCGTCCCGAGCGAGCCCCTAACGCTGGCAATATGCTGTCTACCGCGCAAGTACAAGGCGAACCACTGCAACAAAGCCCCCCGCACACCCAAACACCGAAGTTTAGTCAGGAGGACGCCGTGATCAACTGTGTCAAACGCCTTAGAAAAGTCCGTGTAAATACAATCGACCTGGCGGCCCTCCTCAACCTGGCGCGATAGATAACTGGTGTAAAGCAAAAGATTTGTCAGAGTGGAACGCCCCTTACAAAAACCGTGTTGTTCCGGTATAAAAAGCATCCCAGACGCCGTCGCGAGAATATCCGCAACCAATGAGTCCAAGACCTTGGGAAAACAAGACTGGATCGCAATCGGCCTGTATTTGCGAACATCCCCGGCATTCCCCCGCTTATGAATCGGCGTGACGTAGGAGACAGCCCAGGATCTAGGAAACGAACCCAACGAAAGAGACAAATTGAAAATACGCGTTAACGGCCCCGCAAGAACACTTGAGCATGCCTTAACTAGCTTAGGGGGAATGCCATCAGGCCCCATCCCCTTACTCACATCCATCCCAGCGAATCTCCCACGCACCGCCGCCTCAGAAAAAGATAACATGGAGATGTCAATAGAATCCCCAACCGGGGCATCGCGAAACTCCGGGACATCATCAGTAGGTACTGAAAACGTACCACGAAACACCATCGCAAACAACTCCGCAATCTCACGCGAGGAGCTGGAATCATAATCGTCATGAAACATACGAGTTGGAAGACCCGCACATTTCCTGACATTCGTGACGTGGTTCCAGAACGGTTTCGCACTAAAAGAGAACCGCAACGAGCCCTCCACGCGACCGACATACAGCGAATAATCCGACCTCAGACTCGCAACGCACTGAGACCGCAGCAAACTAAACGAGCTATACAGGCGACCGAGAACCGCGCGATCACCCAGGACATCGGAATCCGCGCGCTTGTACAATCTGTGCGCCAATTTCTTCCTATATATTAAACTCCTGGACGCAGTACTGACCCACGGCGAATACGTGGAGGGGCGGATCGTGGCCAGCGGCACATATGTTATAATAGCATGATTTAACTCGGAATAGAAAAACTCAACCACACTGTCAACATCCGCAACCTCATAAAACACAGCGTCCCAGTCAACAGCAGCGAGATAAATCTTCATAGCCTCATAGTCCGCAATCGTGAAGTCAAAGAAGCGCGCCTCCACAGCATCCTCCGCCAGATAGCTCACCTCTCCCTTAAAGCATAATACGAGCGCCGGGTGGGGAGGGTCCATCGGGGCCACATAATCGAGCGCAGCACTAACGATACACGGCAGGTCCGTAAACACGAGATCAAGCAATCTGCCACGATTGTTGAGAACTTCGTTTACCTGCACTAAATTAAGCGACGCTGCCAGCTCATGCGCGATACATACAGGCGAATTGGGTGCTAAGAGTTCACCCGTGAAAAGCGCACTAGAGTCCACAAAACTCGGAATGTTGAAGTCGCCCACAAGCATCGTATGTGTATCCCCCGCAGCACAAAGAGCACGCTCGACCGAATCAGAAAACCCGCGGTAAACATCGGCATGCGACGCCGGAGGAATATATATTGCCCCAATTAATAATCGAGAGATTTTAAACTGTAGTGAGACAAAAATACACTCCAGCGAGGCAACTTCGCAGCGATCAAGCGACGCACTGCGACTAACACCCCTTCCCCCGCGATTTATCACTCGAAGCGGCCGAACGTTCGCACCTAAATACAACGTAATTACGCAAACCCAATTCGGAATCGCTTATATCCGGTGATAGCCACGTTTCCACAAGAATGTTAACATCAAAGTCATTCGAAAAAACAATGTCTCTCAAGTCCCGAAGCTTCGTCCGAAGACCACGAACATTCTGGTAAAAAAACGACAAGTCCCGTTCAGCAATTAGTTTTTTCCTCTCTTCGTCACATGCAGCGGAGTGCCCGTCAACGTGAACGCATGACCCGAGGAGGATGCCTGACCCTCCGCCCCCGCAGACGTTCCTGGGCCCAAAGGATGGCTCACAGCGCTACCCGCAGCACCCGACACGACGACGTCGACAATCTTCGGAACGCCCCTCACGTAGCGAATCGTCTTCCCGGTGACTCTGGACTTCACGAAATCAGTGATTTCTGAGAACCCGAAGATGCTCCCTCTGGCCAGGGTAAGGTTAGCCATGATCCTGACACTAGCATCAGCAGAGCGCCTCTTACCACGCAATACCTTAAGCGCACTCAGAGTGTCAGACAGCGTGACCATGATGGGCCGCGGAGCAGACCCCGGACGAAAAACTCCGAGACGCGAAAATCTCACAATAGACGCTATACTGCAGGCCGATTTAATGAGTCCCGTAACAGCCTGAGAGTCACGCTCCGCAGCATCCGAACCAGAAGGCTCAGAAAGACTGTACACCATGAGATTCCTCGAATGCTGCATGATGCCCGCCGCTTCCACCGCAACACATTGAGGATCACTGCCCCGCGACGACTGCGAGATTAGGGCCTCAACCCGCTCAACAGTCACGCCAAGGTCACAAACTTGACTCTTCAAGTCATCATACCCCTTGCGCAAATCCACCACTGACGTTTCACAGCTACGAATGTGCTCCAGCGTCTCATCAAAGGGAGCCGCGAGAGAGGTCATCGTAGAATTCAGGGCTACACATTTTTCGTTAAGCGCACGACCGGACTCCCTCTTAAATTCGGCCAGCTGCTCTGACAGATTGTCGCTTAAGTCACGCTTCAACGGCTCAAATTGCACGGCAACACTCTTGTTGACACTGCCGATATCCTCCCGCAGGAACGCCCTCAATTCACTATTCATCGCGCTTAAATTCGCCCCGTGAGCACAATTAAAAATAAAACGGTCATCAAAAATCAAATTACACCGCGACGCACAAGCACAATGATACGACCGGCGGCAGTCGACACAGCGCACAAAGTTCTTTACTATATCACGGCAATAAGAGCACAAAACAGTCCGAGGAGAGCTCAGTGACATAACACCACGCATAAACGTCAAAGCCGCATGGACAGAACCTGGCACACACCGCCGAGACTACACGCGGGCCGGCGAACAATCCGCCTCTCAGCATAGAACGCGAGCACCCGAAAATAAATAAAGTCCAGTGTCAATCAGACCGCACCACACACATCACACATATACGGCTATATGTTTCGTATATCCGTATGTGTCACACCACGGACCACGCCGAGAGCAGGACCAGATGAGAAGGTAAACAAAGTCCCGCATATACACACACCTCGGCAAGACTACTAGAGTAAGGTATTATTTAGGGAGGTATGGACAGCCGGTCCAGGATACCCAGAATGCATTGCGCGGCTCCAATAGTGGCAACATTCACTGCGCACAAAAAAAAGAAGCGTGCTCTTACCCCGTGCCGCTGCTGATGCGAGCGAACTTACCGACATGTATTTCGCGCCAACACGAATGGATTTTTTATTCTTTTAAAAATAATATTTACGCGCATGTCACACAAGTCTGTAAATACATTAAAATGAAAAAATCATTCTTTTTATTATTCGGACATTGGTGTTATGAAGGTAAACATGTACAGCGAGAAAAAAACCGCACGTATGCACACAACATTACAAATAAACATGGTAATAAATATAGCATTTGTCCGAAATAAAAAAAAATAAGTTGACATTCGTCAAATCTCATTTCTTCGTGGAAATACGGGTTTTTTTCACCATTTTTGATGAAACATCAGCCACCGAGTTGCGACCACTGTTTCCCGGAAGTTGATGGTCCACAGTATTCCCGCGCTTCGAGCATGCAGCGGTTCTTGTCATTCCAGCTTTCAATGCTAAGGATCTCATGAACCCGCTCTTCGAACTGTACTCAACAGAGTATGTTTTTTTGGCCGAGTCGCTCGCTAGGACGTGCAGCCTCAGAGACAAAAATTTGGAGACGACCTTTCTTAAAATTCCGTGACCATCGCAGAAGTCGTGGCACGTTGCAGGTGGCAGTGATTTGAGAATCGATGCTGTCAGTACCTCTTTTACGTTGTCGAGCTTCAGTATCTTCTTTTCCTCTTTTTGAAACCGCTGCTCAGCGATACGGAGTACGTCATACAACTGAGTTGTTGGGTGATGTGAGGAATTTTCCCTGTGAGGGGAGCTCACAACCCCGGCTCCCTCCCGCTACAGGCCCGGATCCGATAAAATAACCCAAAAATATAAACGGCCATATTTGCCTCAAATATCAATTAGTCAGAATACGTTACCCGAAATCCCCAATGAGTTGGGCCGACCACACCGACAGCTGAGCGCCAGGTACCGAGGTACCGCCGGGAAAGCCCCGACTTGATTTCGCCGTCGGTACGGCAGGCCCGACCCGTAACGCGAGCGGGCGCGGCAAGAAGCGCTAAGGCACGCGACTAACTCAGGCTCCGCGAGCTAAAATTGGTAGAGGGGCGTTTCGCAAAAATTGAGGGACACAATTTGAATTCGGGTAAAAATGGGTTTTATTGACATAATTCCCGGACTGCACCCGGTAGTTAGCCGATAGGCAGTGGTGTTTAACAAGTGCGGTTGACAATTAATCCCCTAGGTAGCCTCGACTCGATACAATAAAAAGAATAATAAAGGAACCAGGAAGCGTCATATCATTGTTCAAAAGTCCTAATAATTCGAAATAATACGATTTGAAATAATACAATTGGAAATAATACAATTTGGAAATAATACAATTTGAAATAATACAACTTGAAATAATACAATTTGAAATAATACAATTTGAAATAATACAATTCAAAAGAATACAATTCGAAATAATACAATCGTAATCAAAATCGAAAATGGAACTACCGTTGATTATCGGTCAGATAGCCATTCTCGTTTTAGGGACTCGATTAACAGAGTTCAGGTAATATGACCGTCGAACGGGAAAAGTAACCAAAAAGAACTACGGGTAAAACGAACTGATCTTAAATCTCAAACAACGCGGCGCAAATATTCGATGAGAAATGGACGAACATTATGCTCAACGTTCGGCAACGAAAATAATAATAATAATGATAATGACCGGTGACCGCCCAGTCTTAGGCGGAAGGTAACACCGGGGAGGCTCGAGTCGAGAAATACGGCGATCGTGAGAGGGCGATAAAATAATTATTCAATTTATATTACAAAACTACTAAGAAATATTACGATGAAAAATAACGGGCGCACTTAGTACTAGGGATTTAGCGCGGGCTCGACGCTTCCGCGAAATACATCGGGGAGACAAAGAAAAGGGGAGAGGCGAGGTAGCGCGAGTCCGAACACGCGCGGAATGTAAACACCGCGCGAGCCGCGCGACCTCGAGCGTGCGACAAGCCGGCCGGCGTAACCCGAAACAAAGGTAGCCTGAACGGAATTTTACGCGAACACTGATGACCGGCTCGATTACTTAGCCTCGGGAATTGACGAGATTGTCGAGAAGCGACCAAAAACAATAGCCGGAATAAAACAAATTACTCGCGACAATGGGGGTCGGCGGCCACACGCGAGGGTAGACAAACAAAAAAAAACATCGAACGCACAACCGAAAAACTACAGTAAACACCTCGCGTGGGCCACCGATACTCCCCGGGATCGCGCACTTAGCCGAAAGAACGAACGCGACACTAAGAACGCGAAATGGCGTCGACCAACGGTCGCACGAGAGCCACTCGCGCCCGGCACGACGCCGGGTGGCCGCACGGCCCACCGTCCACGTTTATTACCCTCGAAAATTCACAAATCACACTCAAAAAAACTTACGTGGACGGCCAGCACGTGCGGCCGAGTGACTCTCGTCGTCACGGGATGTAATAAAGGGCCAGGGCTCACCGGAATCTCCGTGATCTCGATGTCCGTGGGTGCGGCGTCGCTCGATCGTCGAGTCGATGTCGAGGTCCGGCGTCTTCGGAAGTCCAGCGGAGAAGGACGCTCGAGCTTGTCCGCCGCGCCTCGATCGCTTCTCCCCACCCCGCTCACTCGCCGGCTACCTCGCGCGTCCGCGCGTGATTGGCGCGTCGCTCCACTCGGCGGCTTCCGCGGCCGCGTCTGCGCATCACTGCGCGCACGGTGGCGCGCGATTCAAAGTGGATCGCGCCACCAATGCACCCCGGTCACGTTGTTCTCGTCCGGGGCTCGCGGTTTGTCGTGCGGGGTGTCCACTACGCCCCGCGCTATTTCTCCGATCTCGAGCTGCAGCTGAGATCGCGGGAATACGGGCGTCTTCCCCTCGGAACCAGTGGCCACGACGAGAGAGTGCGGGGGCCCTCACGTCGGAAATCGTGGCCTTCGATGCGTCGACGATTTTGGCCCCACAACTACAAAGTGCAACGTTGCAATTTAACTCAAACGCCGTGGTTCCTGGCCCCTTTCTTATTGGGGCGCCGTGGTGGCCGGTCCGCGACAATCCGCACTCCGGCTGGGATGGTCCAGCGCCAGGCTGGGAAGTCGTGGGGAGGCGGTTGACACATTAGTATTTCGGTCGTTTCTCCACGCTCTCCCCTGGCATCCAGGTCCGCGAACACCGATGTTCGGTGCTCGCCTGCGGCTCCGTTAAAACAGAGCCCAAAGCCCAAAATCGGAGGACTGATCGTAATTCAAAAATGTAACAAAGGCTCGAAAAATATATGTATCGTCGACCCTTGTGGTAGGGATCCAGATAGCCGAATAGAGAGCGGCGGTAGTGGACACGCGCGAGCGATGGACGCGCGGATGGCGGCAGCGGATGGCGAGCTGGGCGATCCTCGTTGTTGTTGGTCCGTTGGGGCGAGATTCCGGTGGTAAAAGGGGGCGCAAATGGTCGCACGAACGTAATTTTAAACGCAAAATGACTATATTTAATAAAATAAAAGGGGTTTACGAAAAATTATAATTAATTAACTGAAGTGTCGCTAGTTAGCCTAGAGAGCCGAAACACGTAGCCCAAATAACCAAAGCTTCCGGCTGGACACCGAATCCCGGAGCGACGAGCACCGACCCAAAGCGCCGTAAATCCGGCGCTGATCGCCGTTCACACTCTGCGGAGGTGGCGGGGCGAAAAATCCCGCCACAGTGAATTAGACCACCTTCATTGACAGCGTCCATCCACTCATGAGGTAAAGCTTCTTCCGGCTCGGGCGACTGGATAGAAGCATTACAAATCTCGCATTTTCTTTGCAACTTACGTGCCACCCACCCAGCAACGTAGTACAGCCCGTATTCCTGTATCTTGCGCAAAGTGTGTTCCTCGATATTGTTTTCCGGGTCTTCGACGTCTGGTTCTTCTTCGATGATGTCCTTGGCCTCTGGAGTTTTACCCTTCAAAAAATCCAGATAATACTCTTCTTCGTCATCTTCGTACGAAGCTGAGGACGGCGTTCGTAAAAACATTGCCACGGCTAGCAGTCGAAACTTGTGACGCAGGCGGATCGGTTTCGGATGCATATCTCCAGCTCGCGCTTGACTGAAGAGGTTCTCGCATGCACTCGATCCGAACCGACTCGGAAGAATGTACTGCACTTTATCGGTCATGACGTATTGAGCGTGGAAATCCAAAACTACTTCCGTGGCCAAAATGGAGCAGCTTTGAATTGGTTTCCACGCGTTAGTGGGGGTGAACGACAACGATCGCATGAGCTCTACAAATGATCGTAGGTCCTCGATTCGGCGTAGTCCATTCGCTTCCTTTCCCAGAGCGTCAGATTGGTGGCGAGCGGACATGATTTTGTACCACTTGGCGACTTGCAGAATGAACCACCCTGTCACTTCTGCGTTCGCTGATACTTTCGATTCTCCATGTTTCGCTAAAAAATTAAAGTTTCTCCCACTTCTGGAGAGAAGAATTCAGTGGCGAGTCTCGTGCCTGCGTAGCGGGCGCGAAATAGTCGATTTTCGCATGTTATTGGAGAATTTATTCGCACACACCGAACAGTGCGCGAAGAAAATTCGCGCACTGATCGGAGTGTGCGAACGGTTTGGACGTCGCGCTTCGCGCTCCGTACGGTTTAAATATGATTTAAAAAATAATCCTAACAAAATACCGATGCCATATAATCATTTAGGAGTACGCAGCAACTTTCAGAAAAATTGTTTCATTGACTGCGAAGATTGAGACATATACATATATTTCGACCTGAAAAACTGTATTGTGATAGGTTAACACTATTTTAAAATAATCTAAAAAAGTTGCAAAGTAGAACTTTGCACATTGGTTCCTCATTAATTTCCCTTTTTCACAAAGCCACCTCTATGAAGAAGCTTATTTATTAACTTTGGCTTCCTCATAGAGGAAGCTTTGTGAAAAAGAGAAATTAATAAGGAAGCAATGTGCAAAGTTCTACTTTGCAACTTTTTTTTTATTCGAACAAAAGAAAACTCCGTTACAAACACCGTTGCATCTAATTTCGATTATCTCCAAATTTTTGTGTTACTTTCCTAACTTTTGTGGAAGTAATAGCGGAAATCTATATTTTTGCTTCCTCATAGAGGAAGCTTTGTTTTCGTGAAAATTTTTTTTTTCGAGATTTTCATGTTAACATACTCAGAATCACCTAAAACGTCGAGAAAAGTGGTCTAGAAAATATGTCTGTATGTGTGTATGTGTGTGTGTGTGTGTGTGTGTGCGTGCGTGCGTGCGTGCGTGCGTGCGTGCGTGCGTGCGTGCGTGCGTGCGTGCGTGCGTGCGTGCGTGCGTGCGTGCGTGCGCGTGCGCGTGCGTGTGCGTGTGCGTGTGCGTGTGCGTGTGCGTGTGCGTGTGCGTGTGCGTGTGCGTGTGCGTGTGCGTGTGCGTGTGCGTGTGCGTGTGCGTGTGCGTGTGCGTGTGCGTGTGTGTGTGTGTGTGTGTGTGTGTCTGTATGGTCCAGGCACCGAACATTCAATTGTTCATAACTCAGGAATGGCATGGTGGATCGAGCTAAAAATTGACACGCAAGTAGAGTATTAAATCCTCTGTAATTCACATATTTTTAAAATTAAATATATCCATGTATACAAATTTTATGAAATTTTAAATTTTTCAAAAAAATGGCGTGATCGCTCTAACTTTCGTAAAAGTTCGACGATTCAGCTATATACTTCACCATAAATAAAGACACGTTCAATGTTGTTTGGTATTGAATTTCAGCGAAATCGGTAAAGCGGTTCCGGTTTTATAGAATTTTGAATTTTTCGAAAAAAATCAATTTTGCTATAAATCACGTCGAATCTCATCAAATGAACCAAAATATTCAACAGTCAAAAAATAACATACAGCGCTGCCACGTATAAAATTTGGTGACGATCGGTAAAGTCGTTCGGATTTTACGCTGTTATGAATTTTTGAAAAAATTAAGATTTTCGCTGTAACTTATGGAAAAGTTATTAAATAAGTCAAAACTTTGTATCTAATCAAAATTAGATGTAACGGTGTTTGTAACGGAGTTTTCTTTTGTTCAAATTTAAAACAAGTGCAAAGTTTTGTTGAAATTCAAAAAAAGTTGCAAAGTAGAACTTTGCACACTGCTTCCTCATTAATTCCCCTTTTTCACAAAGCTTCCTCTATGAGGAAGCCAAAGTTAATAAATAAGCTTCTTCATAGAGGTGGCTTTGTGAAAAAGGGGAATTAATGAGGAAGCAGTGTGCAAAGTTCTACTTTGCAACTTTTTTTAATTCAAAATGTCGTAAAATCCCAACGACTTTACCGATCATTTCAGTTCATTTGTTTGTTTCAAGTAGAACATTTCAGTTCATTTGTTTGTTTCAAGTAGTACATTTCAGTTCATTTGTTTATATTCAACGTGATTTAGGGCAAAATGCATTTTTTTCGTAAAATTCAAAATTCAATCAAATCCGAACCGCTTTAAGGATTTCGTCGAAATGCAATAGCGAACTCCATTGAAAGTGTCTTTAGTTATGAAGAACTATTTAGCTTAATCGTTGATTTTTTACGAAAGTTAGAGAGTGTACGACATTTTTTCGAAAAATTAAATATTTTATATATTCTGTATTCATGTATATATTTTTTCAAAAATCACAACACTTGAAGAGCAGTTACCACTCTACTTGCATGCCAAATTTGATGCACGCACTCAAATTTCGCGCACGCACGCACGCACGCACGCACGCACACACATACGGCCATTTTTTCTAAACCATTTTTCTGGGCGTTTTAGGTGATTCTGAACATACTGACATGAAAATCTCGAAAAAAAAAATTTCACGAAAACAAAGCTTCCTCAATGAGGAAGCAAAAATAATGTAAAAAAGTGCCTTTGCGTTAAAGGAATTTAGGAGTACGCAGCAAGTATCAGAATAATTGTTCTGTCGACTGTAAAGATTGAGAACGTTACATACATTTCGGTCTGAAAATCTATATCGTGGTAGTTTAAAACTGTTACTAAAAATACCTCTGCGTTAAAGTAAATTAGGAGTACGCAGCAAGTTTCAGAATAATTGTTTTATCGACTACGAAGATTGTGACCTGTGCATACATTTCAAGCTGAAAAAGTGTATCATGGTATGTTAACACTATTTAAAAAAAGTACCTCTGCGTTAAAGTAATTTAGGAGTACGCGGAAAGTTATACGAAAATTGTTCTGTCGACTGCGAAGATTGTGACAAGTACATACATTTCAACCTGAAAAATTGTATCGTGGTATGTTAACACTATTTTAAAAAGTACCCCTGCGTTCAATTAATTAAGGAGTATGCAGCAAGTATAAGAAAAATGGTTCTGACGACTGCGAAGATTGATACCTGTACATACATTTCATCCTGAAAAACTATATCGTGGTAGGTTAAAACTATTTGATAAAAATACCTCTTCGTTAAAGTAAATTAGGAGTACACAGCAAGTTTCAGAAAAATTGTTCCTGCGACTGCGACGGTTGAGACCTGTACATACATTTTGACCTGAAATACTGTATCGTGGTAGGTTAACACTATTAAAAAATGATCTGAAAAATAATCTAAAAAAAGTGTTTCAGAATTAAGGTAATTCAGAATTATGTAGCAATTTTCAGCCAAATTCATCTGTTGACTGCGAAGAATGTGAGCCGGACACAATTTTAGACTCCAAAATGCCAATTTTCTTGAAATAAACACCTCTATAAAAATAGAGAATAACTTCCATACTTCATGGGCATACTTCACAATGCTAGATTAAGAAATATTCCAAATTTCAACTTGTTCGGTCCATTCAGTCCAGACCCCCTGAGTGATACGGACGTCCGAATAACACAAAATCTAGTCTACGCAGCCAATCACATTTAGTAATGAAATTTCTATATTCTGTTACACCAAGATTATGTATTTTACTATGTTTAAGAAATCTGCTGTTCAAAAAAGTAAATAAATTGAAATTATAGTAACATTTTCCTATAAAAACGTAATTTAGTCGGTGGAGCGCGAATTCAATAGGCACTTTCTGCGTTTCTTCAAAACGTGAGTGCCTAAAAACTTCGGAAAATACAACTTCAATCGAGAGTATTATCAAAGTGGGTAATCACTCTCCGCCATCTTGTTACACAAGTGATGCGACGGTAAACGCGAGTCGCGAGGCGAGACGCGAGTCGCGGGAATATGGAGGATACTTCATCCTGTTTGTAAAAAATCTATTTTTTGAGTTTATATTTTGGTGTTTATTACTACTAATTGTAACGTTGGGATGATTTATTTAAGTAATTGTAGATCGCGTCAGGCTTGTTTAATCACACGATAAAAAATCCAAAGGCTGTATAGGAAGCAATAGCAGTAGTAGTGGAAGCTATACAGGAAGTCAGCAGTCTTTGTATTTCCATTTATCATCCGCGATAGAGCACTAATTATTTAGTGTCTTGTAGAAATAGAGAACGCAGAGGATGGATCTGGTAAAAATTGTTTGTTCACTGGCGAAGTGACGGAGCATAATAGTGAACAACGTCAGTTACAAGAAATATGATCTGACGTTTCGCAACGTGCCCTGTCTTCGCATGCACGTATTAAAAATGTCTTTCAAAAAGTAGTGAATTAAACCGAAAATGTTTCTTCAAAACAAAAATTGTACCCCAAGTATTAAAAAAGTATAACAAATTTTCTTAAAAAAATAATAACAAATGCAATATATTAGCCAAGTAAAGTTTATCATCAGTCGATCAACAGTAGATGATTCGCTATAATAAATATGGCATGCCAAAGACATGTCAAGTTTTTAATGACACACCAAGTCACTGGCATGCCAAGTTTTTTATAGCGATTTATCATACCGCATTCCTTTGAACTATTTCAGCCACGCGGTCCACATCGTTTTCCCATGCCATGCATTGAATCCGTTTTCCGTTGCCGTTGTTAAGGACAAACTTTAAAAGTTTTAATTTTCGGTGCTGTCCGACGACTTTTTGTTCCTGTACGGTGTCGACATATCCTTGAATTTTGCTGCAATAATAAAATGTAAGTAAATTTATAAATATTCTATTTATGAAAAATATGTAAATATATGTGAATATCTGTAAATATGTATCAGTGTGTTTATTAACATGTACATTTTCATTTGTAAATAAATGTAAATATTTTATAAATATTGAAAATAAAATGTAAATAATCATGTATAATCAATTTGTAAATAGGTTTGCAATAGTAAATCTCTAAATATTTTGTAAGTAAATTTGTAATTAATTAGTAAATATTTAGTCAATAAAATTGTAATCATTTTTAAATATTTAGTTAATAAAATTGTAAAAAGTTTGTAAATGTTGTGAAGCGGCTATATTTCCTCGCGCCGCGCCGGGAAGCGTGACGCGTACAGTCGGCCTACAAAAGACGCCCGTCCACGCACGGGGCGCCAAGCCCTTGACTTTAATGACCCGGAGGGCCAACGGTCACGTCCAAAATTCGCGACTAGGAGACGATTTGCCCGGCAAGGGGGCCGTGGGGACGACGGGAGAGTCTCGGGGCGGGTGATTCACTCGACACACTTTAGAAAAACAGAGTTACGTTTAATCAAATCAAATTAATTCATTTCAGGGCAAAGTTTTCCCCTGCACACGGGTTTTTTTTACACTGCACTCGTCGCCTGAATGGCAACGGGGACTCGGTGGTCCCAACTGACGCGACACAAGCAAAAAAAAATAATAAAAATAAAAAAAGAATTAAATAGCAAATGAGGTGCACGACGGGCGAGCCGGCCAGCTCGGTCGGACGCAGAATTATCGCACGGCAAAAATGCTCACGCTCCCGCGGGTCGGCCGAGTGCCGACCGCGATTTTCGCGAACAAATCCCGTGCACTTTTCCGCACCCTCGGGGGACGCAATTTCCTCCCGCGTCGTGGTCGGCTGAGGGCCGAACACGCGCCAACACTAATTACACGAGTTTTACTTCCCGCGCATAATACCCGCAACACCGAACACGTAAGAAGTAACGTGGCCCACCTCGCTGTTCCGCGCTGTCGAAACGTCAGATACGTTGCCCGTCCTTCCTTCCTTCTTTCGATTTTTCGCCCGACAGTTTTCCTAACAATTCTCGCGAGTCATCAAACTTCGCCGCGACACGTTTCACGTAACCTAAGATCTTTAGCGCATTAGAGGTGGCAGACTGGATATGGCCAGTGAAGGAGGTTGTTTCCATTTATTTTATAATCGGACAAGATTCTGTCTTTTAACCTTGGAAAACGAATGACCTTGCACTTGGCCACATTCAGCGTCATCTTATTTAGCAAACAACATCCCGCGATTGAATCGAGATCCAGCTGGAAACCCTCTACATCATCCAGCGAACTCACTTCTTTAAACATTTTCATGTCATCAGCAAACAGCAACACATTCGAATACCGTATCACCCCCACGATGTCATTCATGAAGATATCAAACAGAATAGGTCTCAAGTGGGAGCCCTGGGGAACACCCGACTGAGGATAATACTGTCTTGAGAGAGAACCTTTGACTTATACAAACTGCTGCCGGTTAGAGAGGTACGACTTAATCCACCAGAGGAGCTCACCGGAGGTACCGAGAGCTTCCAGCTTTAGCAACATTATATGGTGATTGACACGATCGAACGCCTTCGAAAAGTCAGTATACGCTGCATCCACTTGCAATTTATTTCCAAACGCAGTAATAACGAAGTTCGTGACAAAAGCCAAATTGGTTACCGTAGACCTGCCTTCGCAAAACCCATGCTGCTCTTGAACGACGATCGCCTTAAAGATTACCGTGGGTTTACCCGTGACAATAGCGTCGAATAACTTCGGGATGGCGTTCAAAGCAGAGATAGGTCTGTAGTTAGCAATTTGGCCTTTATCACCCGATTTAAAAATTGGCGAAACTGAACTGTTTTTCCAACAAGATAGAAAAGTACCAGACGCGAGAGAACGAGAGAAGATAGTGTGGAGCTGCTGCGCAATCGCAAATTTAGAGTTACGTAGTACAGCCGGTGGAATCCCATCGGGCCCCGGACCGCCTGCTACATTTAATGACGAGAGTGTATCAAAAACCTCAGCGAGGGGACTTGTGATCGAGGAAAGAGAAAACACCGGATGAGCAGGTAAGGGCGGAACCGAACCTAGATCGTGCGTAAATACTGATTCAAAGTGTTCCGCAAACATATTCGCGATATCTACGGGGGAAGACGCCACTAAATCACCCGAGACCGCGCAAGTGCTTTTTGTAGCACAGATCCGACAACAGCTTGCACCGCGCCCGCAGAGCCGAAAAGGCCTCATAGTCTGCTAAGGTTCTCGATGCCTTGTGGACGGCGTAGACTTACCTCTTCTGGATGACCAACTGGCGCAGCTCCGGCGAGAACCATCGTGGAAACGAAGACGTGTGGCAGCTCATCCATGGCACGTATCGCCGAACACCTACAAGCAGGACTTCAATGACGATGGAGGCCGCCACCTCAACCGGTGTATCTTCCAGGTTAACTTCCGAAAGAGTGGATGCCAGAAAGTAGTTGAGAGCCTCGTAGTCCGCTCAACGGAAATTGTAGGCACCTCCACGGGCCTCGGTGACCAAGCCAGAGGCATCGATGGGTACCTCCAGCCGAGTAATCAACGCAGGGTGGTAGACGTCGCAGCGCAAGAGTGGATCAGTGGACTCGGATACTCGCCCCTTGAGATCGGTGAATAGCAAGTCCAACAAGCCGTCGATATTGTTCAATTGATGGTTCCGTTGCACCAGGCCAGCACCCCCGAACGCAGCTGCTAGTGTGGAGATTGACCTAACTTCGTTCGGCGTATCCCCCAAGGACCATGAGACGGCAGATGCAACACGATTCGGAGGCCAACGTGAGTGTGGCAAGATATAGTCACCCAAAACCACGAGTTTCGACAGCCGATGGGCATCCAAGATCGACCTGACGCTGTGCTTGGTAGTAGTCCGATGGGGACGCGGCGGGCAAATACACTGCACCAAAAATTATACTCCCGTGACTGTGGGTAATTAGGACAAATAATTGTTCCAGGAAAGGAAACGGTGAAGCAATTAACGAAAAGCGAAGCTGGTTAACGACGGCAATTAACAGACCCCCACCGCGCGACGCCGATCTTGTTAGGGCACATCGGTCGTATCAAAAGACGTTGAAACCCACTTGGCCCAGCTCAGGTGTGTAGATGGCATTATCTAGCCACGTTTCCGTAAACACAATTACCTCATACGAGGGCGCACGCGTTGAGAGGGCTGACACAAGGTTCTAAAGTTTTGTTCTGGGGCAACGCACGTTTTGATAGTACACTTCGATCGTACGGGGTTCTAGTTTTTTGGCCGATTTTATTTTGGCTAGTTTTTTATTACCGTGGCAACCCCCTTCACGAATTTTATTGTCCAACTGTCATCACCTTGATTTCTAAGCTGCTCCAAGTCCTCACGGGCCGTTTTGAGCTGATTTCGCTGAGTCTCGGTCTGGTCGTTTTTTACAGGAACGGGTAGATTCCCCAACTTGAGATGCTGCCGATTTGTTAAGACGTGTAGAGCATCACCGCTTGAGCTCAAGGTCACAAGGAGAGGCCGAGGCTTTATGTTCGTAGTCGTTACTGCCTCCCGACCGAGCCGACGACATCGGTGAGCGACAGAAGAGACGGAAATCGGTCCTAAAATGTCGAGAATCTGCTGGCGGTCTCGATCATGCGCCTCAGGAACGCTATACATGATCACATTTATTGATCGCCGTTTACGATCCTCGATCTCTCTAATGATGGCATCGTCGGGCGCGCCTGCCGCTCGCATACCAAGCATCTGGTCCTTGATGTCCTCCGTAGCGGCCTTGACTGCTGTCACCTCATCCCCAATTTGCCTGAGGACAGCGACGTCCTCGTTCAATTCAGCTACTTCATCAACCAACGCGTTGACTCTCTCGTCGGTTGCGTCGAGACGAGCAGCTACTGATGCCGACATTTTTTCTAATACGGTGCTTTAATGTTGCTGCCTAGCTACAAGATCGTTGACGGTTTTGCCTACTTCATCGAATTTGTCGTGGATGATAGCGAGTACTGCAAATAGATCTTCCCTAGTGAGCTGGTCAGACTGAGCAGTACTAACAGCTTATTGTGACGAGGTAGGGTTGAGCGAAGCCGGTCGTGAGCCGCAGCATTTATTGTAGCCACCATTTGACGCTTTAGTTAGCCTTTCCGCGCACGATATATGATAACTAGCGTTGCAAATTGGGCATGCATCCCGGTTTTCCCCGCATGGCCCCCGACCACAGCTACCGCATGACACTGCAGCATCAGCCTTCGGGTTACTCTGTAGTGCCTTTTTCCAAATTCCCACAACACCACAAAGCTAAAGCCTGGAGTAATATCCCCTTTATTTATAATGGGCTCCAGGCGCATGCGCGCCGGGAAAAATACTCGATCGGAAAGTCCAAGCAGCTGTGTCGGGCTTGCCGTAGCCTTCGAAATGGCAGAGTGGCGGGATAAGAGTCAGAGATCTCGGCACTGGGTTTTTCTGTCGTAGTTATCGACCAAGGAATAAATAAATGTTGTTTTCAATCTAGTTTCGCGGGAATTAACAAATCTGTAATTTATTCACAACACATTGAAATTATTTGACTCGAAATTATTCGAACAGTAACAAAGAAAATTAATATTCTCGCAGCTCAATGATTTCCTTACAAACCAAGGAAGAAATAACGACCAAATATAAATGTGCTTGTTTTTCGGCGCAAAGGCAGCCAGTCCTCGCAAGGACGCGAGACTCTGCGTGCGCCGCGGCTCTCGCCACTCACACGATCACGCAACCCGCGGCGAAGGAAGAATCGCGATTTCCCATTGGGCTGGCTCTTTACCGAACTCGTGTTTCGGCCGGGCGTTTCTGAGGCCGCAATATTCAGGATCTTACAACTTTCCCGCTGGGACCATCCTTCCTCTCCCCTCTTGCGGTTACACTCTCGGCGAGGCGGGACGCGACAGCGACAAAATAATGACTCGAAATGAAACATTAAAGAAAAACAAAGAAACTAGTTCACACTCGGCGGTGGTTACAAGGTTCGCGGCCACGCATTCTCTCCGCGGGACAAAATCCGGCTACTCAATCCGCCGGTCACAATTAATTTTTAATCGCGAGCCTCTCACACACCATCCCTACAACCGCGTCGCCCTCGCATTCGCACATTGACTCGAATTCTACTTAAACAAAAACGTCGATTTGACGGACGACGAACAAAACAAAAACGGACAGCTTCCCGCGACCGTACGACCGGGACCTGGTTTCTGCCACGGCGTATTTCTACGTGGGGCCGTCCGGTCGCCCAGGCCTTCCTCAAAGTGTCCCGCGCCTGTCCCGTTAGTTTATTTTCCCGGCCCGTTGTCGCATGGGCGGGAATCCGGGAAAAAGGCGCTCGAGCGCATGGACGAAGGCGCGGTTAACAATTTCGCGGAAAACCCGTCGTCTCGGCCGTTGCGCGCCCTCGTCGAAGCCAAGGGCAAATTTGCCCAGTGGCGGTTGGTCTGATGGACCGGGATAAAAAAAACAAGAAATAAATTAAGAGAGATACGCTCGGCCGCGATACCACGAACGGCGGCGTGTACTTAGGCCCGCACAAACAAAACAACAGGCAACCGAGACTAAGACACCGACAGTTCCGCGACGCGGGCAGCGAAGGTGGGGGGTGGGGGGGGGGGGCAACGGGGTGTGGCCAACTTGCAGGTTATGGTTTTACTGGAACTTTCCGCACCGCAGTGAAACTTTATTGGTGATAAATTAATGCAAATTGTTTTTCACCTGTGATTCCGGGCTAGAACCGTCCCTCACGGGCCGGTACAGAACACAACAATAGACAGACACCGTCCGAAATCACGAAAGTTTGAGGACCATCTGAACGTCGACTTTTACAACTGTCTAGAGGGACGGAACTTGTTATGTTATCACGTTACATCACTACATCATTGCGTTCCTGTCACGAAAGTGATGTCCCGATTGTTACTTGCACGTTGCATTGCATTTTCATAGCTTTTATTATTCAACTGCAATGACAATATGTCAAATAACGGTAATATTACCTGCATATAATAAATGCAACGTCACAAGTTACTCCTACGTTACATATCCTCGACATATCATAAGGGTACCATTGTTACAATCACATGTAACATCCAGGTTACATTGCTGTTCAGAAACGTGTTTACTGGGACAATATGACCAGCTCGATGATGCACAGAAAACCTTCGTCGACGCCGTCCTAAATGCGATCGATAACGACAAAGCTCCTCAAACATGCTTTTACATTGACGGACCTGAAGATTCCAGTAAGACATTTACGTATACGACACTTTCAAATCTTATTCGAGGTAGAGGAAAATGCGTCAGTGCTATGGCATTCACTGGAATCGTAGCTATACTGTTTCCTGAAGGTAAGACTGTGCACAAAACGTTTGGCCTCCCAGTACACTAGAACCTCGATTTGTGAGCTCCCGATTTTCTCAACAGTCCCCACTACAAGGCCTAACTCACGCGATGCTATCCACGGTGGGGGAAGCTAGCGGGCGGTTGTGCCAGTGCCGCAATACAGGCGAATATTGTTTGGGCGATTGGCGGGAAGCCTGACATAAATCCACGCACGCGGCACGGCACTGACTGACTGATGGTTATTATACTCATTACTATTGCGAGTTATACTCGCAATAGTACGAGTAATGACTGATGGTCATTACTCGTACTATTGCACAAACCTTCGTTTGTGCAATAGTACGAGGTTGCTGATTTTACAATTGGGTAACACGATTTTACAATGTGAAATTTTGTCAGGTGATAAAAGTGTTGAGATAGTATTCATAAACCGCATAACTCTTTACCGCGAGAACGAGCATCCCTTCACTCATAAACGATCTCAGTTTCCCATAAAAGTGGCTTTTGCTATAACTATCAACAAGTCACAGGGCCAAACGTTTGAAAAGATTGGTGTTGATCTTCGTAGAGACGTGTTCAATCATAGTCAATTGTATGTCGCTTTCTAACGAGTACGGTCTTGGGAAGGTCTCAAAATCTATCGTTGACTACAAACTAACGAAAATAAATTCAAAAATGTTGTTTATAAAGAAATATATCGGCAAAGAAGGTTAGAGAAACTCAAACTTAAAGATACCAAGATAGAAAAGAATGTTACAGATACTGAAGTTACAGGAAATCAAGTATAAAAAAAAGTTACAGCAATCCTAAAAATCCCTAAGCTTTCAACATGGATAACATTTCCTGAACACCGAAACCCAGATAAAATGGTGAAAAAATATAAATCAATACCCATATAATTTCGGCTCACTTTATTTTAAAAATGGATTGAGAACGGAGATAACTGATAATCAGCTTATAATGGGATGTTTAAGTATGATATGCGATAGATGGCCATCAGAGTATATTACAGGGCATAGTTTAACTAAAATGATAAAAAAGAGAAAAAAATGTCTTTTCTCCCGACTCCGCTAAAATAACCCCATTTCGTGTCCGCAACGCGGGCGGAAAATCGCTCATTTTTTTACAACTGACTCACGCATGCGCAGTCCGGTTTCATTACCTCCCTAGGGACATAATGGACTCATTCCGGCCCGCGCGGGAGTAATGAAATCCGTACTACGCATGCGTTCTCGTCACAGGTTAGAAATTAGCTATTTTCCGTCCTTGTTGCACGCACGAAAAGAGGTTATTTTTACCGAAATCGGGAGAAAAGTATAGTACGCTACATGGAAGGAGTGCACCTTTTCACCTCGTGTGAATTTCTGCCCTCACTTCGCTCGGGCATCAAACTTCACACTCGGTGAAAAGTTGCACTTTCCTCCCTTGTAACGTAATGTACTATTCCTATCCGAGAATTTGCCAACAGCAGCACGAATAAAACGGGATAATTTTTTTTAATTATTTGACATTTTTTCTGTAACCATTGGAAGAAGGAGACATCACTGCATTCAATTCGATAATGAAATGGTATATTTCAAAGAGAATCGTATCTATTTTAGTTTACTATTTGAACTCTATTGAAAAAATACTCTATGAATGTAACAAAAAACAATCAAGAGACGCGGTAGCGTCTCGACGCCAAGTATTAAAAAAAATCTATAATGCCGCCTCACGAGATTCTCACGACGAGACGCTAGCGCTACTCTTACTTTACAGCGCGTTCATCCTTTTTCGTCTGCTACGAAATTCTAACTGGAATTATCTCAGTCAACACGCCGCGGGCGCCAAATGTGTCAGATTCAATATTTTTTATTATTTTTTTTCTTTCCAGTGAGCCTTCTTTCAATCAAATCGGTGGCCGCAACGCTAATATCTGGCCACTTACGATTTCGATTCTGTCAAAAACTTTTCGTCCGCACTCACACAACATCGATGTGAATTTGTCCGATACATATACGTGTATGGCGTCTACCAGGGCACTCTCACTTCGTCAGTAACTCTAATTATCTCAGGCAATACGTCGCGGGCGCTAAATATGTCAGCGCCAATATTTTTTATTTTTTTCCGACTTTTTAATGAGACCTATTGCGATAAAATCGGTTCCCGAAGTGCTGATATCTGGCAAAATTTCAATCTTGTCCGAACTCACACATCGAGACAGATTTGTCCGATCGTATATACGTGTGCATCCGTGTGAACGAAAAACGCACACATAACATAACAAGTGGCACCCGCAGCGGCAGCCTAAAGAAGTTGCGACGACGATCGTCTACCGACCAGCACGCTCTCGTCGTCTGACAGAATCGTCGTCGGACAGAAAAAAAGTGGCAGGGTCGTACACTTTACTGTAGTGTAATGATGACTCTAGTGTAATGATTTATTATTATAATCGCAGGAGCGACAGCTCCAAAGTCATGAGATCGCGATGATTATGAATCGTCTGACCGAACCGGCTTGCTCCCGTCGTGTGACAGAAAGTGAGAAGATCGTGCGTGATTATTACTTTAATATTTACTATCGAGTGTAATGATTTAATGATAATCTCGCGTCTTAACGTGAAGGTGTCTTTTCAAAACAAAAATTATAATATGGAGGATACTTTATCCTATTGATAAAAAATCGATTTTTTGAAGTTATATTTTGGGCTTTATTATTTCTAATTGTCACGTTGGGATAATTTATTGTAGTACTGTTAGACCGTGCCAGGCTTATTCACTCCCACAATATCAAATTCAGATGCTGTATAGGAAGCAACAACAGTATTCAGGGAAGCTATACAGGAAGTCGACAATGGAATGTTCGATATCTGTTGCGGATAATATTCAGCAGCCTTTATATTTGCATTACTGATAGAGCACTAACTATTTGGCGTCTTGTAGAAATAAAGAACGCAGAGAATAAAAGTGGTAAAAATGGTTTGTCCACTGGCGGAGCCGCGAAGCATAATAGTGAACAATGTCAGTTGCAAGAAGTGTGATGTGACCATTCGCAATGAGCCCTGTCGCTGCATGCATGTATTGAAGATGATTGTCAAAAAGATGTGAAATAAACCAAGAAATGTTTCTTCAAAACAAAAATTGTACGCCAAGTATTAAAAGAGTAGCCATCCCTTGCAAAAAAAATTCACAAAAAAAATGTCTTTTAAAAAATAATTTAAATAGTAGCCATCCCTTGCAAAAACAAGCAACCCGGCGCCCCTTCGGGGAGTCGGGTTTTCTGTTGGGGGCTTCGCCCCCCAAGCCCCCGATTGGGGGGCTCTGCCCCCCTAGCCCCCCGGAAAATGACCCTGCGGCAAAAATGTCCCTTCGGGACATTTTTCCCTGGTGTCATTTTAAGGCACTCACTTGGACGTCGCGCTCCGTATGGTTTGGACGTCGCGCTACGCGCTCCGTATGGTTTGAACGTCGCGCTTCGCGCTCCGTATGGTTTGAACGTCGCGCTTCGCGCTACGAACGGTTTGGACGTCGCGCTTCGCGCTCCGTACGGTTTGGACGTCGTGCTTTGCGCTCCGTATGGTTTGAACGTCGCGCTTCGCGCTCCGTATGGCTTGAACGTCGCGCTCCGTATGGCTTGAACGTCGCGCTCCGAACGGTTTGGACGCCGCGCTTCGCGCTCCGTCCGGTTTGGACGCCGCGCTTCGCGCTCCGTACGGTTTGGACGTCGCGCTTCGCGCTCCGTACGGTTTGGACGTCGCGCTTCGCGCTCCGAACGGTTTAAATATGATTTAAAAAATAATCCTAACAAAATACCGATGCCATATAATCATTTAGGAGTATTCAGCAACTTTCAGAAAAATTGTTTTATTGACTGCGAAGATTGAGACATATACATATATTTCGACCTGAAAAACTGTATTGTGACAGGTTAACACAATTTAAAAATAATCGAAAAAAGTTGCAAAGTAGAACTTTGCACATTGGTTCCTCATTAATTTCCCTTTTTCACAAAGCCACCTCTATGCAGAAGCTTATTTATTAACTTTGGCTTCCTCATAGAGGAAGCTTTGTGAAAAAGAGAAATTAATAAGGAAGCAATGTGCAAAGTTCTACTTTGCAACTCTTTTTTATTCGAACAAAAGAAAACTCCGTTACAAACACCGTTACATCTCATTTCGATTATCTCCAAATTTTTGTGTTACTTTCCTAATTTTTGTAGAAGTAATAGCGGAAATCTATTTTTTTTTATTCAAAATGTCGTAAAATCCCAACGACTTTACCGATCATTTCAGTTCATTTGTTTGCTTCAAGTAGAACACTTCAGTTCATTTGTTTATATTCAACGTGATTTAGGGCAAAATGCATTTTTTTCGTAAAATACAAAATTCAATCAAATCCGAACCGCTTTAACGATTTCGTCGAAATGCAATAGCGAACTCCACTAAAAGTGTCTTTAGTTATGAAGAACTATTTAGCTGAGTCGTTGATTTTTTACGAAAGTTAGAGAGTGTACGACATTTTTTCGAAAAATTAAATATTCTATATATCCTGTATTCATGTATACATTTTTTCAAAAATCACAACACTTGAAGAGCAGTTACCACTCTAATTGCATGCCAAATTTGACGCAGGCACGCACGCACGCACGCACACATACGGCCATTTTTTCTAAACCATTTTTCTGGGCGTTTTAGGTGATTCTGAACATACTGACATGATAATCCCGAAAAAAAAAAAAATTCTCGAAAACAAAGCTTCCTCAATGAGGAAGCAACAATGAGGAAGCAAAAATAATCTAAAAAAGTGCCTTTGCGTTAAAGTAATTTAGGAGTATGCAGCAAGTATCAGAATATAAACTGTGAAGATTGAGAACGTTACATACATTTCGGTCTGAAAATTTATATCGTGGTAGTTTAAAATTGTTTTTAAAAAATACCTCTGCGTTAAAGTAAATCAGGAGTACGCAGCAAGTTTCAGAAAAATTGTTCCATTGACTGCAAAGAATGTGACTAATACATACATTGCAACCTGAAAAATTGTATCGTGGTATGTTAACACTATTCTAAAAAGTACCTCTGCGTTCAATTTAGGAGTACGCAGCAAGTATAAGAAAAATGGTTCTGACGACTGCGAAAATTGATACCTGTACATACAACTCAACCTGACAAGCTATATTGTGGTAGGTTAAAACTATTTGATAAAAATACCTTTTTGTTAAAGTAAATTAGGAGTACGCAGCAAGTTTCAGAAAAATTGTTCTTGCAACTGCGAAGATTGAGACATGTACATTCATTTTGACCTGAAATACTGTATCGTGGTAGGTTAACACTATAAAAAAATGATCTGAAAAATAATCTAAAAAAAGTGTTTCAGAATGAAGGTAATTCAGAATTATGTAGCAATTTTCAGCCAAATTTATCTGTTGACTGCGAAGAATGAGAGCCGGACACAATTTTAGACTCCAAAATGCCAATTTTCTTGAAATAAACACCTCTATAAAAACAGAGAATAATTTTCATACTTCATGGGCATACTTCACAATGCCAGATTAAGAAATATTCCAAATTTCAACTTGTTCGGACCATTCAGTCCAGACCCCCTGAGTGATACGGACGTCCGAATAACACAAAATCTAGTCTACGCAGCCAATCATATTTAGTAATGAAATTTCTATGTTCTGTTACACCAAGATTATGTATTTTACTATGTTTAAGAAATCTGCTGTAAAAAAAGTAAATAAATTTAAATTATATCAACATTTTCCTATAAAAACGTAATTTAGTCGGTGGAGCGCGAATTCAATAGGCACTTTCTGCGTTTCTTCAAAACGTGAGTGCCTAAAAATCACAATAAAAATGTATTTTCAAAAATAATAAAATAAATGAAATATAGTAGCCAAGTCAAATTTATCATGAGTAGATCATCAGTGGGTGATACGGTACAAAAAACTTGGCATGCCAGTGACTTGGTGTATCATTAAAAACTTGACATGTCTCTGGTATGCCAAGTTTTTTGTACCGTATCATCCACTGATGATCTACTCATGATACATTTTACTTGGCTACTATATTTCATTTATTTTATTATTTTTGAAAATAAATTTTTTATTGTGATTTTTTTGCAAGGGATGGCTACTCTTTTAATACTTGGCGTACAATTTTTGTTTAGAAGAATTACAGTTACCAAACAGGAGCGCTGCAGCGCCCACTGTAGAATAGTGGCGCGCGGCAGCGCGCTCAGTCTTCTAGTTTTCATAAAATGTATATCAAGTAAAGATTAGCCAGTACTGCAGATGTTGTTTAAATTTGAGCTGATTCCGTCGAATAGTTTACAAGTTATGGTAATAAGCATTGTAGGCCTTTCATCGCACACAAACACATACAATTTTTCTAAACCAATTTTCTCGACGTTTGAGATCATTCTCAAGTATTTAGACATAAAAATATCGAATGTTAATAAAAAATGAAAACATAGCTTCTTCTATGAAAAAGCAAAATGAAAAATATTGTAAAAAATCGCAACATTCAAATTATCTTTTTACACACGATGTCGAGACGCTACCGCGTTTTTCGATTGCGACAGCACCTCGTGGAAATAAACGTTGTCCGAATACCGAAAAATCTTATTTTAATACTTGACGTCGCGACGAGCGCCCCGCGCGTCTCTCTTGACGTAGAGCGGTCAGCGCGACGTGTGAATATTGCTGATTCAGAGCGCGACGTGTGAATAATCCTAACGCGTAGCATGCAACGTGTATCCTCGCGAGTGCCGTAAAAAATGTCCCGAGCGGACATTTCAGGCTCGGAGAGCGAGACCCCCTAACAGACAATGCAACGTTCGCGGTGGCGCCGCCGAGCATGTTCCTTATTTCACACTTGACAAGACTACCTAGCAATCTTAACGGCTTACATATATTGCGCGGTCAAAAAAAGAGTATTTTCGTGAATTTCTGTTTGGGAAAATGTTTGCAGGTTTTCAACATTTTTTCCCAGTAAAGTGAATGATTTGAAATATGTTTTACAATTTTTTTAATTAAAAAATAATCGTAAATGTAAGAGATACAATAATTTTTGAAGCCCTCCGTTTAAAAAAGGTCCTCTGCAGTGACCACTGATGAACAAATCATCTGAATTAAAAAACCCAAATAGATTTCGTTTTTCTATCGTATTATCTAGTCTTTAATCAAAAGGTTCAATAAAATAATATTTTTTTGAATAAATGTTCACCAATCGCATGTGATCGTCAAAATTTCGGTGAAAAACTACCACATTTTCCTTGACATAAAAAAGTATGCATAAAAAAACCTTCGATTAAGGCCTCCCTTTTGATATTAAAAAATGTGTATGCGAATTTTCAAGTAGATCGGTTTTGTCGTTTTTGAGATATTGTGGTACCGATTCTGAAAAAGTAATTCCGAGAAATTTATCGTATCTCTTACATTTACAAATACTTTTGAAATAAAAAATTGTAGAACATACTTCAAATCGTATTCTTTACGGTGAAATAAAAAGTCGAAAACAAGCAATCATTTTCCGAAAAAAAAATTCACGAAACTTTTTGGTGTTGTAGTTGTCAAACAGTTTTTCATTTACATCCATTATATTTCCTTGGAAACGTACATTTAATTATATGCTCAGAGGTGTTGACACTGGCAAAACACGGTGTAGATATTGCCATGCATTTTTAAGAGCATTTGCCTTCTTTTCAGGTGACTTTAAGAACGCGACACGTTGCTTTCTTTTTAATTTTACTTATGCTCGGCATCTATGACCCTCTTATTAACTTCGTTAATCTTAACAAATCTCATTAGCGCCTTGTAAGATCGATCGTTTCTGGGCGGGCAGCTAAAAAGCCGTCAGAGTTCACAAAACTGGCTTGAGATCTACGATTTTAAGAGCCAGTGTTGCTACTCCCAAACGTGCTGGTTCGCTTGCTCGCGAGTGGAGGTCGGCCATTAGTAACGGTCCTTAAGTTTTCTTACAGTCTTGCCTTTCGACCTCACAACTTATCAGCCAAGTGCACACTTTCTACCACCCACCCTGCTGCTTCTAACCTGAGCTGCACATATACCGCATATACTTCTGCGCTCCACATACGATCGACTGGATTAATCTTATTTTCTCTTACTTGATGCTTTAATTTGCATATTTTTACTAAAAAAGGCACAAATCATTTATATTTCCATATATAATTTCGTTTGTTTATATCGCTTATATGAACCGATAAAAGCCCCTTTTGTCTGTTTGTCTTTTGTCTTTTTGTCGATTCAGCCACTTTTTTCGACCCAGTCAAATCTGTCCCATAATTGGATATATCAACCCAGTTAAAAAATGTCTGAACAGCAATGTAACCTGGAAGTTACATGTGATTGTAACAATGTTACCCTTGTGATATGTCGAGGATATGTAACGTAGGAGTAAATTGTGATGTTGCATCTGTTATATGAAGGTAATGTTACCCTTATGTGATATATTTTCGTTGCAGTTTCATAACAAAAGCTATGAAACCGCAACGCAACGTGCAAGTAATAATTGAGACTACATTTTCGTGACAGGAATGCAATGTTGTAGTGATGTAACGTGGCTACATAACATGTATGTTGCAAAAAGTATGTAACATGTATGTAACGACGGTAATGTAACTACAGCGATATCCCGGTCATGTTACAGTTACGTAATATGATAACATTACTAGAACGTTGCACAGATATATAAAGTTTTCGTAACATGCATATCACAGTGGTTATGTAACATCACAAACATGCACAATACGTAACTATTATATGTCGTAGTTCCGTATGTAATGAAAGTGTGTAACTGTAACGCAACATGCTTGTAACGGTTGTAATGTAACTGTAGAGATAGTTCGGTCACGGTACTGTAATGTAACGTAATAAACATTACAAAAAAGTTGCGACAGTATGTAACTTCTACGTAACACGCATATCACAGTGGTTACTTAACCAAAGAGTGTAACTGTAATGTGACATATATGTAACGATCGTAATACTGAGCTCTATAGAGTTGACCATACAACTTTAAGGAGAAATAAATAAAAAATACTAATCGATTGGTGGTCGTTTGGTGGTGATTGGTAGATCAATTGCATCGTTTGGTAGTCAATTGTTTAATTACAATAATTAAACACCTAAACAAGGCCCAAAGTTAGCCCAATATATTTTTTTTATTCAAATCGACTCTTCTAGGGCTCATTCGATGCGGAATCGTTTGGTAATTACGAATAACGTAATTAAAACATTTGGAGGCCCTTAGTTTTCGAGAAAAACTAATAAAATGAAGTTCCAGTCGACAGACCGGATAACGGTATATGCACAAAGGTTTATGGTCGGCAAACTACATATTTCTAAACCGATTTGGCTCGACGAGGTCTTAATCGATGCTGAAACGGTTCTTAATCATCGTTAGCCCAATTACAACATTAGGTGGTCGTTCATTCGCATATGAGATGGCATTAAACATACCCGTGCGGTGCGACTAGATTCGAGAGGTCGCATTGGCTGATAAACGCATATAGCAGTAATGCACATGGTTTGATTAATGAAACGAAGTGATTGATAGTTTATTTAAAACATTTGGTAGAAAATCGTTTAATTAGAATAATTAAAAAATGAACTGAGTCCCAAAGTTAACCAAACATTTTTTTATCGATTCCAATAGGGCTTAATCAACGCGGAATCATTTGGTGGTCACGAATAATATCATTGGAACGTTTGGTGGCCACTGGATTGGCTGATAAATGCAAAAAACTAAATTTGATATCTCTATGCGACAGGCTATAATGGAGCTCTATAAAGTTGACCAACTTTAAGGAAAAAAATACTAGTCGATTGGTAGTCGTTTGGTAGTGATTGGTGGCATAATTAGAGCATTTGGCGGCGAATCGTTTTATTTTAATTAATTGATCAAAGTTAGTCAGTGATGCGTAATCGTTTGGTGGTCGCGAGTATCATAATTAAAACATTCGGTGGTCGCTAGTTTCCGCAAAAAGCTAAAATCTTTAACTTCCGGTTGTTCGGACTGGAGACAATGATATGGACTAACGCTTATGGTCGATAAGACAGATACTCTTGAATCGATTTTGTTCTACGACGTCTCAATCGGCGCAGAAACGTCTAATATTGATTGGTAGTTTAATAAGAGTGTTTGGTGGTAACGAATTAGTGTACACGACATCGAAAGCCGTAGCCGCGCATTCGCACCAGCAGCGGAGGCACGGTTTGGCCGAGAATGGATACAGCGGTATTGCCGCACGTAAGACGGATCATTCTCAGCGCAAATCAAAGCGCTGTATCCATTCCAGCAGCATAACTAAACAGTAACGCAGCTGTTTCACTCATGTTACATAACACTGCAACATTACTGATTATGAAATAATAACTTATATGTAAGTTACAGACAATGTTACTTGTATCTTTTGGTTAAATTGCTGTAACGTTGTGGTTACATCGTGCAACACACTAGCAACGTTACGAGGACTCAACGATTATGTAACACAAGTTATAGTATAACATATGAATGTTACTTGTTACATATCAGTTACATTACGCAACGTACTGGCAACATGACTCAATTGTAACAGTTACGTAACGCTTGTTATATAACATGGTAACATTGCTGAGTGGGAAATAATAAGTAACATGTAAGTCACATGTAGGGTACTCGTGAGGCTACTTATTACATTGGGTTACATAGCCGTTATATTGCTGTAACATTACCGTCTTTACTGGGAAAGACCACTAAAAAGCACACTATGTGCATTATTTCAGATCTTTTATCTAACATTTTAGAAAATGCTGTCATTGCTTCCTCATAGAGGAAGCTTTATTTTCGTGAAAAATTTGTTTTCGAGATTTTCATGTTAGTACACTCAGAATGGTCCAAAACGTCGAGAAAAGTGGTTTATACGAAATGTCTGTATGTATGTGTGTGCGAGCGTGTGCGCGTGTGCGTGTACGCGTGCGTGCGTGCGTGCGTATCTCTTAAATACGCTTTTAAGGCAAGAAAAGGATCGAGAGGTGAAGGAGACGAATAAAATAAATCTTTCTTTCTTGAAGAATTTCTTGACACAATTCGTTTCATTACGAAGACAATTTTTATATTCCGAGCGTGTTGCCGGTTGGTGCTTAACTAACGCGTGGTTACGCGTAACGCGCGAGACACGTGGGGGAAGCGAGAGTCGCGCTCCGAGGCGGTGCGTGAGACTTCTTTGAAGAAACGAGAAACGCGCGGCCGGTAATGTCGCAAGCGATACAATTATTCCGCCTCAACATACACTATTCTATGAAATCACCGGTATAACACCTATTATCGAAAGGTCCAGAATTCTGAGCGCCAAATTCGCACAACGACACCTAGAATCAATCTCTCCGCTATGTAACACACGAACACCAACTGTTAGACCAAAACACAAAGTACCAATTCACACAATACTACAAATTCTGTCAACGATAAACAACACACAATAAATCCACAGTTAAAACTAAACCAAATTTGTAAGTACACGCTCACACATTAATAGCCGATTATACATCTAAAAAGAAATCCCAAGATTGTACAAAAAACAGGCAGAAGGACCCCGGTTGATGGACTTTTAATCAGGGAAACTCTCGGAAGCGGTATATAAATTCACTCATAACTGTACGCATACTCCATGTTGTAAGTGTTAAAAAAATTTTGTACTATTACTACTGGAATTTCATTTTGCTTCCTCATAGAGGAAGCTTTGTTTTCATGGAAAAAAAAAATTTCCGAGATTTTCAAGACAGTATGCTTAGAATCACCTAAAACGTCGACAAAAGTGATCTACAAAAAATGTCCGTCCGTGTGTGTGTGTGTGTGCGTGTGCGTGTGCGTGTGCGGCTTCGAATATCCAATCGCCTCTCACTCAGTAACCGTTTGAGATATCGGGCTCAACGTTGGCAGTAGAGTAGTCATCCCCCTTTAAATGTTGCGATTTTTTAATAAAATATATTGTAACGTGGGGGCTGTGGCTCTCGCTGACTGGTTCGAAGGCCACCGCTCGCTGCAAATATAACCAGAGGGTTAGCCCGGAGGTAGTTTCTGGGATCGTTAATTAGGTTGCCCTTCTTTTTTCCCCTGGTGGCCTTATGCCCCAGGTCCCTCTGTACCCCTAGGCGTAGCGTGCTCGCTGGCTGCCTCACCGAGAGGAGCTCCGACGCTGGGCCTGCGCCAGCACTGCGGAGTCATCGACACCCAGGGAGGTCTCCGGAGAGAGTGGGCTAGTGGTGGCGGCTGCGAGGGAGGCCATGGTGGAGCCGGAGGAGAGGCTCGAGGCCAACGAGCTAGCAACGAGGACCCTGCGGAAGAATCACCATCCGAAGGAACGCCGTGTCAGGGCCCTCCTGGTTAACCTGTGTCGGCTCCGAGACTTCCACCGGGACCCGTGGTTCACCGCTGCACGTCATTCTGCACGCACACACTTACTGGACAGCTCGATCCTGGCACCTCGCGGCTCTCGGGGAGAGTATAAACGGACGAGGTGGCCGTCGTCGGGGAGTCGAGCAGTCATCACGGTCGCCCAGCTCAGAACGCCAGGCTGTCCGATTGGGGGCAGCACCGTCCGGAGTGTCTTCCCGGCAATCGAGGCGACGCCATTCGGGCGTGCGGGCTTGCGGGCTGCTGCGTAGCCACCCTCGAGCCTCATTGGCGGACTTCCGTGCGCGCGAACTCGCAGACAATGCCGTCGAGCAGCTCTCTCCGGCCGTTTGAAGGGGCCAATCAGCGGCGACTCGCCGGGGCCAATCCGTGGAGAGGACCGCCGGAGACGAACGAGGGAGACAACGATGCGGGGATCGTCACTTCGAGACAGCCAGCGAGCCGCAACGTTCGTGCGTTACGAAGAGAGAGCGATTTCGGAGGAAAAAGACGAGCGAGTTGCGAGATCGAGGTTCTGATTTACCTAGCGTCAAGTAAGTGAGCCGTTCTTCCGTTATTTTCCCGACCCAGAGCCCCATAGCCGCCCTAGGGACGAGAAAATGCCCAGCCTTCCGCCGACCACGTGTCGTTGAGACACCTGTGGAGGCGGCCATTGTGGCTTCCTCGCGTGCGCGGCAGTGAGCGGTGGTGATCGCTCGCGTTCGTCCCTCCAGTGGTCCCTTTTGTCTGTCCCTTTCGCTGAGCGACATTAGTCGACTGTCCCCCCCCCCCCCCCCCCCCGCCCCCGTCGTCCCGACGATTCGAAGTGCCGAGGTAATATCTAAGAGCCATTGTGTTTGGAAACCCAGCCCGAGTCGAGTCGCATGGGTAATTTCCCCCCCCCCCCCCTTCCCTCTCGTCGTCGTGCCGTGTTATAATGTATTACCGAGCTTCGGGCCTTCTGCCCGACGCTCACGGTGCTACGCTGACTCGTAGCTAGTGCCCTCGAGTCTTGTGAAATAAATTTTTATGTGACGCGAATTTCCCCCCCCCCCCCTGTAATTTTCCAGGACCAGTAATTTTCACCCCTCGTTGGCCGGATTGTGGCCGTCAGGGGTTTATGCTATTATCGAGTAATTAAAGCATTATTTCTTTTTTACATTTATTTGCCCTGTGTTTTCGCCACGGCGATACAATTATTTATCCTCAACCCGTTTCCCTCCTCCCCTCGTGCGATCCGCATGACCCGCCCTCCGCCCTTTTCCAGGAGGTAAGGCCGGGCGTCACAATATAGTAATTAAGATTTGATTTGATAGTTTTGAGTTTGTTGAAAAAAGGGCGTGGTCGCTCTAACTTGCGTAAAAGTTTGCCGATTTAGCTAAATAGTTATTCATAACTGAAGATACGTTCAATGTTGTATGGTATTGAATTTCGATGAACTCGGTAAAGCGGTTCGAATTTTATGGAATTTTATGGAATATGGAAAAAAACCTGCAAAGTAGAACCTTGCAAATTGCTTCCTCAGTATTTTACACTTTTAACGAAGCTACCTCTATGAGGAAGTATGTTGATGAATTTTGGCTTCCTCATAGAGAAAGCATCGTCAAAAGTGTAAAATACTGAGGAAGCAATTTGCAAGGTTCTACTTTGCAGGTTTTTTCGGCTGTTTTTTTTAATAAATAAAAATGTAAGATTTTAACCACCGAACCGATTTCCCTCAAATTTGTACCCAACCCTTGGTTCATGATAGTGAATGTGTGGACCAAATTAGAAGCCGGTACCTTGTAATTTGCATGATCCAGCGTGATAACGAGATTTTTCAAAATGTTCTAAATGCCATGAAATTTGAACGGCTTTTCAGATCGGCGTCAAATCTGTACTCGAAACGTGGTCCATGGTTGTCCATACGTGAATCAAATTTGAGAAAATTCTGCAAAAATTTTTTTCCGATTTTTTTTTGGGTGCCGGCTTTTTTTTGTTTTTCATGCAGCAAAATCCAAATTTACCGACATAACGGCAGTTTCCTTGACGAAATTCATCGTTAATAATCAATGAACGTAATGACATGTTCGAAATTGCAATCGGATGTCTCATAATTTACAGGAGCTATAGTACTTACAGACATTTGAAAAAATAATGAATTTGCAATAACATGAGAACTGCTTTGCCGATTTTCGCCAAATTTGATACAAGTCATGGTTTTAAGGTGGTCTATTGTCGTACAGAATTTCATCCCGATATCTCTCAATTTGCGGAAGTTATATCGCGAAAACGATTTTTGCCAAATTTTCAAAATGCTGTAAAATCTGAATTTCCTAACCGATTCGCGCCAAATACAATCCCATACAGTATTTTATGATAGCGAACGTGCGTGCCAAATTTGAAGAACATTCTTAAAAAATTACAGCAGTTATCGTGTTAACAAAAAAACGTGCACATACACACATACACACACACACACACATACAGACATTTCGCACAAACCACTTTTCTCGACGTTTTGGACCATGCTGAGTGTACTGACATGAAAATCTCGAAAAAAAAAAAATTCACGAAAACAAGGCTTCCTCTATGAGGAAGCAAAATTAGATGTAACAGTGTTTGTAATAGAGTTTTCTTTTGTTCAAATGTTTTAAAAGTTGCAAAGTAAAACTTTACACATTGCTTCCTCGTTAGTTGTCCTTTTTCACCAAGCTTCCTCTATGAGGAAGCCAAAGTCAATAAATAAGTTTCTTCATAGAGGTGGCTTTGTGAAAAAGGAAAATTAACGAGGAAGCAATGTGCAAAGTTCTACTTTTCAACTTCTTTTTCTAATGTCTGTAAGTAATTCAGTTCCTGTAAATTCTGAGATATCCAATTGCAATTTCGAACGTGTCATTACGTTTATTGATTATCAATGATAAATTTCATCAAGGAAACAGCGATTACATCAGTAAATTTCGATTTTGCTGCATGAAAAAGAATAAAATACCATCACGAAAAAAATGAAATTTTTTGCAGAATTATCTCAAATTTGGTTCACATATGGACAACCATGGACCAAGGTGATTTTAAATGTTTCGAAAAATCTCGTTCTCGCGCTGGCTCGTGCAAATTACGAGATACGGCGTTCTAATTTAACCCCCACATCGACTACCATGAAACAAAACTTCAGTATAAATTTGAGGAAAATGGGGGGTGGTTAACATTTTACAACAACTTGATTTATTTTTTAAAACAGCGCAAAAAACCTGGAAAGTGAAACCTTGCAAATTGCTTTCTTAGTATTTCACACATTTGACGAAGTATCCATTACGACGAAGCCAAAATTGATCAACATACTTCCGCATAGACGTAGCTTCATCAAAAGTGTAAACTACTGAGGAAGTAATTTGCAAGGTTCTACTTTGCAGGGTTTTTTTTTCAAGTGAACATGTATCGGAAGCTTAAATTAGCTTAATGTGCTAATAATTAATTAGCACATTAGTCATTAGCACATTAACAAGAGTGTACTGATCGTATTACTCAGTACACTCGTTATATTGCGGCAACATAAGATGGAAGTTACATGTAATATAACAATTTTATCCTTATGATATGTAGTGATAATATAACATGGCAGTAACATGTAAGCTAGCAGCTGCTATATACGGGTAATATAAATGATTCATGTCGTTTTGATCTTACAGTTGTGTAATCAAAATTATGTAGTTGATATGTAACAAGCTTATAACATTTTAAAATAACTTGAACGATACTCAGGTAATGTTAAGAAGATGTAACGTTGTAATAGTGTAATAATGTAACACAGATATACATATATAACATCTTTATAACAATATCTGCTAGCTGGCCGATGGCTCAATGGTTTCTCGACAACAATTCGTGACCCAGGCGTCTATAACATTGCAAAGCTACGCTGTCCCAACTGCACTCGAGGGGTCTGTCTTTCGAATGTGTCGTAACCCATGAGAATTGCTTACCACGAGCTGGTTCTACGTTTAATCGACTTATTATTGTTAATATCCGCCTTTGGCAGTAGCGATTTCGCAATGCCCCAAAAAAATGCGCGACGGTCCACTTTTATCTTATAACTTTTAACTTGGAACTCGAAGTGTTGAAGAAAGAAATAATACTCTGCAATTTATGCAGATGCAATTTGTTGTAATGTAACAATTGCAAAATGCAATTTGTTACATTGCAATTTGTTGTAATGTAACAATTGCAAAATGCAATTTGTTACATTGCAATTTGTTGTAATGTAACAATTGCAAAATGCAATTTGTTACATTGCAATTTGTAACAATTGCAAAATGCAATTTGTTATATTGCAATTTGCAACAATTGCAAAATGCAATTTGTTACATTGGCGTTACATTACGTAAAAACGCCTGCAATATTAATTAAATGTATACACAAGGTAATATAACAACGTTATATTGCTGAGTCGAAAATTGCAACGTACCTGTTAGAGACATGTAACATCCAGATAGTATTACCTGTTACATTCGGTTACGTTTCCGTTACATTGTCGCAATACAACTGTGTTTACTGGGTATGCTAAAAGGGAGGAAACTGCGTAAAAATCCGGTATTAGGAAAAAATGTCCGATGGAAAAATAGCCGCGGAAAAAATGTTCGGTGGAAATAATCGCTGGACAAAAAATTACCGGGAAAAAATGGCCGGTGGACATAATGGCCGGGGAAAAATGGACGGGAAACGACGTCTAGTGGGAATAATGGTCGGCGAGAAAAAGGTTGGGAAGAAATGGCCAGATTTCAGGTCAATGTTTCGGTGAGATATATACCTGTTCAGATTAATAAAAATACAGACCGCGGAAAATTCGTCGACAATTCGTGGAAAGAAATTTATCTACAACTGTATAGCGGACAATATCTACAACTCTATAGATATTGTCCGCTAAAGAAAAAAACTCTGTGGATATTTTCCGCTACAGGAAATTAAGTCTATCGGTATTTTCTACTTATATATATCCCTCTATATTATAAAACGATCTCACCATGGCAATCGGTACCATGGCGACCGTTACCATGGCTTGATTGCCAAGATAACGTACGGCAATCCAAGTGCGTGAGAGTATAGGGTTGCGTTAAATAATGTTAAGTCAGGTAGGATCAAATTATGTACCGTCAAGTTAGAGTTAAGTTAGGTAGGGTTAAATTATGTAGGGTTAAGTTAGGTGAGGTTAAGTTAGGTAGGGTTCAGTTAGGCAGGATTACGTTAGGTAGGGTAAAGTTAGGTACGGTTAAGTTAGGTAGGGTTAAGTTAGGTGAGGTTAAGTTAAGTAGGATTAAATTAGGTGGGGTTAAGTTAAGTAGGTTTAAGTAAAGTAGGGTTACGTTAAGTTGGATTAAGTCGATACGGATTAAGTGAGGTAGGGTAAAGTTATGTGAGGTTGAGTTGGCTAGAGTTAAGTTAGATAGGGTTAAATTAGGTAGGGTTAGATTAGATTGGTTTAAGTAAAGTAGAATAAGTTTAAGTATGATGAAATATTTTTAAGGAGGTTCGCCTATTATTCGAAATTCAACGTAGAACTTTAATTTATTTTTGATTATTTAAATGAATACGTACCAGTAAACACGGTAATGTTACAGCAATGTAACGGCTATGCAACCTAACGTAACAAGTAACATCACGAGTAACTTACACTTGACTTACATCTAACTTATTATTTCCCACTCAGTTATATAACATGCGTTACGTAACTGTTACTAATTGAGTTATGTTGCCCGCACGTTGCGAAATATAACTGATATGTAACAAGTAACATTCGGAGAGTGGCCGAATGGTTCGGGGCCGAGCTCATACACAGATGGTCCCGCGTGCGAGTTCCGGCCAAACATCAATGGATTTTTCCATGTGCTATTCTCAGATCCCGGTGGTACGGAGCCTACCTTAAACAGTAGGTCCAAAGGAAAGGTCTAGCGCCTTGGGATGGTGCCCAAAAGACTGGGGGAGTATCACGGCTTCGATTTCCGAGACTGAAGTCCCGCAGGTGTAGGCAATACGGACGAAGATGTAGCTCCAGCTATAGGACGCACGAACTACGACTATAGCCGTTGTAACGGATTCTGATGCGCAATCTGTGAGCGCGCCGCACGCGCAGCACCTCCGCGAGACCGGGCGCGTAAATTCATATCGGAAATAGCAGAGAGAACGAGAGACTAATATCGTGACTTGGGCAAGCTGACCGCTAACAAAATATAAGGCATGATTAATTGTAATGCAGCGTTAAGAACATTATTTCTAGACATACAAATATTCGTAGATGTATAAATATTCCAGTATTTTGTCACGTAGACCAAGCGGAAATGCCATGTTGCGAAGAGACGTGCTAAACGTAAAAGAATCTGCCAACGTTCCTTGTACCGCAATAAATAAACGCACTAGCTTTCCCAAAGTCGAGTCGTGACGATTCAAGTGTCCAACACATGAGCCCAGAATGTGAATTTCTCAAAAGAGCGTTTTGCCAGACGCATAGAGAGTAAAATGTAAATTGTAGAAAGTCGAGACATCCTGAGTTTTACGTACAAGGCAGTCCTGTCGCTAGACACACTCTAAAGGGCCAACGGTCCGTCGACGGTGGGCCATGTGGTGTCTAACTTGAAACCAGGGAACAATAGCGACTTTCGAACTCGGGGATGACGCGGACGCTCGACGCAAGCGTCTTGCACGCTCGCGCGTGGGAGTGAGCGCTCGCGTTGAACCGAGGGTTGATTGGCTAAGGATGGGTCCTCTGGGGCGTACTCCTGGCCCGCCAGCAGACCGCGACGCCTGCCAACTTAGAGTCAACGAGAAGAGCAGTCAGATTCTTGAGACTAGTCGAGCGCGTCGGAACTGTCTTCGAGAAAACGGTCTTACACTCAGAAAAAGGTTTAGTACAATTAAAGAAAATTAGTATGAATCAAACAAATCCTGATGTCACGGGTGGCGAACAAAATATACTATTCAAATGACTGCAAAATATGGTTGAATTACAAACATATATTTGCTTATTTCAAATAAATTTATTTTCTGTCCGAAATAGCACACAGTTACTGCCACTATGTTTTCATTGTTCTCAAACCTTATTATATATTTTTAATGGCGTATATATTAATGAAACATACAAAATAATTATAAAAAAATATTTTTCGGCTTCAGAACCGCTTTTCAAGACGTGGGAAGTGGATTCTGTCGAAGAAAATTTGTCCTGCCTTACCGGGATTTGAACATACGACCCTATCTACCTAACTTCCTAATAACACTTACGGTACCGACTGTGCGACCGACAACTTGACAATTTAGGGTACCTAAGTCTCACATAAAATTTGCGAAATCACATTGACGTAGTAGCATTCGCTTTGTGATTGATTATATATACTAGAGCGTTCATGAAAAATTACTATGCTACGTAAGGTAAACAGCTCAGTTTGTGACACCTTTAAAGCAGCGGTCTCATTTTTCAGTTATTTACAGATGAGCGATATTGTCAAACTGAAAAAAAAGGTTTTCAATACGTGCATTAAAGCCTTCTGCAATAGATCCGACTATTCTACAAAGGCAAAATGTTGAAAATATAAATAAAGACATTGTTTAAATATGGCTTGTCTACTACCGGGGTTCCTGACCCTGCAGGACCACCCATATCGTACATTGTGACCCTCGCGTCTACCCGGATTGTGACACTGACACCGTAGCTCCTGACCCCTGCGTGTACCAGGTTTCTGACACGACGCCGTAGATTCTGACCTCCGCGTGTACCGAGTTTCTGACCCCCCCCCTCCCCCCCGGGCGAAACCCGATTCCTGACACTCGTGAATTGTCAATTGGCACGGGTCAAATTATTTTCTGCATGTGAATTTAGGTGTTAAGTTGTAAATAATAAGCGAAATTTAATTACTTTCAACGTATTATATATTAATCAATTCTAACTTAATTTTTTGCAACAACAAATTGAGAGGGTCAGCAACCGTGCCCATAACCACAATTATGTCAGAGTTACTGACCCTGCCAGTTTACGGGAAAAACTAACCAATAGCTACAGTATTTTATTTCTTGTCGATAAAGTTAATGATTCTGATGATTTTCATGCCATTTTTATATTGTATTATACCTAATGGAGGAACGACGTGACCGGTTATGCGACCGACGTCGCTAGTGAGCTCTGCCTAGACACGACGGTTCGAACTCACTGAGACGCACGATCACTGCTTTTACCGATGAAATATATATTGCAATATAATTAATCGAAAAGTTTGTTTATTGCAGGAAAAATTTATTTAAAAAACTGTTCAAATTGACGATAAGCACGTTAAAATTTGACGTAAATTAAATTTATGACAATGAAAAATAGCTATTAGGGGTCACAAACCGAGGTAGGGTCACAAACAGGGCTGTTTACCTCAACACTCAAGCTCATCCTGTATATTGAACAGGTCGATTGCTGCCTTGCATAGCATTTTTTACTATGCCACATAGGACTGCAATTCAAGTTCGAAAGTAATGAGAGGAATCACTATAGCGATACACAGTATACGCAATCCCTGTTACAGATTCTACTATGTGAATGGTACAAATACGTTGAACGCATAGTAGAAAATGATTAGATTATTATACAAAATGTACAATTTCTTATATAAAATTATTCGTGGAAGGCAACAGCTACATTTATGAATTGTCCGAACAGAATTTTCTGTCTGTTCTAAGTAAAACCACAAACAACACAACATAATTTACTATTCGTATACAGCTGTGAACAATTTAATTTAGGAAAATTTGTATCTTGTTATTATTACGATCTTGCATAGTAATAATTGCCGTCCGTTCAATACTTATTCATTGCTAATTTCGCGAGCGCCGTTTTCTCCGTGTAGTGACTTTTTCCTATTTCCCCAAAACACCACAAAGCTAAAGCCCAGAATATGCTCCCCTTTATTCTTAAAGGGCGGAAGGCGCTTGCGCGCCGGGAAGAATACTCGATTGAAAAGGCCAAGCTGCTGTGCCGGGCTAGCCGCAGCCGTCGAAATGGCAGAGTGGCGGGATGAGGAGCCAGAGAGATCGGGACTGGGTTTTCCTCTCGTACTTATCGACAAGGAAATAAATAAATTCTGTTTCTGATCTAGTTTTGCGCGAATTAACAAATTTGACATTTATTCAGAACAAAATGAAATTATTCGATTCAAAATTATTTGGACGGCGATAAAGGAAATTACTATTCCCGCAGCTCAATGTTTTTCCTAACAATCCAAGGAAGAAAATATAACCAAATATAATTATGCTCGTTTCTTGGCGTAAAAGTAGCCAGTCCTCGCAAGAACACGAGACTCCGCCGCGCGCGTCTCGGCTCCCGCCACTCACACAATCACACATCCACACAATCCGCGGCGAAAGAAAAACCAAGGTTTCCCGTCGGGCCGGCTCTTTTCCGGAGACGAGTTTCGGCCTGGCGATCTTCGGCCTGGCGAAGTTTCGGCTTGGCGAAGTTTCGGCTTGGGACTCTCTTCCCCCCCCCCCCCCCCCCCCCACCCCCCGCGGCTACACTCGCGGCGAGGCGGGACGCGACGACGACAGAATAATGACTCGAAATGAAACGTTAAAGAAAACAAAAATCTAATTCACACTCGACGGCGGTTACAAGGCTCGTGGCTACGCTCTCTCTCCGCAGGACAAAATCCGGCTGCTCAGTCCGCCGGTCACAGTGTATTTTGAATCGCGAACCTCTCACACACCGTCCCTACACCCGCGTCGCCCCCGCACTCGCACACTGACTCGAATTCTACTTGAGACTAAAAGTCGATTTGTCGGACGACGAACAAAACAAAAACGGGCAGCTCTCCGCGACCGTACGAACGGGATCCGGTCTCTCGCACCGCGTATTTCTACGCGGGGCCGCTCGGTCGCCCAGGCCTTCCTCGAAGTGTTCCGCTCCTGTCCAGTTATAAGATTTTCCCGACCCATTGCGGCGTGGGCTGGAATCCGGAAAAAAGGCGCTCGAGCGCGTGGACGAAGGCGCGATTGACAATGTCGCGGAAAACCTGTCGACTCGGCCGTCGCGCGCCTTCGTCGAAGCAAAGGGCAAATTTGCCTAATGGCAGTTGGTCTAAAGGACCGGGGTAAAGGAAAAAGACAAATAAATTAAGAGGGACTTGACGCCGCGCGATGTGGCTCACCTGTCGACCGATGTTACGAACCCGCGCAGAAAAAAACAGTCCTGGCAGGACTCCTGGATGGAGTCCGGTCGGGAATCCAGGCGGGAGTACCGGCGGGAGTTCCGGTAGTCCGGGCGGGAGTCCGGGACGGATTCTCGGCTGGACTTCGGGATTTGATCCGATCCCGAAGTCCATCTGAGAATCCATCCGGGACTCCCGCCCGGACTACCGGGACTCTCACGAGGACTTCATCCGGGAATCCACCCGGGACTTTTTCGCTGACAGTCGGGGAATCCGGCCGGACTCACAGTCCCGGCCGCACTCCATCCAGGACTCCGTCCGGGACTTTTTCGCTGACAGCAGCAGAACCCTGCCGGACTCAGGGCTCTGGCCGTACTTCATTCGAGACTTCATCAAAGCTCGACAACCTCTCACGAACACCATCCGAGACTAACCCATTCAGACGCCATTCGGGAACACCATCCAGGACTCCATCCAAAGAATATGCCAGAAGTGCTTTTGGTGGCAGGCGACAATATTCTGAAAAACTGTATACGTTTTCAGAAAAATGAATGAATCATTTTCATTTAAAAAAAGTTGGGTTGCAGGGTAATTTCTTGAACATTTTTTTTCTTTCATTATTTTTTTAATAATATTTTGATAATATTATTACGCAAATTCAATCTTCGCACACTGTCCATGTGCCTAATTTTTTCAGATTGTTATGCCATTGAGAACTGTTCAAATGATTTCACGATTTCAGCCGTGTGCTGAAATATCCGTTGTGTATCGAATATTAAAAAAAAACAGTTTGACTTAAACAATTTCTCGGCAGTCGGACCTTCAATATTTTCGGTGGATTCGCTGGCGAACTAATCGCCGGGAAGATTTTTTTGTACTCACCTCTGTCTTCTTAATTAAATTCGTCTTCTGCTTTATCTCGTACGATTCTCCGGAAGCTCATCGCTGCCGCACGTATCCCACGCCAAAACATTTGTAGTTCCCTCACCGATGGCTTCGGAACGTCGACGACTTTGGCTGCCTTTAATCCAACGTACGTTTGCAGACATAAATTATGACAGCCCTTTAATTTGTGTCCATGACGACTGACGTCACGAAGGAGGCGTTGAGATCAACACGAAAGATGACAGCGACATTCAGTTATAGTCTGACAGTCAGAGAGCGCGTACAGGTTACGAGTTGAATTACGACGCGGCGTTAGGTGAATTTGTGCGAAAACGGAAGTTGGATTAAAGGCATCCAAAGTCGTCGACGTTCCGAAGCCATCGGCGAGCGAACTACAAACGTTTTGTCGTGGGATACGTGCGACAGCGGTGAGCCTCCGGATAATCGTACGAAATTACGCAGAAGACGAATTTAATTAAGAAGACAGAGGTGAGTACAAAAAAATCTTCCCGGCGATTAGTTCGCCAGCGAATCCACCGAAAATATTGAAGGTCCGACTGCCGAGACATTTTTTAAGTCAAACTGTTTTTTTTTAATATTCGATACACAACGGATATTTCAGCACACGGCTGAAATCGTGAAATCATTTGAACAGTTCTCAATGGCATAACAATCTGAAAAAATTAGGCACATGGAAAGTGCTGCGAAGATTGAATTTGCACAATAATATTATCAAAATGTTATTAAAAAAATAATGAAAGAAAAAAAATGTTCAAGAAATGACCCTGCAACCCAACTTTTTTTAAATGAAAATGATTCATTCATTTTTCTGAAAACATATACATTTTTTCAGAATTTTATAGCCTACCAGCAAAAGCACTCCTGGCATATTTTTTGGATGGAGTCCTAGATGGTGTTCCTGGATGGCGTCTGCACGGGTTAATCCCAGATGGTGTCCGTGAGTGGTTGTCGAGCTTTGATGAAGTCTCGAATGAAGTCCGGGCGGGACCGTGAGTCCGGCCGGATTCCCCGACTGCAAGCGAAAAAGTCCCGGGCGGAGTCCCGGATGGAGTCCTGGCGGGAGTCCCGGTAGTTCTGGCGAAAGTCCCGGATGGATTCTCGGATGGACTTCGGGATCGGATCAAATCCCGAAGTCCAGCCGAGAATCAGTCCGGGACTCCTGCCCGGACTACCGGGACTCCCGCTCGGACTCCCGCCTGGATTCCCGACCGGACTCCATCCGGGAGTCCTTCCGGGACTATTTTTTTCTACGCGGGAAACTCGCTCCTCCCTTCCTTGCACGCGGGACTCTGCTCGTGCATTTTTCCTCGCAAGTCTCGTTTCTCGTGGTTTCGCGATCTCGGCGGAAGGCTGCGTGCTCGATCGCGAACTTGCCCGCTCGACTTGTCCCTGGGATGTGCCCGGAGATCTTGCTCGCTCGCACACACCGGGGTTCTGATCCCCTCTCTTTTCCTCTCAGCGTCCAGCAGACAGGCGGCCAACTCTGTTCTGTCGAACGGCTGATCGTCGTGTGACGGCGGTCCTCCAATCGGCGGCAACAGGAGATGCAAACACGTCAAACGTGCAGTGGCGTCGCGGCGAGGTCGCAGCAGCAGTCGCACGTCCTCTCTCTCGAATTCCCACGCCGATCTGTCGGTGCGGGTTCACCCCAGCACTCGGCGCCAACTCTCGTCGATGTAACGGTCGCATCGCGCTATCGCTCCCCCGAACCGTGAGACCGCTTACCTCAGCAGTCTCACGGTATGGACCGAGCGCCGCGCAGCCACCGAGCGCGCGACGGCTGCCCTTATCAGCGCGCCTTAATACGTCACCGGGCCCAAGGGCCCCGAGAGCGTAGGAGAAATCCTCAGTTCTTCCTTGACCACCCACTCAGTCACTTCGTCAATCGTATTACTCACTCTATTAATAAAGACATTCCTTTGTTCACCAATATCATTTGGCATCCTCAACACCTGCACCGTTACATCGAAAAAGCGGAAAAAATGTATAAAACAAAATGAAGAGTAATAATAAATCAAATTAACATATGTTATGGCCCTGCGAATCGGTCCAGGATCGGTCGAGCTAGCGAGAAGCAACGTCTCTGGCACGGCGCAAAATGTTCGCGTGCTACAGTGCACATGAAGGTGCGCCGTTGCCCTGACTTATACACGTTAGCGATACGAATCGCTTGCGAGAAACGTTTAAGTCGTGGGCCATCTAGCGGACATCATATCGTTCAACACATGTTACGTAACAATAACACATTTTTGTTACATGACTGTGACGAAACTACAATATATAATAGTTATATATATCATGTATGTTGTGAATGCAAAATAAACACTGTGACATGTATGTTACGTAGATGTTACATATTTTTGCAATATTCTTGCAATGTTACTATGTTACATAACTGGAACATGAGCGAATTACCACAGTCACATTACAATCATTACATACATGTGTTACGATCGCGCAGCGGGAAGATCAGCTTTCTGCGGATCCAGAATTGCGCATCGCGATCCGACACCCCTATTGCGTCTTCGCAATGGAGTCTTCGTGCTGACGAGGGCCGCAATGGTAACTTTCCGCTGCTGCCGCCGCCGTTCGAATATGAAATAAAATATCTAGATAGACACGCAAAATGATAAAAGACCGACTGGCGCACGTGATTCGGTAACGGATACGGCGAACGCGTTTTCCGTTACCGAACCCGCCGACAAAGAAAATGCGAAGAGTGCAAATCCTCCCCGGCGTGCCACCCGCCGATCCCGCGTTCGAAGGATGAGCGCGCCGGGAGGACAGTTCCGTTTTGACACGAGAAGCGAAAGCTTGTCAACGATAAAACTCCTCGTAATATCACTCGCAAAGTAATGTCAAGCTATCATTAGAGGCCGCAAAGGGGCCGCAAAGAGCTGTGGTTAGTATTTGCGCCGCGTCGGTCAGTCTTTACGTGTTAGACTAAGTTTTATAACTTGTGCCACGAACAATCTGGAGAGAATCCATCGTGTAGGCTTAAGAGATCGCAGGCATCGGAAGTGTGGAAGGAGGAAGAGCGAAGGAGAAAAGTGTTTGCGATCGAGTATGTTTGTGAGTAAAATTTAAGGTATGAGATGAATGAATTGAGAGGATAAGATTCGTTAACATTGGAGGTTAATATTAATGTCAGCTACAATAAATATCGCCGTTGTTCAATTACTATATTTGGAACTCGATTTATCATTTAAACAAGCCTAAACCATCCTCAAGAACCGTCCTGTAGAGGACGTCCGGTAAAAACCCAGAATAATAAATAAATATAAACCCTTCGTACTTCATATGAAGGGGTTGATTTGGAAGCCCAAATCGCCCTGGGATGTAACACATGTTGCATTACAATTACACACTTTGGTTACATAACCATTGTGATATGCATGTTGCGTAAAAGTTACAGACTGCAGGAACATTCTTGTAATGTTTATTAGGTTACATCACTGTAATGTGACAGAATTATCTCCACAGTTACATTACAACCGTTACAAGCATGTTGCATTACGGTTACACACTTTCATTACATAACTCTAACGGAACTACGACATATAATAGTTACATAACGTGCATGTTTGTGATGTTACATATCCACTGTGATATGCATGTTACGTAAACGTAACATATTTGTGCAACGTTCTACACTCAGAAAAACGTTTGGTAATACCGACTATGTTGTAGTGGCTTTTCCTAATAAAAACCAAACCGCCTCCACAAACTGCCAAGGTCCGGCGAGCTCTTCCCTTTTTTCCCGAGCGCCAGGCGCTTTCGCGCCGGGAAGAACTCGCGTGCCAAACGGACCCGGCTGCTTCTGCCTGGCCAGCCGCAGCCGTCAAACGTGTAGAGTGGCGGGATTGTTGGAGCCGACGATCTCGGAGAGGTTATTGAATAACGTAACAATTTGGGAACGATCAACCTGCGGGAGCTAACAACATTGTTTATTAAATTATACAAGACAGTAATAACGAAAATAGTGCAATGAAAATCTCCCGCAATTCGGTCTTGCCGGAACGGAACACTCCTCCGTTTCTCGCGATTTCACAGGTCTTTTACTCGGCAACGAAATCTTACCTCGCAAGGTCGCGAGTCACCGTGCGCGCCGTGGTCCTCGCCACACGCACACACACATTCTCTCCCACTTGCAGCGGGAGGGATAATGGTCGCACAATTCCCCGGTCAAAAATACGCAATTATAACGGAAAAGAAGACTCGAAAATATATCCCGGGGAAACGCAAATAAAACGCAACAAGAAGATAAACTTGAATATTAAACGCGCACCGTTTCCCTCCTCGCTCACTGATTCTAACGTTACGTCACGGGATGCACAACAAAAAAAAACACAATGAATAATTTTACCGACGATCCTCGGCATGACGGCCCACTTCCCGCGACCGAACGACCGTTCGCAAGGTCGAACTCGCGCTCGAGTTTTCCGCAGGACCGCCCGGACGAACAGGCCTCTCCCGCTGCACCCGGCGCTGGCCCTGGTTTTTGCAAAATATCTCGGAGCGAAAGCCTCGTGGGCACGTCGCCGAGATTTAGCGCTCGCGCGCAAGGGTTTCAGCGTCGCGGGATGCCCGCGAGAGCCCCGTCGACACGGCCGTCTCGCGCGAAAGCGACGAGTGCGCGATGTTGCGCGGAAAAATACACCGCGGAACAAATATATTCGCCGCGCGGAACTCTGACACCGCGCGGCGAGGCTCACCCGAAATCCTCGACGTATTCTCCTCTCGGTCTTCACGCTCGCGGGAGGCGTACGGTAGCGGCTGGTCGCTCGAACTCGTTCTTTTGTCGCTCTCTGTCTCGCAGTTGCCCTCGCCGATGTCGCTCGCTCGCTCGCTCGCTCTGCTGTCCGCTCGACGGCTCCTCGGGAAGTGTTCCGCATGCTGTGTCTCTCGCACGCTCGGGGAAGTGATCCCCTCTCCGTCTCGTAGCGCTGACCGGCAGGCAGGCGGCCAACTCTGCCGTGCCGTGCAGCGGTTCGATCTCCCCAGCTGAGATCGCCCGCGCCACAGTTGGCTGGCGTGGCACGAGGCTTGGACGGCAGCGGTCTCTCCGTCGGCGGCGGTGGCGGAAGGCTCGAACGGCCGAGCGGTCAGCGGCGCAGCGACGAGGCGACGGCGAAGTCCTAGCGTTGTCGCCCTCTCTCTCTCTCCCTCTCCCGCGCAGATTCCTCCGTCTGGGCTCGCCCCGGCGACGGCGTCAGCGTCGAAAAACCCCGTGAGGCGGGAAAAATAAATGAAACAAAATTAATAATAATAATAAAATCTACCTATAGCCCTGCGGATCGGTCTAGGCGTCGTCGAGCGGGCGAGCAGAGCGGCGGTTGGGCGCCACGGAATTTTCCCGTGTTACAATGTATATTTATTTCAGACAATTTTGCTTGTGGTAACCTAATTTTATTCGTATGAGAGACGATTTGTTTCAAGTGACAAAGGCAGTTTAGTTGAAACAACTAAATTATCAGGAGTTCGTCTTTGGACGCGAGACCGAGCAGACGTGTTTACGTTTCGCTCCGGCAGTCTGGTGCTTAACCGAGAACTAGTCGTTAACTGTAATCGGGGCCACTGTCTCAGATTTAAGATATCGTATTAAAATAATTATTGTCCGGTTCAAAGTGCAGTGTGCCTGTCCCAGTGTACAAATAAAAACTAAACGGAGATGGTCACGTTACAAGAAATGGAAGTGCTACTGGGCAAACACGGCACGTCTCTCAAAACTGAACTGAAGGCCGAAATTTCCGCAGATATTAAAAGCACCATCGAAACGACAATTAAAACCGAGCTTGCTTCCGTGATACCTGTGGTGAAGCAAAATACCGCAAGGATTTCGAACCTCGAAATTGACTACATGGAGCTCAGAAACGAAGTAACTCGGCAAGCTCAGCAGCTGGATAAAATGAAAAGGAAAAATAAACTTATTATTACTGGGATTCCGGAGGACGCAAATGAATCAATCGGGACCCTTAAAGAAAAAATCGCAACAACGCTCGGCGAAAGATTGCAGCTGGACATCGCAGTGGGCAACATACAATACGTCCGCCGTCTCGGCGGACGTATTGTATGTTGAAATTTTATATGTTTTTATGTTTATATTTGTTCCTTACGTGGACAAATATAAAATTTGACTCAGCGTCGCAGTCTGGTCCTTCCATTGACCAAATTTCCACGTAAGGGACAAATATAAAATTTGACTTGGCTTCGCAGTCTGATCCTTCTCTTCGCCAAGTTTCATATGAAATTTGGTCAATGGAAGGACCAGGCTGCGAAGCTGAGTCAAATTTTATATTTGTCCACGCAAGGTCCCTAACCTAAGACTAAGAAATTTGATATCAAATTTGTCAAACGGAAGGTCCAGACTTCAACATGAAAGTTCATGAAACATGAAAGAACATGAAAGTTCTTTCATTTAAAACAAAACAAAAAACCACAATGGCGGATAACGCGCGAATTGGCACGGCAACGATTTTTCGTGGTTATGCGTCATGCGCGCCACCGTTCGTTGGTTCCAACTATTTTACTTAGTTGGAATAGGAATCGAAGTCGTTGCGTGAACTATTTAAGTCAACTAACTCGACATAGTAAACGAAACTAAAACCACGTAGTTACACCGACCAACCCGATGGTTGTGACAAGCAATTTCCACTCAACTAATAAAAAATTAGTTGGCCCAGCTACACTGTTTTTTCCGTGCGTGTTACAAAAAATAAATTCCAAAGAAGAGGCGGCAAAACTCATCGCGATCCTGCAGGAACAAACGGAAAGGGAAGAAGAGACTGCCACTTCTATCACACGGACAAACGGCTCTGGTGAGCCATAAAACACTACATCGCGACCACCAAATAATGGAGCGACACCAGCAAGCAATGTCAACTTTCGTAAGCCCGCGCTGTCGTTGGCTAAGTCAACACCGAAAACACCTGGCTCGCAGAAAAGGAAGACGACAGAAGAATACGGCGACATGGATGCATATATCCAAAGAACCTCGAAATTTCCGAATACTTCGATGTCTCTACCGGCCGCACCAGACAACTCTGCTTGACGCCGGAGCAGCGGGAAACAGCAACCTCATCGTCCTTCAAGCAAAATTCGTCAGCGCGTAGGGCTACTCAATAGTCCACCTCCTCGAACCAGCGACGACGGAATCGAAGATAACAACCGAAGCAGCGAACTCAAACTGAATATATGTACGTGGAATATCAACGGCTACAATCATTTATTTTCGCTGAACCGTAGTCAAAGTGCCAAACTACAAAAAAAAAAGATGTAATCTGTTTAGTGGAAACTTGGCACTTGCACAGCGAGATAATTCTTCCGCCTTACCTGAAAAACTTTAAATGTTTCGATAGCGCGGCGACACTCGATAAGAGTAGAGGGAGAGGAAGCGGGGGAATTATTGTGCTTGTACACCCGTCTCTATCCAAAAACGCGCGACTTGTCGATAAATCGAACTTATGGTTAATTATTAAATTAAATTTGCCCACCAAGCCCCTGACAATTGGAGCTTTTTACTGGCCACCGAAAGCCGATATAGATTTTTGCGCTGAATCATTGTTTGAACTCCTGTCTCCTTTTTATGAAATTGATCGTGATTTTAATTATATTATACTAGGAGATTTTAATGCGAGGCTGGGAGGTCTATACAGCTTAGATCCAGAGATACTGTGCGGGTCAGTGTAAAATAGCAGGCGGCTTGCATTAGACGAAACTATGAACGGAAAGGGAAAATTGCTTACCGAAGTCATGGAATCGCTGGGGTTTATTATGTGTAACGGCCGCACACCTTCAGACACTCCTGCTAGTTATACATATATTGCTACAGTCGGTAAAAGCACAATAGAGCTCGCATGAGTTAGTGAGTTTCTTATCAGTGACGTGAGTGAGCTTGTTTACATTCAGCCGGTGGCACTTGTATCTGTCATCGTTAATCCTATGGGTATAGCCGAAATCGAACGGTTGGCTTGGACAGAAGACAAAGCGATTATATTCTACAATAATTTAACGAACTGGAGACTTATATACTATAACGCCGCGGACAGTCAATCTCTCTACATCAACCTATTGAAAGCGGTCATCCAAGCAGCAACAGAGTCGAATTTATTACCGAATATCAAAATCACCGTGGGTGATTCTCTCCCGAAAACGGATAAAATCTGGTTCAATTCGGATTGCAGACATCTAAGAAATATAATGAATAAAGAGTACAGGAGATATGATAGCGACAGAATATCGAACGAATTACTCGGAACTTTTATACAAGCTAGAACTGTGTTGCGGAGAGTAATAATAATTTTGGCCGGATCAGAGGAGGAACGGGGATGAAATGAATTTCACTCGTTAGTCCGGTTAATATAACAAAAAAACTATGGTTATTCAAACATACAGAAAACAACAGCTTTAAAGAATGAGCGATTTTTTATAGACGCGGACTCGTCGCTGTGTCGTCGCTAACTGCCCGCTGCCCTTCAACCGTGCGAACCCCGAACTCATCGATGAGCGAGGCGCTCGCTGTCGGTGTAGGTGCGTGTAACGCGACGAGCGCGTCTCGGGCCAAGCCCGAATTCGAAACGTCCGGAGACGCGAATGTTGACCGTGACTGTCAGAAGCGCGCGACGATATCGCGAACATTCCGCCCGCCTCGTCGAACGACGAAACCAGTGATGGAACCGGCTCAACTCTTCAGGTCTCGATGTCTCCTTTCTTCGCGAGCACGCAAAGCTTCACCACCGGTCGCTTGAAGGTGGATGTTGCCATCTTGACGGTAGCGACACGGACGTGGCCGTCTCCTCCGGGGTGAACCGCGATGACTCGAGCAAGACGCCATTTAGCCGGGGCGGAGATCTCACTCGTCACGAGGACGAGATCGCCGATTTGAATTGGTGGCCGGGGCTTGTGCCACTTCGGTCGCACCTGCAGGTGTTGTAGGTATTCCGTTGCCCACCGAGCCCAGAAACTGTCTCGCATCTGCTGAATCAGTTGCCATCGAAACAAACGGGAGACCGGAAGATGCGTGAGTGACGGCTCTGGCACCGCTGATAGTGGAGCCCCGATGAGAATGTGACCCGGCGTGAGCGCTGCTAGGTCGTCTGGATCATCGGTGAGAGGACTGAGCGGCCTCGAATTGAGGCACGCTTCGATTTGTGAGAGCAGGGTGGCCATCTCTTCAAACGTGAGTGTCGTCTCGCCGATGACTCGGTGAAGATGGTGCTTCACGGATTTGACTGCTGCCTTGTTGAGGTTGTTCGTCGCGGGTCCACCCTTAGTCGTCGAGTCGCCGAGTCGACGACTAAGGGTCACGGGAACGGTAAGACCGAATATTCGAGAAGCGTCCGTTCCTTGTTTCCCTCGATCGGGCTCTTTTGTTTTCTCAGGGAATTACGCTCGTCATTCGTTGGAGTACGGTCAAGAGACTCGGACGCGTCGCGGAAAAATAACGGAGTCTTGACGACGGGCTATTTTTCCTTCGGTTTGGGTTGCGCGATTGCGAGTAACGTTGTAACGCTGTTTATCGTTTAATAAAAATTCGATTGACTTTATTACAAGAAATGCAACAGGTTATGGGCCCAGTCACGTTGACTGAAAAGTTGCGTAAAGTTAATCGAGTCGATTAAACGAGGTCTCGCGAGTGTTGTGAGAGAGAAGCGAAAAACTTTCGTCATATCGGTATCGCGTCTGGGACGCGAGCTCGTGCGTGAAGTGCGAAGAAAAAGACGCCGCAATGACCGCAGAGATCTCAACAAAGAGTGTCGTGAAATTCGACGGGAATGACTATCAGGGATGGAAATTCCAAATGCGAGCATTATTTGTGGCTCATCGTATATGGGGTGTCGTGAACGGGTTGGAACCGAAGCCGAATGCCAACCCACAGAAAGTTGAAACGTGGGAGATAAAAAACGCACGTGCTATGTTTTTGCTGGCATCGACGCTCGAGACTGCTCAGATGAGACCGTTGCTTATTTACGAGACCGCGTGTGAGATGTGGAAGAAGTTGGCTATTCTTCATGAACAAAAATCTGCGTCGAATAAATTGCTGTTGTCCACGAGGCTGTACGAGTACAAGATGTCGCCAAACGACTCTATCATGCAGCATGTCTCAAAGGTGAACAACATGGCAGCGCAGCTAATCGACGTGGGAGAAACCGTGCCAACTACGACGATCATGGCAAAAATTCTGGGAAGTCTCACACCGAAATACGCGTACTTCCAAACAGCGTGGGATAATGTATCACCGGAGATGCAGACGCTAGACAACCTGGAGGAGAGGCTGCTTCGAGATGAAGCGCGAACGTCTGTGAATGACAGCAGTGAAAGTGCGTTTGTGGCGACGGACAAAACAAAAGAGGCAACGAGAAAGAAAATGTACAAGAACAAAGTGAGATGCTACAGGTGTCAAGAACTCGGACATTTTGCGAGAGAATGCAGAAATAAAAAACGTGATAGCGATCGCGACGATGAAGACTCACGTGATTGTGCATTCGTAGTGGAAAGCGCGAATGGAGAGATGTTGTCAAGTGTGAAAAGCGAGACCGCGGGTGTACCGGCTGACGTGATAAGCGCAGTGCTGGCGGCAGAAAAACGCGATAGCTGGTTGACAGACAGCGGAGCTTCTCGACACATTACTTTCAGACGGGAGTGGTTAATTAATTTTCGCGAATTACCCGAAGGTAACACTGTGTCTCTTGCTGATGGAAAAAAGTGTCAAGTGATGGGAGTCGGTACGGTAGAAATCGAGAAGTACGTGCGCGGCGAGTGGAGATCTGCGCAAATCGAAGGGGTTTTGTATGTACCTGACATGACCAAAAACTTGTTTTCGGTTCGCGAGTGTGCGAAAAAAGGGCTCGGCGTAATGTTTCTTGGAGATCTCGTTCGCATCGAAAACAAAAGTTTCGTCGTCGGATACGGCGTGGCACAGGGAAACGAAATCTACCGGATGTCGTTTAAATCGAAGTGCGGGAAAAGTGTTAACGAAGCCAACGTCAGTAAAATTGATTCTCGAGTGTGGCACGAAAGACTGGGGCACGTGAATGGTCGTGCGATGCACAAGCTTGTGAATCACAATCTGATACGAGGCCTTGACTGTTCCGAGAGTGCTGAAAGTTTTTGTAGCTCGTGTCAAGAAGAAAAGTCGCATAGACAAATTTTTAGAAAAATTCGAGTGCGCGCAGGAACGGTCCCGGGAGAAGTAATACACACAGATGTGTGTGGACCCATGTCCGTAGAATCTCTCGGGGGTGCCCGATTTTTACTGACTTTCAAGGACGATGCTACGAGTTTTCGACATGTGTATTTCTTGAAGCATAAGAGCGATGTAGTGGAAACATTCAAGAAATTCGACAAGCTGGTTGAGAATAAATTCGGCAGGACGATGCGAGTCCTGCGGTCGGACAATGGTCTCGAGTTTAAGAATCGTGCCATGGAAGAACACACGGACTCAAGAGGAATTCAACGAGAATTTACTGCGCCATACACGCCGCAACAGAACGGCAAGGCTGAGAGGGACAATCGCACATTGATCGAGAGCGCAAGGACCATGCTGTTGGCGAAGAATCTTCCGAAATTTCTGTGGGCGGACGCATCCAATACGGCAGTGTATTTAATGAACCGCGCCGGCGCGTCAAGTGTGAAGAGTGGAGCAACGCCGTACGAGATGTGGTTTGGTGTAAAACCAGATCTGAAACATCTGAAAATTTTCGGTTCGGAGGCTTACGTAAATGTCCCAAAGCAGCATTTGACCAAACTTGATGCACGCGCGAAAAAGATGATTCTAGTGGGAAACGAGAGTAGTTCGTCGTATTATCGAGTGTTTGATCCGGTAACGAAGAAAATCACTGTGTCACGAGATGTGGTGGTTCGAGAAATGATCGGGCCAAAGGTACCTGAGACGAGCGACAATACGGGAGAGCTGATCCTCCCAAAACTCGAGGAAGTAATTCCAGTTCCGGCGGAAGAAGAGTCAAACGAAGAATATGACGATGACGACGAAGTCTTCGAGCAAGCAGTAGAACATCAAGAGGACCAACATCAAGAGCATTCACCGGCAACGCGTCGCAACGAGGGTCGACAACTTCGTGACAGAACTCAGATAAGAAAACCGTCGCGATTCGAGTCAAACGTAGTCGAGTACAACGTCCCAGAACATATGAGGAAGCTCTTGGAAGTCAAGAAGCGAGTAAGTGGAGAGAAGCTATTGGTTCGGAGCTGCGTTCACATCAAGAGAATGAAACCTGGACACTCGTGAAGAGGGAAGCGCACATGAAGACAGTGGATTCGAAATGGGTCTTCCGGATCAAGAACGGGGATGGCGAGATTCGTCGTTTCAAGGCTCGACTGTGTGCGAGGGGTTTTATGCAGAAGAAGGGCGTAGATTTCTTTGAAACATTCTCTCCAGTCGTGAGATATGACTCGTTACGAGTTCTGCTGGCGATCGTCGCCTCAAAGGATCTGGAATTGGCTCAGTTCGTCGTACAAACAGCCTTTCTGTACGGTAATCTAGAGGAGGAGATCTTTATGGAGCTACCCGAAGGTTTGGTCATCGAAAAAGGGACTCCGAGTGACACGGTATGCCGACTGAGTAAATCCTTGTACGGTTTAAAGCAGGCTCCTCGCTGCTGGAATAAAAAGTTTAGATCGTTTCTGAAAGAATTCAAATTTAAAGAAACCAGCGCGGACAAATGCATTTACATCAGTCAGATCGAGAAAAACATCGTGTATCGAGCCTTGTTTGTCGACGATGGTTTAGTTGCAGCCGAAAACAACGAAGCGATCGATGCAGTTCTCAAACATTTGAAGAAGACGTTCAAAATCATAATTGGAGATGCGACCACATTTGTGGGGATGCAGATAGTACGAGATAGATCGAGGAAGTCGATCTTCATCCATCAAAGCTCGTATGCAAGAAATGTTCTCGAGAGATTCGGTATGGTCGATGCGAAGTCGATTAGCGTGCCGTGTGATCCGAGTTCGACGCTGCAATCAATATCTGAGAAAGAAGAGACCGAGAATGTACCCTACAGGGAAGCTGTAGGGTCATTGATGTTCCTGGCGATAGTGTCACGGCCTGACATATCATATGCTGTCAACCTCGTGAGCAAGTTTTTGAATCGCCATGGCAAGGAACACTGGCGCGCTGTGAAGCGCATTATCTCGTATGTTGCAGGAACACTCGAACATGGCATCGAATATCGAAGCGGCGGAAGAGAACTAATCTTGGAGGGCTACTCAGACGCTGATTTCGCAGGAGACGTCGAGACAAGAAGATCGACAACCGGATACGTGTTTGAAGCGGAGAGAAGCGGTCTGGCTGCGAAAGCTGCTCTCCGAAATTGACTGCCCGTGCAAAGAAGCCACAACGATCCACGTAGACAACCAAAGTGCCATTCGGCTCGTGAGAAACCCGGAATTTCATAAGAGGACAAAACATATCGATGTACGATTTCATTTCGTAAGGGAGAAAGTTCATTGCGGTGAACTCAACGTCGAGTATCGTCAAACAGAGGAGCAAAAGGCGGATATCTTCACGAAGGCTCTGCCAAGAGATTGATTCTGCAAGCTGAGAGAAGATATTGGAGTCAAAGATCTTGGACCACTCTAGAACGGCGGAAGTGTTGAGGTTGTTCGTCGCGGGTCCACCCTTAGTCGTCGAGTCGCCGAGTCGCTGAGACGCGGCCAATTAGAAGCAAGACCGAATATTCGAGAAGCGTCCGTTCCTTGTTTCCCTCGATCGGGCTCTTTTGTTTTCTCAGGGAATTACGCTCGTCATTCGTTGGAGTACGGTCAAGAGACTCGGACGCATCGCTGAAAAATAACAGAGTCTTGACGACGGGCTATTTTTTCTTCGGTTTGGGTTGCGCGATTGCGAGTAACGTTGTAACGCTGTTTATCGTTTAATAAAAATTCGACTGACTTTATTACGAGAAATGCAACATGCCTCTTACAATCCGCCGAAATGTGGTGCAGACGGCGGGTTAAATTTCCACTCTACGCCGTCGTTGGCCAGAGCGGTCGCGATTTTTTTGTATTCGGACGACGCAGCGGTGAAAAGCAGGCGGAGTTCCTTGTCGGCTCCGACGAAGTTTGTCCCGCAGTCGCTCGACAAGGTTCGGCAGAGGCCGCGGCGGGAGACAAATCGTTTATACGCGGCGAGGAATGCTTCGGTCGAAAGTCCGAGACGGCTTCCAGGTGGACAGCTTTCGTGGAGAAGCACACGAAAACTGCGATATACGCCTTCTTCGATTTGTGACCTCGACCCTTGGAAGTGCGGAGATGAATCGGTCCGGCGTAGTCGACCCCGCTGTGGTAAAACGGTCGAGACGGAGTGACTCTTTCTCGTGGTAGGTCCCCCATCAACTGTGTCGCGGTTGCAGCGCGGAAACGAAGGCAGCGTATGCAGCGCCCGACGAACGTTTTGACGAGGGCTCTTCCCGAAACGATCCAAAACCGCTGTCGCAAAGTCGCGAGCGTCAGCTGCGTGCCTCCGTGAAGTGTCAGTCGATGCGCTTGGTCGATGAGGAGTAAGGCGAGCGGTGAATCCTGCGGTACGATGAGTGGGTGCCGTTCATCCGAGTCGAGAATCGAATGCTTCAGTCGACCGCCGACGCGAAGCTGTCCACCTCCGTCGAGGAAGGGAGTGAGACGAAGGAGCGATCACTTCGATACGGTCGAGTTTGAGCGGACAGTTGCGATTTCACTCGCAAACACTCGCGCTTGTTTGACCTTAATAAGGCACGAGAGCGAAGCGGAGAGTTCCGTGGAGAGCAGCGTCGCCGAGACCTCACGGGTTCCTTGACACCGATCTCCGTGAATTCTTGAGGTCGCGAGGAATCGACGGCACCACGCGACGATACGTTGCAGGCGACTGAGGCTCGAATATCGAGACAGAAGCTCGATTGGCTCGTCGCTTTTCCCGGTTGCGACGTGGGCGACGACTCGTTGCTCTGGAGGATCCGTGACGCGTTGAGGAGAGAACGAGGGCCATTTTTCCGGCGGGTTGAGAAGCCACGCTGTTCCGGCCCACCAGAGTTCGTGATCTCGCAACTCGGAAGCGAGCAATCCTCGAGATGCACAATCCGCTGGATTTTGTTTCGTGCCAACGTGGCGCCACGCCGCGTCCGGAAGAGTTCGCTGGATGTCCGACACGCGGTTAGCCACGTAGGTTTTCCAACGTACTGGGTGTCCTTGGATCCACGCGAGAACGACCGTTGAATCAGACCAGAGATGAACCGCGCACTGGAGATCCAAGACGTTGAGGAGCCGCTTCACCAACTTGACGAGGAGATGCGCTGCGCAGAGTTCGAGGCGAGGTAGAGACACTTGCTTCACCGGCGCGACTTTTGTCTTGGCAGCGACGAGAGTTGCCGTACGTGTTGAACCGGAGACGCAGACGTAAACAACAGCCGCGTAGGCTCGTTCCGACGCGTCTGCGAATCCGTGGAGTTCCGTAGTTTTCGAAGTGGACTGTAGACGTAACCAACGAGGAATTTTGATCTCCGAGATGCTCGGCAAATCCGCGTAGAACGAGAGCCAGTCTTGCGACTCTGCGTCGGGCAATGGGTCGTCCCAATCGAGCTTCAAGAGCCACAAGGACTGCATGAACATTTTTGCGCGGACGATCACTGGTGCGAGCCAGCCGAGAGGGTCGAAGAGTTCCGCGATGTTAGATAGGATCCTTCGTTTCGTGAGAGGTGGCGTGATGTGTCGCGTTTTCAGTTGGAAGACGAAACAGTCATTGTCCGCCTGCCATGACAGACCGAGGACGTGGAACGACGACTCGGAAGTCACGTTGAAACTCGTCCCTGTCGCGCGGAGCTTTTGCGGCAAATGAGCGAGAACATGTGGAGAGTGCGCAGTCCATTTCTGTAGCGCAAAGCCGCCCGCCTTGAGAAGCTCCGTTATTTCGCGTTGTTTTGAGACCGCTGAAGCGACGTCGTCTGCTCCAGAAAGAATGTCATCGACGTAAACGTCGGTGAGAAGAGCGTCGGATCCGCGCGGAAAGTGTTCCTTCTCGTCGAGAGCGAGCTGACAAATAACGCGGAGAGCCAAAAACGGTGCGCACGCGAGCCCGTACGTCACTGTGCGCAGGCGATACATCTCTGGTGGAGAGTGCGAGCTCTTCCGCCAGAGGATTCGTTGAAGATCGCGATCGTCCGAATGGAGAAGAATTTGTCGATACATTTTCTCCATGTCGGCGGAGAAGACGATAGCGTGCGTTCTCCAGCGAAGTAAAATGTCGAAAAGCTCTGGGAGCAGCGCCGGCCCGACGTGGAGACAATCGTTGAGGGAGAACCCCAAGCTTGTCTTCTGCGATCCGTTAAACACCACTCTTAACTTCGTGGTTTCGCTTGATTCGCGAGCGACGCCGTGATGCGGAAGATAGAACACAAGCGCGGGATCCTTCGCCGTGCGTGGTTCTAACTCCATGTGACCCAAGTTTTCGTACTCGGTGAGAAAGTCGAAGTAAGCTCGCGCGAATTCCGCGTCGCGAGAGAAGCGGAGCTCCATACGAGAGAGCATCCTTGCAGCTGCGGGTAGCGAGTCTCCGAGAGTCGAAAGCGATGATTTGAACGGGAGACGGACTATGTATCGTCCATCCGCTTGACGAGTGTGAGTTGCCGCAAAGTGTTGCTCGCACTTCTCTTCTTCCTCCGTGAGAGGCGTCAACGTCGAGAGCTCTTCTTGCTCCCAAAATCGCTGCAGGGACAACGAGAGCGCGTGGTCGATCGACAACTGATGGCTCGCGTAAGTTGAGTTCGTTCCCTCCTGTTGGGCCACTCGTTCGGATAGTATCCATCCGAGATGTGTGTTTTGCGCGTCAGGAGCGTCGGGCGGCCATTTTCGTACCCCGGGTAGGAGAAGATGCGAAAAGACGTCCGCGCCGAGGAGAAGGTCGATTCGGAGAGCCGAGGTAAAATCGGAGTCTGTGAATTGTAGCCCGTCAAGATGTGACCACCGAGTCGCCTCGACGGTGCGCGGTGGCGCGTACGTAGTTAACCGCGGGAGCACGAGCGCGTCGATGGCGATCTCGAATCGCGGATCTAGGCGCGACGATAACGTGAGCGAGACACGTCCGCGAGAGAGGAGGGTGGATTTCGCGCCGATACCGGAGACGATGACCGACGCGGATGCACGCGAGAGTCTCAAACGTTGCGCGAGAGATTCCGAGACGAAGGATGCTTCAGAGCCTTGGTCGAGTAAGGCTCTGACTCGCACGGGGGTGCCGCCCGCCGTGAACGCATTAACGACTGCCGTTGCGAGAAGGACGCGACCCGAAGATTTCGATGTGAGGCACTGCATTGCGTGTGCTGCGACGTTGGAGGTTAACGGTTCGTCCTCTCTCGCCGAGGTCGCAGGCTGAGGAGGCTTGCTCTTCGAGGATCCGGGCTTCGGTGCTGCAGAAGGCCCTGAGGGGCTGTCCCTCGCGCCGTGGAACATCGTATGATGTTTCTCCTGACATTCTTGGCAGAGCCGCTGCGACCGACACTCTCGAACGCCGTGACGGCCAAGGCAATTGACGCACAGGCGATTACCTAATACGAAGGCTCTTCGCTCGTCCGCCGATTTTGCGCGAAACTCCTCGCAGTACGCGATGTAATGCTCGTGTTGACAGAGCGCGCATTTTTTCGCTGCGCTCGGAGTGCTCGTGGTTTGGTGCGATTTCACCTTGTTGCTCGGTTTCGTCTCAGCCTTGGGTTGATTCGACGAAACTCCGGATGTCTTCGACGTCGTGGAACCGATGGGGGGCTCGAGAGCTTGCACAGAGCAGATGCGCCTTTCGAGGAATGTCTGCAGCGCCGCGAATGTCGGAGGTGTCTTTAGCGATCCCATTTCCGATTCCCACTCGCTTCGCGACTGTTTGTCGAGTTTCGACACTGTTAGATAAACTAAAAAGTCACTGTAACCGTCGACGGGCCGACCGAGAGTTTTAAGAGCGGACACGGTATTGATCTTTCCGTTGAAAAGTGCTTTGAGCTCTGTTGCCACTCGAGCGTCGGTGACGTCGAGATAGACGTCGAGCGCGGGGAGGGGAGGGGGAAGCGCGGCGAGCGAGCGCGCGCGTCGAGACGAGGGAGACGGGCGCTAGCTTCGGGACGAGACGGACGGTCGCGCGCGGGCTGCGAGCGAGAACGACGGAGCGAAGCGCGGCTCCAATCATAAAAATAAAATGTACGGAATACCGGAGAATATAAATGGTATAAATTACTCAAATCACACTATTAATTTATTGATTGTTCCCCCACTACCCATCGGCACGGAACTACGAGGAAATGGATCCCGTACGAGTCCTCGAGAGCGGGGGTGAAACAGCGAGCTCGTAAGAGAGCGAGCGACACGTAGCGAGCCCGTAAGAGAGCCAGCGACGAGCAGCGGGTTTGTGAGAGAGCGAGCGACGCGCAGCGAGCTCGTCAGAGAGCCAGCGACGAACAGCGGGTTCGTGAGAGAGCGAGAGGCGCGTAGCGAGCTCGTAAGAGAGCGAGCGACGCGCAGCGAGCTCGTGAGAGAGCGAGCGACGAGCAGAGAGAGAGAGAGAGAGAGACAGGGAGAGAGAGAGAGAGAGACAGAGATAGCGGGAAAAGGCGAATAGGCACGACTTAATGCCGGACGCGGATAAGACGAGAGCGACTCGTGAGCGTTTTCGAGGTGGCAACAAGCTCGGCAGAAGACTCTGTCTTGACCGGTTGCAGCGAAAAGATATTCGCGATCTGCGCATTCGTTAGCAGCCGCGTATTTACGTACCGATCCGTCAACGTTTTCCACGCGGTCGCGAGATTATCGGCGGTGATCGTGATCGACGCGATCAATGCGGCAGGTTCCTTTGTCAAGCTCATTTTTAGGTAGTGCATCTTCTCGACTGATGTGATCCACGTATTATTCGACACCATCGACGAAAAGAGATCACGCTATGTTGGCCATTCCGCAAATTCTCCCGAGAATTTTGGCAAATTAATTTTCGGAAGCCGCGGTGGGTTGGGTTCAGCCTTCACGATCGTGTCGTTTGCGCTCTTGAGCTGCCGAATTAAGTCGAGGAATTTGTATTTATTCAGAAAGTATTGATCCTCCGTAGTCGCGTAAACGTCGTTCACGAAATAATCGTTTTTCCGATCCGCAGCAGACGCTGCGTCATCGAGCCTGTCGTTATCCTCCGCGAACGTAAGCCATTTCCCGACAAGGACAGCGATCTTGGCTTCAAGAACGCCGATCGAGATGTTCGCTTGACCGAGACGCTTTAAATTATCGTAAGCGCGAATAATGTGACCAGAGAGGCGGTCTTGTTTCTCGAATAAACGATCCATCGTCCACGAGGAAAAATAACGACAGGATGGAGAGATGAAAAAAAGTCTCCGATTTGGAGTCGCGGCGGGAACCGAAAACAAGCGAAAGTGACGCTCGGCGGAACCGCGGTAGAACGAGAGAGCAAGAGACATAGCGACGCGCGAGTCCGTCGTCGAGGTAGAGAGCGACAGAGAGCGCGGCCGATACGCGCGGCACCGCCGAGAAAGAGCGAGCGACACGTTGCTCGCCGCCCGGGAGTGCGAGAGAAACCGACCTGCGCGCAACGCGAGGGCGATGACCAGCACTGTGTAACAGCTGAGCCTCAGGTGTGTGGCGCACACAGGCAATAGCACCGAGAGAGAAGCGAGGTACGCGTGACCTCTGCCCGGGCGTCGCTGTGGTGCGAGCAAGAAACGCGGGTCCGTGAGCAGCTGCCTCGAGATTCGGCGACCGGCGAAGTGTCACCGATAGTCCGTACGGCGCGCACTGCACACACATACACTGGCACAGCGTCTGTGAGTGTCCTCGACGAGCTCGCCCTGACCGCTCGCAACGTAACGGAATTTTCAAATTTTTCACCCCGCGAAACATTAATTGCACTCCGTCCTGTTCAATGTTCTTGCACTTCACGATGATGATGAATTCCGATTCGCGAGGAGAGTAGCTTCAGCGTTCTTTTTTCTCGGAAAAGACGTGGTAGCTCGCGTTAATTTGTTTGAACTTTTCTCTTCACTCGCTCCGATCCGGCTCGAAGGACCAAAATGTTGCGGAGAGCAATAATAATTTTGGCCGGATCAGAGGAGGAACGGGGATGAAATGAATTTCACTCGTTAGTCCGGTTAATATAACAAAAAAAACTATGTTTATTCAAACATACGAAAAATCGCTCATTTAAAGAATGAGCGATTTTTTATAGACACGGACTCGTCGCTGTGTCGTCGCTAACTGCCCGCTGCCCTTCAACCGTGCGATCCCCGAACTCATCGATGAGCGAGGCGCCCGCTGTCGGTGTAGGTGCGTGTAACGCGAAGAGCGCGTCTCAGGCCAAGCCCGAATTCGAAACGTCCGGAGACGCGAACGTTGACCGTGACTGTCAGAAGCGCGCGACGATATCGCGAACAAACTGCGTACAGAGAATGCGTAAAAGAGGAGAAAAAATCGCACGTGCAGCAAATACTTGATAAATTAGCAGTAGTACAAAACTCTCAGGAATTTTCGTAAACTGTCTCGCTTTTCAAAAAAGAAAAAAGAATCAATAAGGCCAACCACATTGAAATATCCGAATGGGTGCGTTTCTTTGGTAACATGTTGCCGCCACGACAACATTATATTCGAATAAATGCACTTGTTCTCCACCCATGCTTAGACAGCCCGTTTACTCTTATTAAATACCATAGCAAAAATTTTCACTTCGATGTTAACTGGAAGGCTGAGTGCCTGGGCTGAATTTAATAAAATTATCCCGGAGGAACAGGCGGGCTTTAGAGAAGGACGTAGTTGCCAGGACCAGATCTTCACTCTTACGTCTGTCATTAACATTAACCTAAAAGCCGATCGTAAATATATGTTAGCTATCTGAGGGATAAAATAGGGATGCGGAAAGGGGGTTCTTCTTCGAAAACAGCCTCTCGGTCTACGGCCCCTAAGAGGCCCGGTAGTCGAAGCAGTTACTATCCCAATTGCGGCTGTGGACCGACTTACGATGGAAGATATAGAAACACTCGCATTCGCCTAAGAGCGCAGGGAAACCACAGTAAAACCTACGCCGAGTGTAGCCGGCTACAGGCTGACCCCCAGAGCTGCAATGTTTACTCGGACAGCATGGCGTGTCTTACGGCAGTATACACTGTATACCCGGCGCGCTGCTGCTCGAGAAAAACATGTTTTGCCCTCAGCGGGAATCGAACCCGAGCCTCCCAGTCACTGTACCCAATGCGTTACCGCTAGGCCACCAGTGCTGGTTCTTCGTAGATTTCAAAAGAGCGTTTGGCTCTATTGATCATGCAAAAAATTATTAACATCGTAGACGACTTCTACGAGAATGCGCGCTTTGTCGTTAATACCGGCACGCATAAATCTGACCCGATCGACACCACGCAAGGTGTGTTACAAGGCGACAGTCTCAGTCCGCTGCTCTTTATTCTCTTTATCTCGGATATTGTTAGCTTCTTCGAAAATAAAGGAGCCTATGGTCTCCCGATATCGCAAAATAAAGAGATATTTATGCTTATGTTTGCGGATGATATTGTTTTGCTATGCAATTCGTGGCATGACGCTAGGAGAAAACTAAACATCTTGAAAGAATACTGCGACATAAACGGCCTCGAGCTTAATCCGCTAAAAACTAAGGTTCTTCCATTCAGGAAAGCAGGGAAATGCAAAGACCTACCGCCGCTAATGTGGGGAAACGAGAGCTTAGAATTTGTAAACTCATATGTGCATCTTGGAGTCCTACTCTCGTCTTCCGGAATCTTCAAGCAAACAGCAGATTATTTCATACAGAGAGGCACCATGGCCACAGCAAAGATACGTTCAATTCTCCTGAGTTGCAAAAGCGACGCCCTTGAAACGAAAATGGCATTATTTAATTCTACCATTAAGGCGACGCTGCTGTACTGCTCGGAGATCTGGGCGCTACGTTACTTAGAAAACGTAGAATCGGTCCAAATGAATTTTTTCAAAACGTTGTTTCATCTTGCAAAAAACACGCCAACCCATTTCATTCGCCAAGAATTCGGAGTTATCCGGATAAGTAAAAATATACTCGAGCGTGTTGTTTCCTGGTGGATCAAACTTACTAAAATGGAGGATCATAGACTGCCTAAGCTGTGCTTTGCGAAACTTTTCGAGCTGGACCGTACCAACGAACTAGGGTGCGACCGAAACTGGACTACCCAGATCAGAATTTGGGTCTCTAGGCAAGTTTAAAGAATTTGGGTCTCTAGGCAAATGCCAAGTTTTTTGTACCGTATCATACACTGATGAATAAATTTACTTGATAATGATAATTTACCTGGCTAATATATTTCATTTGTTTAATTATTTTTTAAAGGAAATTTTTTATTATGATTTTGTTTGCAAGGGATGGCTGCTCTTTTAATTATTTTTTAAAGGAACATTTTTATTGTGATTTTTCTTGCAAGGGATGGCTATGCTTTTAATTATTTTTAACGGAAATTTGTTATTGTGATTTTTTTTTGCAAGGGATGGCTACTCTTTTAATACTTGGCGTAAAATTTTTATTTTGAAGAAACATTTTTTGGTTTATTTCACATCTTTTTGAAAATCATCTTCAATATATGCATGCAACGACAGGGCTCATTGCCAATGGTCAGATCGCACTTCTTGCAACTGACGTTGTTCACGCCAGCCGCTCCGCCGCTCCGCCAGTGGACAAACCATTTTCACCACGTCCATCCTCTGCATTCTTTATTTCTACAAGACACCAAATAGTTAGTGCTCTATCACGGATGAGTAATGGAAAGGTCTAAAAATACTACAATAAATTATTCCAACGTGAGAATTAGTCCAAATTAGCCTAAAATATAACCTCAAAAAATCGATCTTTTATAGACAGGATAAAATATCCTCCACATTATTATTTTTCGTTATTTTGAAAAGAAACACCTTCGAGTTAAGACGCGAGATTATTATTAAATCATTACACTCAATAGTAAATGTTAAAGTAATAATGTCTCACTATCTTCTCACTTTCTGCCACACGACGGTTCGCTCAGACGATTCATGATCATCGCGATCTCATGACTATGGGGCTGTTGCTCCTGTGTGCGCGTCTTTCCTTCACATGGATTATTTTATTATGATATGACTAGGGGGCTGCGTCCCCCCCCCCCCCGCGCTACGCACGCCCCCCCCCCTCGACGCCTTAAACCTACCTAACCTAACTCTGATTAACTTAACCCTAACTAACCTAACCCTGATTAACTTAACCCTACCTATCTTAATCCTACGTAACTTAACCCGACTTAATTTAATCTTACCTATCTCGGGACCCCCATCCCTCAGAACCCCTATCCCTCGGGACGTCCCTTCCATCCCTCAGAAGCCATATCCCTCGGGACCCCGCTCCCGTCCCTCAGAACCCCTATCCCTCGGGACTCCCATACTTGAAACCATTATCGCTCGGGAACCCCATACTCGGAACCCTTGTCTCTCGGTAACCTCCTTACTCGTGACCCTTATCCCTCGGGACCCCCTTACTCGTGACACTTATCCCTCGGGAACTCCCATACTCGGAACTCCAATCCCACTGGAACCCCCTGGGGATTTAGAAAAATTCTGCCTCCGGTGTGTCATTTGACCCCGGCCTTCTCGAAAAACTCGTTGAAAATTCTATGGCCTACTTGATACCACTCTTCCAAAATTCCATGGCCAACTTGATACCACTCGCTGAAAACTCCATACGCAACTTGATACCACTCGCTGAAAATTCCATGGACATCTTGATACCACTCGTTGAAAATGCAATGGAATCGTTGACATGGTAACGATTGTCATGGTAACGGTTGCCATGGTAACGGTTGCTATGGCAATGGTTGCCATGGTAACGGTTTCCATGACAACGGTTTCCATGACAACGGTTGCCATGGTGATGGACTTTGAAAAAATCCGGACCAGTTGGCCCTTTTGACATGGAATACCCTATATATCGTACACAGCGGCGGCGGAGGCGGCGAGATATTTTTATTATATAGAGAGTTATATAAATAATTACACTACAGTCATCATTACCCTACAGTAGAGTGTACGACCCTGTCACTTTTTTCCTGTCAGACGACGAGAGTGAGCTGGTCGGTAGACGATCGTTGCCGCTACTTCTTCAGGCTGCGTTGCAGGCGCCACTTGTTATGTTATGTGTGCGTTTTTCGTTCACACGGATGCACACGTATATGCGATCGGACAAATCTGTCTCGATGTGTGAGTTCAGACAAAAGTGAAATTTTTTGAGATATCAGCACTTCGGGAACCGATTTTATCGCAATAGGTTTCATTAATAAGGCGGAAAAAGATAAAAAATATTGGCGCATTTAGCGCCCGCGATGTATTGCCTGAGATAATTAGAGTTACTGACGAAGTGAGAGTGTGCTGGTACACGCCATGCACGTACAAGGATCGGGCAAATTCGCATCGATGTTGTGTGAGTGCGGACGAAAAGTTTTTGACTGAATCGAAATAGTAAGTGGCCAGATATTAGCGTTGAGGGCACCGATTTGATTGAAAGAGAGCTCATTGGAAAGAAAAAACTTTGCACATTGCTTCCTCATTTATTTTCGTTTTTCACAAAGCCACCTCTATGAAGAAGCTTGTTTATCATTTTTGGCTTCCTCATAGAGGAAGCTTTGTGAAAAACGAAAATAAATGAGGAAGCAATGTGCAAAGTTCGACTTTGCAACTTTTTTTTTATTTGAACTAAAGAAAGCTCTGTTACAAACACCGTTACATCGAATTTTGATTAGATACAAAGTTTTGTCTTACATTCTTAACTTTCGTGGAAGTTATAGCGAAAATCGACATTTTTTAAAAAATTCAAAATGGTGTAAATTCCGAACGACTTTACCGATCATCACCAAATTTCGTATGTAGCAGGCCTGTATGTTGTTTTTCCACTATACAACAATTCGGTTCATTTGTTAAAATTCGACGTGATTTAGAACAAAATTTTTTTTTTTTTCGAAAATTCAAAATTCTATAAAATCCGAACCGCTTTACCGATTTCGTAGAAATTCAATACCATACAACATTGAACGTATCTTCCATTATGAAGAACTATTTAGCCAAATCGTCGAACTTTTACGAAAGTTAGAGCGACCTCGCCCTTTTTTCAACAAATTAAAAACTACATAAAATCTTAATGACTGTATATATGTTATTAAAAATCTGACCATTGGAAGAGGGGCAACTACTCTACTTGTGTGCCAAATTTGAGCCAGATCGCTCGAACGGTTTCTGAGTGAGAGGCGATTGAATTTTCGAGGCCCACACACACACACATACCCACATACGGACATTTTTTCTAAACCACTTTTCTCGACATTTTAGGTGATTCTAAGCATACTGGCATGAAAATCTCGAAAAAAAAATTTTTCATGCAAACAAAGCTTCCTCTATGAGGAAGCAAAAAAGAAAAAATATTGAACCTGACACATTTGGCGTCCGCGACGTGTAGACGGAGATAATTCCAGTTAGTAGTTCGTAGCAGACGAAAAAGAACGAACGTGCTGTAAAGTAAGAGTAGCGCTAGCGTCCCGTCGTGAGAGTCTCGTGAAGCGGCATTATAGATTTGTTTTAATACATGGCGTCGAGACGCTGCCGCGTCTCTTGATTAACCCCTTCCAAGCTTCGGACACCACAAAAATGTGAAGGGTATAATGATGCTTCAGTGTGGAGACATTTTTTCAGTAACTTTAAGTTTCCGAGATTGTCCACTTGGAAAAAATAATGACATTTTCTAAAATGTTGGATAAAAATCTGAAAAAATCATGTATTGTACGTTTTAGTGGTACTTACACATTTCCAATTATGGGGGAGGGAGGGAGGGAGAGGTGGAGGGGGGAGGGGGAGGGAGAGAGAGGGAGAGGGGGAGAGGGAGGGAGAGGGAGACGGAGACACTACGCCATTTACAGAAATTCAATCGGGTGACAAACTGCAATATTATTGATCGCTTTGTCGGTTTCCAGTGGCGCGCAGCAGGGCGTCGAAGGGTTTCATTTTTCCATTCCCAGCTATATGTTAAGAGCGATTGTATTCTTATTCGATGTGGAAAACGGATCGGAGGGTAAAGGTATATGGTCAATTTTCGCGGATATTCCCAGTCTCGTGTGTACGGAATACCTGTGCAATATTCACGAATATCCCACACGTTCTACGGAAGGTGAAGACGACGAATGAGAAAAGTAGATTCGTGTTCGTTTGATTGACCTTTCCCATTTTCTTTGGATGATTGGGTCACACCTGCCTTCAAGAATGCCTTCAAGAATTATCATCAACTTAAGGTCAGAACGCTATTACATCAATAAGTCAACAATGTTACATCTATTACATCATAGGTCAACAATGACCTAATAGGACAGGTGATAATAGATGTACCGTTTGTTGCCATTTTTTAAATATTTTATTCTTCAGATTATTATTTTCTCACCATTACGTGTTGATTTTCCGATCAAATACATATTTTCACTTTGATAAATTCCCTATATGATCTACTCGATCTTTTTTTATTCAAATTAATGTTTTGTTTTACTCTAGGGATGTGCGAATGGCATTGGAATTGTATTCAATTGAATAATGATATACAATTCAAAACTTGAATTGAACATTCAGAAATTTGAATAGTACGAATATTAATGAATAATACGGATATTGATGAATATTGGAAATGTTCATCCATGTTTGAATATTCGTATGCATATTTATTAATAGTTCACAGGAATCTGAATAACACGCCAAATCAGCATTAAAACAAAAATGTAATGACTGAAGTTTCGATATGATCCAAATAAATGCGATTCAGAAGTCGTGTTAAATAAAACTTTATTGTACATTCCATAGAAATTATATGACTTGATACTTGGTTATGCTGGTTATGCTGAATGATTATGCTTGTTTGATTATTCTCATTTCTGATTATTCATAAATGTTCATAACTGTCTGATCATTTCTGATTATTCATAAATGTCCGTAAATGTCTGATCATTTCTGATTACTCATAAATATTCGTAAATGTCTGATCATTTCTGATTACTCATAAATATTCGTAAATGTCTGATCATTCTTGAATATTCATAAATTTGTGATTATTAATGAGCATTCGCAAATTTCTGTTTATTCATGAACATTCGTACATTTTTTTATTATTCATGAATATTCGGAAATTTCTGATTTATTTGATTGATTCGAATATTCAATTCAGAATGTAAATTGAATGAATCATATTCAATCCACAACGAATTATTCAAATTTTTTAATATTCGCACATCGCTATTTTATTCGTTTGAATGTGACATATGGAATTACGTTATCGAATTGAAAAATAACGTTACCGTTTGAGTTAACATAATTTTCTGGTTTCGGGTTGCGTTTAGACAGTTCTCGTCAGCTCATAATTCTTGCTATCTCGTGGTTAGGACACCGGAGTCGCCGTGGATCAAAGCCAACGTAGCGGCTACCCAGCGCACCCGGTGGGTTCCGTTACGGTGCATCGGCAAGTTACTGCAGAGGTTCGATGCAATTCCGACGCTCCCCTGGTGAGGCTGAATAGAAAATTATATTGTTTCCGTTTACGTTTTAGTTGGAAGACCGTAGCAGACAATCTCGCGATCGTTCGACCACTACGGATTGCTGTGATCGCGCATTATTTCGGTTCTGTTTGAGTTTTTGTCGTTACGTTTGTTATAATTTCTATTCAGCCCGGAGAGCAGACTTGTTTGAAAGCCATCTCGATGCAGTTTTAGCGAATTTCCCGAGTGGACATCGACTAGGGAATATTTATCGGAATTTCTGTTCACGGTCCATGTTTTCGCGTCGAGCAGTACGCTCGCCGCTCCGCGGTGATCGTCGCTCGGAGGTTGAGTGGGGGAAGGACCGAGAGCGCACGACTCTCGGCACGCCTTCGCCTCGCGACAGTCTCTTCTGTTCTCTACTCTCGACCGCTGAGCATCTCAGAGCTCTCGCGCTCGCACGTTACCGCTTCGTTATTGTTGGTGATTAGATGTTCCCGTTATGCTACCGTTTTCGAATTTTTCTTAGTGCTACAGATATTTTTCTGATTTTCAGGTATATTATGATATCGCTGGATTAGGGGTGTTATCGCCGTTTTTGGGATATGGGTCTGAAAAGCGACCCCCTTTTGGCATTACGCGTTATTGTTATTTTTCATTTTCCCTGCCAGTTTCAATCGTTTAGGTTAGTTAGATTATGGAATTCTCGCGTTCGAGTTATCGTCGAGTATTCGCCGTGTCGTATTTTCGCCGTGTTTCATTATCGCGTTATCTCGATTTTCGCCGTGTTTCGTTATCGCGTTATCTCGATTTTCGCCGTGTTTCGTTATCGCGTTATCTCGATTTTCGCCGTGTTTCGTTATCGCGTTATCTAGATTTTCACCGTGTTCCGTTATCGCTGTGTTCGGTTATCGTGTTATCTCAATTTTCGTTGTATTCCGTTATTGCGTTTTTTAGTCTAGGTTTTTGTTAGAGTATCGAAGTTCTCGCGTTAGCATCGCCTATGTATCATCGTAAACGCCGCGAACGGCGGCAAAATATATCTCGTATTTTATTTTAATATTAATTGAATTTGTTTCTTTTATCACCCACTCATCTGCCGATTGGCCGCCCATGCCCTCTCTCCACAACCTGACACACTGAGCGACCCGCGGTTACCGTAAACCGTCCTTTTGATTTCCGAAGCTGCCTAGTTTTTGTTTTCGTTTCTTGATTCAGTTTTCGTTTGAGATGCTCGGTTTGCTAATTCCGCGAAAAATATAAATTAGCTGGCGCTCAACGGCTCTCGCGGCGACGGAAATCAGGCCGATAGGGCGAAGGTAACCGGGACGTAAAAATCCCGGTTACACCGCATAGTGGCAGTAAACCTCTCATCAGGTTCTGGGTCCAGTAACACTTCGAATCTGGACTATCGGAAACTTAGATAGTTGCTCGCGTCGCGGTGGTCAGTCTGCTTGCGTTAGTTTGAGAGTAACACCTTCCGCCACGAATAATCCGTCGTGTAGTTATAAGTGATTGTGAGTGTGCTGCAAAAAGGGCGTGTTTAGAATTGCAAGCGTGGAAATGTCTGTGAGAGAGAGCTGAAAGGGTAAGCGAGTAATGTTGTGAACTGAATGCGAGTGAATGTATTGTAACACGGGAAAATCCCGTGCCTTCAAACCAGCGCCCAGCTCAGCCGCTCGACGACTCCACGACCGATCCGCAGGGCCATAATTTGTTAAACATTTATTTTTCCTGATATTTTATTTCGTTTTCCCGCGTATCTATGTTATTTCGCCGGGAATTGACGCCGTCGCCGGGGTGAACCCGTACCGACGAGTCTGCGCGGGAGAGGAACAACGCTGGAACGCCGCAGCAGCCTTGTCGCTACGTCCCTAGACGCTCGGCGTAATCAAACTTTCCTCTGCCGCCGCCGCCGCCTAAAGAAGCGGAGTCGTCCGCATCTCGCGCCACTCAAGCCAACTGCGGCGCGAGCGATCTTTGTCGCCAAGATCGAACGGCTGCCCGGCAGGGCAGAGTTGGCCGCCTGCTTGCCGGTCAGCGCAATTAGGCGGAGACGGGATTATTCGCCCCGTGCGTGCGTGCGAGCGAGACCTCGGGGCACTTCCCGAGGAATCGTCGAGCGACGAGCTGGAGCGAGCACGCGTGAAGCCTCAGCGTAGAGACAGGAGCCCGGGATCGTAACGACAGCAACGACGAGATTTCCCGCAGCCCATCCCGCGGACATTCGACTCGACGCCGGAAGATTTGGTAGTGACGGGTGAGCCCCGCCGTGCGGCGTCATGATATCATTACTTGTTTGTCCTCCCTTTCCCGGTCCTTCTGACCAACCGCCACCGCGGGTCTTGCAATGCCCGCGGTAAATCACAATTAAGAAAACTAAGCCAAGGTACGCGACGGCCGTGTCGACAGGTCTCTCGCACGTCGTCCGCCGCGCTGAGACCCTGGCGCCCGGGCGCCGATTTCCGCATCCCGCCCACGAGGTTCGGGATGGGAAAATTAGACAGCCGGGACAGCGCGAGACACGCCGGGAGAGGCCTGTGCGACCGGGCGGTCCTGCGGTACATCTCGCGCGTGAAAACGACCACGCGAACGGTCATACGGTCGCGGGAAGTCGCCCGTCTCGGCTGGTATATTTTGTTACCGGTCGGAACGTAAAACAGTAGAATCAGTGTGCGAGAACGGGGACGATGCGCATCTCTATATATTTCTGTTCTATTTTCCTCACACTTTTCCGCCACACACTACTTTCCGCCACACACACACTATATAGAGTGTGTGTGTGGCGAGGGCCGCGGCGTGCGCGGTGACTCGCGACCTTGCGAGGTCCGGCGTGTTTGACGCCGAGCGACGGACACGGAAATAATTTATATCTTGTTCAACCACATGCAGTTGCGGGAATCCTAATTTTATTAATTTTCTTTGTTACAGTCTTAAATAAATTGCATTGTTAATTCCCGCAGATTTGAATCCGAAGTGAATTATTATTTATTATTTGACCATCCCGAGATCGCCGACTCATGAATCCCGCCACTCTACAATTTTGACGGCTGCGGCTAGTCCGGCTAACGCAGCTTGGTCCTTCAATAACGCGAGTTCTTCCCGGCGCGAAAGCGCCTGGCGCCCATGGGAAAATAAAGGGAAGAGCTCGCCGGACTTTAGCTTTGTAGAGCTTGTTTTTTTAATTACTTGGGAACAGCTACTACAGTATGGAAAGAAACCCAGAAATTGTAATGCATGCTTCCAGTTAACACGAAATACCGAAATTGCTAAATTGATCGACCCAACATTATATTGTTCCGAATATAATTTCATTTATTTAATTGTCATCGCCAAATTTATTTAATCCAGCCCAACCTCCGAGAACGTCTTGTATGGGACGCGTGTCGCAAAATCCCTTAAAAGTTAAATATAAACTCCTGCGCTTTACGCAGGAGGTTGATATTGTGGCGTGCGAGACCCCTCCGCACGTCACACATAATCGGACCTATAGTGGCCAAAAACGGTACGTATGCTGTTTGCAAAAAAAGTGATTTTTCGCTAAATCGCTGTCTATCGCATTTTTGTTGATCAGCCTATCTCACGCTGGGAACCTATTCCAGATATCTTTTACAGAAATAAAAACTACTCTTTCAATTAGCGCGATATCACGCAATTATGTTTCCATCGTATCTGATAATTAAACTATGTGCGCCCATTTTTTCCAACACCATAATAACGCGAAATTTCTTGCAGTGCGGTAATAAAGTTTGTCCGGATGATCGCTGTTGGTGAAAGCAAAGAGGTTGAGAGTTTTGGATGCCGTCTAACCTGGTATTTCTGGGAAAAGGAGAACGAAAAGACGAAAGGGGAAAATAGGATAAAAGGAAAGAGGATATTCTCCTGCATATACCTATAGTGTATAACCGAGCAGCCCTTACAATTCAGATGCAGATGATCGTTCCGTTTCGTAGCTTTTCATACCGCATGACGTGCGCGATTACGATCAGCCGCGCACCAGTGCACGGTCTCATACGGTCTTATGCGCGCGCGCGTGCGCAGTGTGAGGACACGTCCACGAGAAGGTGAATGAAGAATTACTTTGCTAATATATTGCATTCCTTTTTTTATTTTTTAAAGGACATTTTTTATTTTGCATTTTTTTTGCAAGAGATGGCTACTCTTTTAATTCCTTGCGTACCACTTTTGTTTTGAAGAAACATTTTTTGGTTTATTTTACATCTTTTTGAAAGTCATCTTCAATACATGCACGCGAAGACAGGGCTTCGTTGTGAAGCGTCAGATCGCACTTCTTGCAACTGACGTTGTTCGTTATTATGCTCAGACGCTCCGCCAGTCGACAAGCCATTTTTATCAGATCCATCCCCTGTGTTCTTTATTTCTACGAGACACCAAATAATTAGTACTCTATCACGAATGACAAATCGAAATACAACGACTGCTGAATCAAGAGACGCGGTAGCGTCTCGACGCCAAGTGTTAAAAGAAATCTATAATGCCGCCCCGCGTAGAAAAAATGAGTCCAGAATGGAGTCCAGGATGGTGTCCAGGATGGAATCCAGGATGGAGGCCAGGAGGGAGTCCCGACTGTCCGGGATGGAGTCCAGAATGGAGTCCAGGGTGGAGTATGGGATTTGATCCGATCCCATTGTGTATCCTGGACTCCGTTCCGGATTGTCGGGACTCCCTCCTGGACTCCATCCTGGACTCCACTGGAGTCCATCCCGGAGTCTATCCTGGACGAACCAAAGTCCATCCTGGAATTAATTAATTTCATCCTGGATTCCATTCTAGACTCCATCCTGGACTCCATCCTGGACTTTATACTGGACTCTATACTGGGCTCAGTCACGGACTCCGGGATTGACCCGTGCAGACGCCATCCGGGAACACCATCCAGGACTCCACCCAAAGAATATGCCAGGAGTGCTTTTGGCGGTAGACGACAAAATTCTGAAAAAATGTATACGTTTTCAGAAAAATGAATCAATCATTTTCATTAAAAAAGTTGTTTTGCCGGGTAATTTTTGAACAATTTTTTTTCATTAATTTTTTAATAACATTTTGGCTATATTATTATGCAAATTCAATCTTCACAGCACTTTCCATATGCCTATTTTTTCTAGATTGTTATGCCATTGAGAACTGTTCAAATGATTTCAAGATTTCCTACGTGTGTTGAAATATATCTGTTGTGAATCGAATATTTACAAAAAAAATTCAGTCCGACTTCAAAAATGTCTCGGCAGTCGGACCTTCAACATTTTCGGCGGATTCGCTGGCAAACTAATCGCCGGGAAGATTTTTTTATACTCACCTCTGTCTTCTTAATTAAATTGGTCTTCTGCTTAATCTCGTACGATTATCTGCAAGCTCGCCGCTGCCGCACGTATCCCACGACAAAACGTTTGTAGTTCGATCGCCGATGGCTTCGGAATGTCGACGACTTTGGCTGCCTTTAATCCATCTTCCGTTTTCGCACAAATTCACTTAACGCCGCGTCGTAATTCAACTCGTAACCTGTACGCGCGCTCTGACTGTCAGACGATAACTGAATGTCGCTGCCATCTTTCGTGTTGATCTCAACGCCTCCTTCATGACGTCAGTCGTCGTGGACGCAAATTCAAGGGCTGTCAGAATTTGTGTGTGACGTAACCAACGTTACAAAGGAGGCGTTGAGAACTATATGAAAAAAACAGTTTTTCAGATATCGTCGGGCAATCAGCGTGCGTGTACAGGTTACGCGTTGAATTACGACACGGCGTTAAGTGAATTTGTACGCAAACTGAAGTTGAATTAAAGGCAGCCAAAGTCGTCGACGTTCCGAAGCCATCGGTTATCGAACTACAAACGTTTTGTCGTGGGATACGTGCAGCAGCGGCGAGCTTCCGGATAACCGTTCGAGATTAAGCAGAAGACGAATTTAATTAAGAAGACAGAGGTGAGTACAAAAAATCTTCCCGGCGATTAGTTCGCCAGCAAATTCGCCGAAAATGTTGCAGGTTCGACTGCCGAGATATTTTTTAAGTCGGACTGAATTTTTCTTTAAATATTCGATACACAACAGATATATTGCAACACACGGCGGAAATCGTGAAATAATTTGAACAGTTCTCAATGGCATAACAGTCAAGAAAAAATAGGCATATGGAAAGTGCTGCGAAGATTGAATTTTCATAATAATATAGTCAAAATGTTATTAATAAATTAATGAAAAAAAAAAATTGTTCACAAATTACCCGGCAAACCAAGTTTTTTTATAAAAATGATTCATTCATTTTTCTGAAATCGTATACATTTTTTCAGAATTTTGTCGTCTACCACCAAAAGCACTCCTGGCATATTCTTTGGATGGAGTCCTGAATGGTGTTCCCGGATGGCGTCTGCACGGATTAGTCCCGGAGTCCCTGATGGACCCCAGTATAGAGTCCAGTATAAAGTCCAGGATGGAGTCCAGGATGGAGTCCAGGATGGAGTCCAGGATGGAGTCTAGAATGGAGTCTAGAATGGAATCCAGGATAAAATTAATTAATTCCAGGATGGAATTTGGTTCGTCCAGGATAGACTCTGGGACGTACTCCAGTGGAGTCCAGGATGGAGTCCAGGAGGGAGTCCCGACAGTGCGGAACGGAGTCCAGGATGCACAATGGGATCGGATCAAATCCCATACTCCACCCTGGACTCCATCCCGGACAATGGGGAGTCCCTCCTGGCCTGCATCCTGGATTCCATCCTGGACTCCATTCTGGACTCATTTTTTCTACGCGGGGCCTCACGAGACTCTCACGACGAGACGCTACCTCTACTCTTGTATTACAGCACGTTCGTTCGTTTTCGTCTGCTACGAAATTCTAACTGGAATTATCTCAGTCAGCACGTCACAGACGCCAAATATGTCAGGTTCAATATTTTTTATTATTTTGCTTCCTCATAGAGGAAGCTGTTTCCATGAAAAAATGTTTTTTCGAGATTTTCATGCCCGTATGCTTACAATTACCTAAAACCTCGAGAAAAGTGATCTAGAAAAAATATCCGTATGTATTTATGTATGTATGTGCGTTTGCGTGTGCGTGTGCGTGTGCGTGTGCGTGTGTGTGCGCGCGCGCTTGCGTGCGTGCGTGCATGCGTGCGTGCGTACATGCGCGTGTGTGTGTACTAACTTCATAACTGAAGATACGTTCAACGTTGCATGGTGTTGAATTTCAACGAAATCGGTAAAGCGGTTCCGATTTTATTGAATTTTGAATTTTTCTAAAAACATACATTTTGCTCTCAATCACGTCGAATCTCAACAAATGAACCGAAATATTCTACATTCGAAAAATAACATTCAGCCCTGCTACGTACGAAATTTGGTGACAGTCGGTAAAGTCGTTCGGATTTTACACCATTTTTAATTTTTCAAAAGATGTAGACTTGCCCTATAACTTCCGCAAAAGTTAAGAAAGTAAGACAAAACTTTGAATTTAATCAAAATTAGATGTAGCGGTATTTGTAACGGAGTTTCCTTTGTTCAAATTTTTTTAAAGTTGCATAGTAGAACTTTGCACATTGCTTCCTTATTAATTTCCCCTTCTCCCATAGCTTCCTCTATGAGGAAGCCAAAGTGAATAAATAAGCTTTTTCGTAGAGGGAGCTTTGCGAAAAAGGGATATTAATGAGGAAGCAATGTGCAAAGTTCTACTTTGCAACTTCTTCTCGATGTTTTGGTGATTCTTAGCATAATGGCATGAAAATCTCGAAAAATTATGTTTTCATGAACACAAAACTTCCTCTATGAGGAAGTAAAAAAGCCGACAAGAAAAATAAATGGGAATAAATATTTGCAAGATTTTCTCAAATTTGTTTCACATATGGACAACCATGGACCACATTTTGAGTACAAGTTTGAAGCGGATTTGTCAAGCCGTTCAAATCTTATGGTATTTTGAATATTTTGAAAAATCTCGTTCTCGTGCTGGATCGTGCAAATTTCGAGATACCGGGTTCTAATTTGGTCCACACATTGACTATCATGAAACAAGGGTTGGGTACAAATATGAGACATGTCGGTTCAGTGGTTAAAATCTTACATTTTTATTTATTAAAAAAAAACAGCCGAAAAAACCTGCAAGGTAGAACCTTGCAAATTGCTTCCTCAGTATTTTACAATTTTGACGATTCTTCCTCTATGAGGAAGCCAAAATTGTTCAATATAGTATCTCATAGAGGAAGCTTCATTAAAAGTGTGAAATACTGAGGAAGCAATTTGTAAGGTTCTACTTTGCAGGTTTCTTTTTCTTCTCGTGACGGCATTTTTTCTTTTTTTGGCAGAAAAATCAACATTTCCCGAGATATCGACAGTTCCTTTGACTAAATTCATCAATGACAATCAATAATCGTGAAATCATGTCGAAAGATGCAGATGGATATTTCAGAATTTACAGAACACCAAGACTTTAAGACATTTAACCCTTAGCGGCCACTGGGGGTACATAATCACCCCAGGCTCAGAAAAAGTGAAATTAGAGGTCTAAAACCTTTGGAACCTTTGAACATTTGAAACCTTTGAAATTTTATGATTTGTCTTTTTTCATTTTTTCCTCCAGTCATTTTGCAAAATAAATATACTTTTTGAATGACCGGCAGATACTGTTACTTTCTATGGTAGTGGCATGTGTTGTGCGTACAATCCTAACATTTTAGCCCTTAATATTGAAAAATGGCGGACTAATGATTTTTTTTCTGAAAAAGCCATTTGTGCCGAACTTTCACATATATGACCAGTTGTTAGAACGCCATCTATAAATTGACCGATAAAAATCAATAGAAATGTTGAAGAACTGTTCAAAAAACATAAAACAATTAGTTAGAAGTCTTAAAACACCCATATGTCTTGTATAACTAGGTTGTTCAACTAGGTTGTTGTTTGGCGTGGGGGTGATTTTGTACCCCGTGTGGCCGCTATGTGACCTGGCGGGGGTATGGCCGCTAAGGGTTCTAAAAATGAAATTGCAATAAAATTAGAACCGCTCCATCGATACTCGCTAAATTTGGTACACATCATGGCTTGATGGTAGACCATTTACGTACAACATGTCAACCCGATGTATCTTAATTTGCGAATGTTACAGCGTGAGAACAATTTGTCCAACATTTTCAAAACGCTGTAAAATTTGAATTTTCCAACCAACACGCGCGTCAGCCACAATCCCAAACGTCGTTCTTGTATGAGAGTTCACTTACGTGTCAAATTTGAAGAAGATACACCGAAAATTTCGTCTCTTATCGTACTTACAAGAAAATCTGCACATTCACAACGTACACACACTAGGGTGTGTAAAAAATGAAATTATTCAATTTATATATATATTTTACTGCAAAAGTATGTGTTCTGGCCTCAATATACACGTTCTATACCGAAAAGAGCCTAACATTTTTTAGGTTTTTTTAATTTGAGATTTGTTGCAACAAAAGACCTCGATTGAGGCACCTCTAAATATCATTTGTCAGCGAATTCCATTGACACAATTGATTGTTGGGTCAACATCTCGAGCTTAAGCCATGGAGACAAAAAAAGTGCAACAGTACGTAGGTAGAAACGAAAATTAAGAGAAAATAAAAATAATGAAAAATTGAGCATTTTTTTCTTCTCAATTTCCATTTTCATCTACGTACTGTGGCACTTTCTTTTGGCGTTCATGACTTAAGCTCAAGAACTTGACCTAACAATCAATTGTGTCAAAAGAATTCGCTGACACATAATATTTAGAGGTGCCTCAATCGAGGTCTTTTATTGCAACAAATCTCAAATAAAAAAACTTACAAAAATTTAGACGCATTTTCGGTATAGGACGTGTATTTTGAGGTCAGAGTACATATTTTTCCAGTAAAAAAATATAAAAATGAAATAATTTTATTTTTTGACACACCCTCACACACACATACATACAGACTGTAGTAGCTTTTTCTAAATTCTACGACCAAAAGTCTCTACAGAGCTAAAGCCGTGACGATTCCGCCCCTTTATTTTCCCTGGGCGCCAGGCGCTTACGCGCCAGGGAAGGATCGCGGTGTTCATGGCCAAGCTGCTTCGCGGGTCTAGCCGCAGCCGTCAAGAAATGTAGAGTATCGGCATAGTTGAGTCGGTGATGTCGGGATACGGAGACAATAATGGTCTCATAATAAATACCCATGGCTCGATTCCAATTCATATCTGCGGGAATTAACAAAAAAAAGGTTTATTCAAATCTTAACAAGCAAACAAAACAAGAGAAATCAGTATTCCCGCAATTGCGCATGACAGAAACAACATAAGAATTATTATAAGATCCCTTGCTCGGCGTCGAATACGCCTGACCTCGCAAGGTCACGAGTCACCGTGCGTGCCGCGGCTCTCACCAGAAATATACTCACACGTTCACATTCGCGGCGAAATGGGAGACGATCGGCAAAAACAGACAAATGAAACAAAAAGATAGAAATGCGCATCATCCCAGTTCTCGCACCCCGACTTTACTGTTTTACGTCCCGACAAGTAAAAAGTTATACACGTTGAGACGGGCGACTTCCCACAACCGTACGACCGTTCGCGTGGTCGATTGCATACGCACAATTTACTGTTGGATCGCCCGGTCGCGCAGGCCTCTTCCGGCGTGTCTCGCGCTGTCCCGGCTGTTTAATTTTCCGATCGTCGAACCTCGTGGGTGAGATACGAAAATCGGCGCCCGGGCGCGAGGGTTGCAGCGCGGCGGACAGCATGCGAGAGACCCGTCGATACGGCAGTCGCGTATCTTTGTTTCGTTCTTTACTATCTTACGCGGGATTTGCAAGACTGTGCTGACGGTTGGTCAGAAGCACCGGAAAAAAGGGGCGACAAACAATAAATAATACGTGACGCCGCGCGGTGGGGCTCACCCGTCGCTACAAATTCTCTCGCCGTCGAGTCCAATGTCTGCGGGATATACAGCGGGAAATCTCGTCGATGCTGCCGTTCCGATCTCGGGCTCCTGTCGCGCGCTCAGAGTTCACACGTGCTCGCTCCAGCTCGCCGCTCGACGTTTCCTCGGGAAGTGCCTCGAGGTCTCCTTCGCATGCATGCACGGGGCGAATAATACCCTCTCCGTCTGATTACGCTGGCCGGCAGGCCAGCGCTGCCCTGCCAGGCAGCAGTTTAAGAAAATCACTCGCGCCGCAGTTGGTTATCGCAGCGCGACAGACAGGCGGCTGCACTCCTCTGGGCAGCGGCGGCGACGGGCAGTTCGACTCGCGTCCAGCGTCCAGAGACGTAGCGACAGGGCTGTAGTGTCGCTTCCGCGTCGTTCCTCTCTCCCACGACGACCCATAGGCACGGGTTCACCCTGGCGACGGCGTCAACTCTCGTCGTAATAATATAAACAAGCGAGAAAAGAAAAGAAATATTATGACTTGTTGTTGGACATCTTCGCCTCCAAACCCCCGGAAAATGACCCGGCGGGATGTTCCCTGGTATCATTTTAAGGCACTCACATGGATGTCGCTCTTCGCGCTCCGTACAGTTTGGTTTGAAGGTCTCAACATTAAAAATATTCAATAATTAAATACCTATATTCTGTTACTCCAAGAATGTCTATATCACTATGTTTCAAGAATGTGCTGTAAAAATAAATGGGTAAATACAAATAATAATAAAATTCCCATGAAAAGATAATTTAGACACATGTAGACCAAATTCAATAGGCATTTTGTGTGTTTTTTCAAAACGTGTATACCTAAAAACGTTATGGAATTATCATATCAGTATTGTGATGTGCATAGTATATATAATGATTTGTTACAGTAAAAATCATATCAATTGTCATAAGTATTTCAGTGGAGCGTTTTAAAGAAAAACGTTTTTTGTTATTATAAGGGTTACGCTTTTCTTCGCCGATGAAAAAATTTGGGATAATTCTTTTCTTTTAGGATGGCAGCGAAGGATTTTTTGTCACTGCACCCACCAGTTGGGTCATCTGGTTGCTTCGAAACCAGACATATGAGTTCATACTTCTGCGTGTAGTTCACAGAAAACCAACCATAGGATTGGTCTCCGCTAGGGCTCATACTCTCTGCAATCATATTTCCTGTAGATTAATTGTAGAGATCGTTGAAAGTTAACACTTTTAAAAATCCATATTACTGATGCCAACTATATCATCATTTTTTATAAATTACTCTGTAACTTGAGTTTAAGAATCATACAAAATTGTACGATTAACCGAATTTACCTTAAGTGAAGTTCTATCGCAATTATATGTAGAGCCTCTTCCGAAGAGATCACCAGATAGTTCCTCTACTTACATGCCAATGTCGCCACAAAGTTTAAAGTTATATAAACATGTTTACAATCGCGCGGTGCCCATGGCAACCGTGTTGTCCACATCGTCTTCGATCCTGCCCTCAGTTTTCATTCTTGAAAGTTCTTGCCGTAACTTTTTGGGCTAAGGGCAGGGTGGGACCATGATCTCTTCGGAAGGGGATCTACATATAATTGCGATAGAACTTCACTTAAGGTAAGTTCGTTTAATCGTACAATTATATTTCGAGCCTCTTCCTCGAGATCACCAGGTAGATGTTTAAATTACGTTACGGCAATTGTATGTTTTCGACAGATTTTTTTTATATTATCGTCTTTATCATGAAAAAGAACTTTTACATAAGATACGACATACTTGGAAGTTTCCAATTTAAACTTTCCAAGATTAAACTAGATTAAACTTTCCACGTTTCCAAGATTAAACTAAAACACGTAACTTACAATTCCAATATAGTTGTCGTAAATATATATTTTCTACCCGATACTTGTAAGTTATAGAATTTCGTGAAAGTTTCAGAATTTTTGGTCCATCCTGCCGTTTTCTTAATAGTATCAATATTGACGCCGGCTCTTCTGGCCGCGGATGTCGAAGCATGACGTGTCGTGTTCGCCGAAAAAATATTTGTATTCGATCCACTCTTGCTTAACGTTTTCTTTATCCATCGGCTTAACGACTGAGTACCTACGGCTTTGTGTGGTTTTTTATGTGAGATAAACAGCTTAGTTTCGGTTTTCCGTAGTTTTTTAGTACGACTGATGTACGATTCGAGAGTAGATGCTGTACATATCGTCCTGTTTTGATCGTAAAATGGTAAAACAAGCGTAGGTTGTTTCCTTTTTACACCAGACGTTTTTATATTTGCGGGTATTTTGATTTCGAGCCGCGTGTCTGATTTTTCTATATTCGCCATTTGAATAAGCGTTAACGTCTGTATCCTATGGCCTGTGACTAACGCGAGGAGCGTTGCTAATTTCATAGACAGCTTTTCGAGTGATGTACTTTTGTGCGGTGCTCATTTGCTCAAAAGTTTGAGTACGATTTTTGGGTCCCAAGTGGAGTCGCATTTTGGAGTTGGTGGTCGCTGTTTCGCAGTACCCTTGCAAAATCTTTTAATTCGGTCGTCCCTGACAATTTCTCGTCCGAGAACCAGTGCGATGGCTGACCTGTGGCTATTAATCGTGCCATATGATGCGCACTTCTCGAATTCCTTCGCCAGAAAACTCAGTACTTGTTGAACTGTCGCTTTAAACATACTTATCTGAGTTTCTTGACAAAAAAACCATCACTTTTTATTTTATTTTTATTTTTTGTACAATGGACGGGACAAGCCCTTGAAAAACAACAAATATATATAGATGGCAGAGTAACAAACCAGGTAATAAGAAAAATCAAATAATAATATACAAAAAAAAAGAGAAAAAAATTACAAAAGAAAAGAAGAACACCTAAACAGATTCAAGTTGCGCAACATATCTGTCAACGTCGCGAACAAACGCAGAAAACGGTCGGCCGAAGAAGTCCACGAAAACGGAGGCAGCATTGCCGTTCCGAAACATACGCGAAAGCGACTCGTTAAACCCATAATTGGTGCGGTGGTGACGAACGCGGAAAACCGCATGGTTCCGAACATTACACAGAGGGGCCGAAATCAGCACATTAGCCAGCAACTCCGAGCAGTCGATTACACCATGAATGACTTTATACAACAATAAGAGTTCGGCCTTAAGCCTACGCGACGCAAGAGTTCCCATGTTAAGCTCCGCACACAAAAAACTCAGATAATGCCCATCACATATCCTAAACTTAAGAAATAAATACCGGACAAACTTCCGCTGCACCCGCTCAACTGCGTCAATATGAGATTGATAGAAAGGAGCCCAGATGACAGATGCATACTCGAGGATCGGGCGGACCAGCGCACAAAAAAGGACCTTAACTGACAGCGGGTCATGAAAATCAACTGCATTGCGCCTAATGAACCCCAGAATACGCAGGGCACGCCCGCACACATAAGACACATGATAATTGAAGCTCAGCGAAGTTGTAAGGTACACTCCCAGATCCTTAACCAAAGATTCACGTGCCAGTATAACACCGCCAATAAAGAACTCACATAAGAGAGGCTGCGCAATTCTATAGAACGAGATCACCATACATTTCGAAACGTTCAGCGACAACCTATTCAACGCGCACCACCTCGAAAGCCTATGAAGGTCAGAGTGCAACAACGCAGCATCCTCAGGCCCATAGATCGGCCTGAAACACCTTCAGATCATCCGCATAAAGCAAAAACTGAGAGTGCACAAAACAGCTCTTAATGTCATTAATAAACAATATGAATAGCAAAGGGCCCACGTGAGACCCCTGCGGAACCCCCGAAACGGCCGTAAATCGTCCCGAGTGCGAACCCCTAACGCTGACAATATGCTGTCTACCGCGCAAGTACGAGGCGAACCACTGCAATAAAGCCCCCCGCACGCCCAAACACCGAAGTTTAGCCAGGAGCACGCCGTGATCAACGGTGTCAAACGCCTTAGAAAAATCCGTGTAAATACAATCGACCTGGCGGCCCTTCTCAACCTGGCGCGACAGATAACTGGTGTAAAGCAATAGATTTGTCACAGTGGAACGCCCCTTACAAAAACCGTGTTGCCCCGGTACAAGAAGCCTCCCAGACGCCGCCGCGAGGACATCCGCAACCAATGAGTCCAAGACCTTGGGAACACAAGACTGGATCGCAATCGGCCTGTAGTTGCGAACATCCCCGGCATTCCCCCGCTTATGAATCGGCGTGACGTAGGAGACAGCCCAGGATCTAGGAAACGAACCCGACGAAAGAGACAGATTAAAAATACGCGTTAACGGCCCCGCAAGAACACCTGAGCACGCCTTAACCAGCTTAGGGGGAATACCATCAGGCCCCATCCCCTTACACGCATCTATCCCAGCCAATCTCCCACGCACAGCCGCCTCAGAAAACGATAACATGGAGACATCAATAGAATCCCCAACGGGGGTATCGCGAAACTCCGGGACATCATCAGTAGGTACCGAAAACGCATCACGGAACACCGTCGCAAACAACTCCGCAATCTCACGCGAGGAACTGGAATCGTAATCGTCAAGAAACATACGGGTTGGAAGACCCGCACACTTCCTGACATTCGTGACGTGGTTCCAAAACGGCTTCGCACTGAAAGAGGACCGCAACGAGCCCTCCACGCGATCAATATACATCAAATAATCCGACCTCAGACTCGCAACGCACTGAGACCGCAGCAAACTAAACGAGCCATACAGACGACCGAGAACCGCGCGATCACCCAAGACATCGGAGTCCGCACGCTTGTACAATCTGTGCGCCAATTTCTTCCTATAGATTAAACTCCTAGACGCAGCACTGACCCACGGCGGATACGTGGAGGGGCGGATCGTGACCAGCGGCACATACGTTGTAATAGCATGATTTAACTCGGAATAGAAAAACTCGACCACACTGTCAACATCCGCAACCCCATGAAACACAGCGTCCCAGTCAACAGCAGCAAGATAAATCTTCATAGCCTCATAGTCCGCATTCGCGAAGTCAAAGAAGCGCGCCTCCACAGCATCATCCGCCAGACAGCCCACCTCTTCCTTAGAGCATAACACGAGCGCCGGGTGGGGAGGGTCGATCGGGGCCACATTATCGAGCGCAGCGCTAACGATACACGGCAGGTCCGTAAACACAAGATCAAGCAACCTACCACGATCGTTGAGAACTTCGTTTACCTGCACTAAATTAAGCGACGCCGCCAGCTCATACGCGATACATACGGGCGCATTAGGTGCTAAGAGCTCACCCGTGAAAAGCGCACTAGAGTTCACAAAACTCGGAATGTTGAAATCGCCCACAAGCATCGTATGCGTATCCCCCGCAGCACAAAGAGCACGCTCGACCGAATCAGAAAACCCGCGGTAAACATCGGCATGCGACGCCGGAGGAATATATATTGCCCTAATTAATAATCGAGAGACTTTAAACTGTAGTGAGACAAAAATACACTCCAGCGAGGCAACCGCGCAAGGCAGCACCTTCGCAGAGATCGAGCGACGCACTGCGACAACACCCCTCCCCCCGCGATTTATCGACCGTTCGCTGTTTCGTATCGACTCCAAGAGGAATCGGCCAAAGAAGTTATCACAGTGTTCAACGATTCGTTCGGCATCCCCTTGATTCTGAACGCTTGCCGGACAATATTCCGCCTACCAGCGTAAGGCGTTTCCATAAAGGATGCGGATCCCTGTTTGACGAGCATAGGAGATTAAAATTTGGTTTGAAAACGACTGGCTCGAATTCAAACATCGACATACATGTCGGAAACCAGGCTTGGGATGGCCATTGTAGGACCACTATGATACCTCTAGATCTCTCTAATTGAATCTTTTTAATACTTTTAGTATTAACGAAAAAGGAAGAAACGCGTAGAAGAAATACGGAAATCAATCGATTGTAAATGCGTCTACCGCAATTGAGCTCGGATCTTTTTGCCAAGAGACGTACGTTTTGCACTTCGCGTTTGCCCTACTAGCCAAAAGATCAATTCAAACAAAAAGATACGAGCTTGTTAATCGCTGCTTTCGACAACCCGAATTATTTTTCGAGTTCAAGCTTCCTTGACTCCGAGTCTGCTATTGTGTTCTCTTTCGATTGAAAATACGATGCAAATATTCAAAGGTTTCGATGTTCGCACCATTGCCAAATATCTTTGGCTAGTTTGCTGAGATTTCGTATGTGAGTACCCCCCCATTCGATTAATGTAAGAAATTTACGTGGTATTGTTGACTCTGAGTAATATATCGCAATTTCTAAGATCTGGCCCGAAGCACTTTAAGCCGAAGAAAACCGCGAGGAGTTCTAAGTAATTTATGTGGTTTGTGCAATCTGCTGCATCCTAGTGACCGTGAGCTCTTTCACTTTTACAATGCACTCCCCAACCGGTCGTAGAAGCGTCGAAAAAAATGTCAATTCGATACTTATAATCACGGAAGGGATTGTTTATCGATAAAATGTTTGCTTGCCACCAGCCTAAATCTTCACGAACGTTTTTGGAAGGAATCATTGACGCTTCGTAATCGTTATTATTATCTCTTAACGCAAGTATTTCCTCTCTTAAGAGATCCTTCGTATACAGTGAACTCTCCGATAAGTTAAGTTCCGAAAAGTTAAGGCGCTCCGATAAGTTACGGATTAACGCTCTGGTAAGTTAAGATCGACCCTTTTCTGAGCTCTTTCTACCTGCTGGCGGGAAGGCGGATTACCCTTTCTACATCACACTACCTGCGGTCGAACGCATTGTGACAGAGAGGTAACGCGGCAGCTAGTTTCGTGCTAGACATGGACCGATGAAAGACCGATTTTTCCCCTCTCGTCGTTTCGGGCGCCCGGGAACGGTTTGCGCAAGTAGTGGGGATCTTAACTTATCGGAATGGCCTAATCGGCTTTCAGTCCCGCGACCTTAACTTATCGGAGTACATAGTTCACTGTACACCCATCCATATTTCGCTGCCTTGCAACAATTTCCGAGCGAGCCGATAAATGACGCGAAGTCACGTATTTTGCATCTATCTATTGTAATGAATTTCTTGATCGCCGCTCGAATCGACGCTCTTTTTCATCAGTGGGATCTATTATCATTTTCTCCGTATCTAAACAAAACCCGAGAAATTTACATCAACGTAACCGTTGCAGTGTACTTTTCTCGTTATTAATTAAAAAAACCGAGATCTTGTGACAGGCGAACGATTATATCAACGTTTCGATTGCAATCTTTGAATGATTTTCCGATCAAGAGTATGTCGTCTAGGTACTGTAACGCAACGTTACAAGCGTCGTCCACACGACGCGGGACGTCGGCGGTTCAAATCAAAAGCGCACTTCGGCGCTAAAGCCACTAAGAACGCCCTGACGTACCAGGGGCCGGCGCGCAGCGTTGGACCACACTCCCATAGATATGTAAGGTAGATATGCCTAGGTCCCTAGATATGTAAGGTCAAGACACGACGGTTCCAGACGCGAGGACAAACTTTTATTTACATATCAAAACATAAATATAAAACCAGGATGTATCAAATCAATGGTTTTTTTGGCCTCAGCGACAATTTGAGGCGATTGGCTACAATGAGAGACATTACATGGACTAATGTCTCTCGTTGGCTGTTCAATTTTGTCTTTCTAGACGCCTGTCTTGGCCTTACATATCTAGGGACCTTGGAACACTCGACCCTGAGTGGCGCCAGCCATCAGCAGCTGCGCGCGAATCAAGCACGCGCGCGCTCAAGGCCAAGGCGAACGGTGCTCAACGTGCGGAAAAAGGCGCCAACACAACGAACATAAATTCGTTGCAAATTAATCAAATAGGACGCAATCAGACCGGCTCGATGCGCAAAACGCCCTCTCATAAGACTATGCAACCTAAGAAAAACAACAAACCAAACGCAACTCAGGCGATTTCAAGAGTCATGCAACGAAAACATCACAAACGAAAAATCATCCACGAATCAGATAATTTTGTCCAAATTCCGACTTTGACACATGCGGGCAGAGCAGCGGCACAGTATTTCGCCATAAAATCATCCACATTAGACGCGGAAGGGACGTGTTATCAATTAAATATCCTCAGCCAATCACGTCGCCGGAATATCACGCGATGGCCCATAACCTGGTCAGGTGACCAGTTTCTGACCCAAAAGCGCCACCGCGACGACAGCGCGCACTAGACCGTTACCGCTCCCCGCCCATCAGGTAGGCCGACGGTATATTAGGGCACGCAGCGGCCGACTTCGGCACACTTCGATTCAACGTTACCGAACCTGGAGTCAAGTGCTGCACTCAAGTCAAGCCCCATTATATTCGTCATTGTACCGTCTCCACTCCCTTCTATGGAGCCACCTTGTCGCGGTGGTTGGGCTTTAAACTAATGGCTCCAAATCGAACGAGCGTTACAATCTTGTATCGTCTTGGTCCGTGCTGTCTCGACGGCGCGGTACCTTGCTCATAGTATCACATGATGAAACACACACGGACTTATGCGGTTTAAAATCGCACAGGGACGACGAAAAATAGCAAGAGGTCCGCGCTAGTCTTGGTGGCCGGGCCGGGGCGTTCAAGAGAGTTCGCCCCAAAAATCAAGACTACGATGGCATGTCCATCCGTGTGTCCTCTGTGCATCCGTCCAGTTAGACCGGGCTTCATACCACATTTGTACGAGGTGGAGTTGTCCGGTGGATGGGTGCGGTGAGGCCATTCAGTTGGCCCAGTCGGCTTGTCGCTCTTCGACTTGGCGGCGGCGGTGCCTGATCGGTACGTAATGAGACCATCAGGAGCGGGTACGTCCGCGACGTGTTCCCTGGAGACACCTGGGAATGACGAAATCGGATCCGTCCAGATTTCAGGTGGCCAAACCCTCGCTAAATCAATGAAATTTGAACACCGCTTACGGCAGTGTGTCTAGCCGGGTGGTGTGATGGTTGTTCGTTGCGTATACCCGACAGGGTGAGGTAGCATAGGGGAGGGATCTGCGGATCCCCGACCTTTACACTAAATGTACCGTCTCCACAACACCTAATCAACCAGCGAAACGGATCAACGGAAAGTGTGCAATTCGTGCGTACGTTGATTCTACAGAAAGGTAAAATTTCACGAGATAGACTGGCGACACGATAGCCCGTGGAGTGTATCTCGTAGAAAAGGTCCAAGATTCGCGATTCGTCGGCGCCTACGACAGCCCGTAGAGCCCGACGTTTCGTTGGAACAGACCGACTCTCTGTCTCCTGTAAGCCCGCACACAGCGTTGCGGGGCTAGGTTTCGGAGTTCTAAGACCCGGGATCATCATCACCGAGCATCGCGTCTCGGCCAGGCGGGTCCCACGCTCGTTGCACGGGAATCTTTCGTCCCGTCAACAAAACTCGGCTAATTCTGGCACATGCATGATATTCACGCGGATATATGTAGGTAGAATGACCTGAAACCCTGCGCAGGGATATCGCGGGGGTCACGTGGTTGGGTTGTATGTAAGTCGCCAGGCGAACACTCACACAGACATGCAGCCTTGGCGGAGGTATAGCGAATGAGTGAGCGGCAGAGCGTCTGAACCCTGCATTTAAACCACGATATCGCGGTTCGCACGTGGTAGGAGTGTGCACACTCGCCTAGCTAGTCGCACACAGGCCTGCGTCATTCACGCGTGCCCCCAGGAAGGCCGGGAAGAACGATCTGAAACCCAGCGTCTGTCCCTCGTTGCGACGATAGCTCTGAATGCGGTTGGGTGTGCGAGTATTTCTCCGGTTGTAGACGGAAAGGCGCATCTCCGAGACCGCTGCGATAAGGTGCAAGTCACCTCGACGACTAGGAACTTACGCCAAGACCCCGTGTTTCGGTGCCTGCTGCTGCTGAGCGACAGCCCTCCCCCCCTGGCTGCCGAGACAATATAAACAAAGTGCGAGGACGCCCATTAAACATCTAACCGTCACAGGCAACCAGAACAGACATCACGTCGCGAATACGATACAAAGGTAGTTAATTGCGCATAGTAAGATATCTAAATTGAGTGTAGAGCTCCGCGTACAAAGATCACTGCGTGCGTGAATAATTCAATAAATTCATTTCATGTCGCGTCCGCAGCGTCTGTTTCATAGATTAGAGATCGAACATTCAGCTCCGCGCGCAAGCGTCCCGCATGCGCACGGATTTAACTGACAGACAACTAAAATCATCCAGGATCCATCCTGTTTAAGGTCTCGACTCAGCTTCTTTGAGCCTAACCTCGCCGCGTCTTGTCGCGAATAGCAATAGAACCCGAAACAACAAATTGTGTGTAGAGCTCCGCACGGGAAAACCACTTGTCCGTGCGAACCTTTTTTTTCTATCGCCATTTTTAATCAAGAAATTAGGAGTCATTTTGTATCAGCTAAAATGGCAGGTTTTCACTAGAGAGGACAGCGAGAGCGAGACTCGTTGCTTACCTCCTCTCTACGTCCTATCGCCCACTAGAGGCCTTCTCACACACTCCCACTTGAATGCCAATGATGTAGAACCAGTGTAGAAATTGTGTTCGGAATCCAACTGGATTCCATTCCGATTCCCTGTTAGCTGTTCGGGATCGAATCGGGCACCGGACCTGATCCGAATAGGGATATGTAACGCTAGGACATTGGATACCAATCCGATTTCCCAACGCGATCCCAATATGGTTTCCCGACCAAATCCCGAACAAGAAAAAATTAAAAAACTAATAAAAAATATATTATGCAATAATTTAAGAACGTTGATTTTCATTTTCTCGGTTATCTCCACGATGTCATCGTAATAATAGAAACAGGAAAAAACGCAGACAGATTTTGCACTCCGTGGGATTTTAACCTACGACCCTGGAGATTAACAGTTCCATCGCTGCGCCGTAACCCACTCGGCTATTCAGATCTTGGAAAAGACAAGCTTCAAATGTATAGTTAACACGTGATTTTTTTCAAATAAAGTGATTTGTTCATTTGTTTGAAATGTTCTGTCTTCGTATGTTTTCCCCCAATTTTTTTGTCTAAAAGTGCAATTTATAAAAACTGAATTTTGTAATCTTTGAGGTGTATTTGCAAATCTGCTTGATTACTCATCCAGACACTTGAAGTTCCTAACTGATTTCGATCGGGATTCGATGGGGTGCTCCGATTTGCGAAGTCATTGCCTCATCCCGATCGGGATTCCATGGGGAGCCCCGACTTGCGGGATCCCTAACTGACCCCGAAGGGGATCCGGTGGCGCACCCCGACTTGCGGAGTCCCTATCTAATCCCGATCCGGACCCGATCATAAATCGGGAATCTTCGCGATATTTCTACACGGGAAGGCTTATTCTTCACGATTAGAGACGGACAAACCTGAGCAGAGGCATCTCTAAAACACCCTAAAATATCCGCTTTCCAGAACCTCTACCCGGTCCAGCACTCGAACCAACCTTGCTTGCCGCCCACGGGCGCAAGCGAGATATCGTAACCTAAACTTTTCGTGAATCCCTCAAAAAGGGAGCCGCTAAAGAAATCGCGCGGAATCACGAAACGTTTCAGTACACTACTGAAACGTGGCCGCTTTCTCGCAGATGTGCCACGACGATTCTCATTGTAAATATGTATGGAGCTACATTTAGCCCAAAGGGCAGACACGAAAACTCGTAAATAATATTATTCAATATAGAATCGCAGATATTTCCTACTGCTCTCTGCTATCGGTACAACATAATATGCGTCTTTAAGGTCAATCGTCGCCATGAATGAATTTCCCTGAAACAAATCTTTGGCGGTACGCAAGATCCTCGAGCTTGAAATGTTCGGTTTGTATGTTCTCGTTAAACCGTTTCAAATTTAAGATAAGACGATACGAGCCGTCTGGTTTAGGTCTCAGAAAAATCGGAGAAATGAATTCTCCCTCAGTCGTTGTGCAGATATTAATAGCGCCTTTTTCGAGTAGTCAATCAATTTGTTTAGAAACTTCTATTGTGTCTAGAGACGTCCACAGACGTTCCTTAAGAAGTTCTATATGTAATATGGGTTTGTCGAAGGGTATCACGTAGCCTTCGATCCATCCCAATACCCTATCATTCGAAGCAAACGTTTTCCATTTTTTAGGCACTCACGTTTTGAAGAAACGCATAAAAGTGCCTATTGAATTCGCGCTCCATCGACAAAATTACGGTTTTATAGGAAAATGTTAATATAATTTGAATTTCTTTACTTTTTTACAGCAGATTTCTTAAGGGGGGAAACCAGTTTAGACAGATAAAAAAATCGACTTTTTTATTGCAGAAATTGTTAGTATAACTCCTCAAGAATATGTGGTAAAAATTTGAAACCAAAATTCGCATTATTTCCGATGTTATAAGCACTTGAGTGACCGCCCGTCGGTTCGGCGCCGAAGCGCGCGGTACACCGAGAGAAAAAGTTTCCTTGATTCAATCAAATTTCCTTGAAATCTCAACCTATGAAACATTTCTTTGAGGTCAATGAAATAATATCCTTAAGTTAATATTATATTTTCTTTGAATGATGTCATCAACCAAATTATAGGTTATGTAAACCAAGTTTTTGGTTACGTACCATAGTACTTAGATATGTTCACCAATAACTTCGATGGTTTAACCAATGATTATCTTCTTGATTTGACTTGACTTAACTATAACATAACAGATCAGCTTGCGCGAGAAACACCAATACGACTTATCGCGAATGAGCCAAACGTTGACAGACCGGGTGTCGTCAGGCGTATCGTTTCTTTAAATCAAGGAGATCATGTCTTTGAAATTCAAATAAGAGGAGATGCAAGCCCGAAATGACGCGTACAAACAAGAAGAGGGACTGCTATATGGTGCTGGCATAGCCGATTAACCGCTGATCATTTTATATAATTAATTACTGCCATGAATGTCTTGTTTTCGCTTCATTTTATTTCAAACGCGTTTTTCTCGAAACGACTTTTTTTCAACTGGTGGGCGTTCTAGCTAAAAAAGTTATTGACCAATCGTTCTGAAATTTTTTGTGAATATTCTTTATTCGATTCCAATCTATATGAACCTAAATCTGAGATTATATTGTTATTAAAAAAAAAAAATTTGATGCAAAAAAGGTGAAAAAATATGGTGTAAAACAATGATATCGTGTTCAAACTCTTCAAAAACATGACATTTTTTTTTTTTACCAGATTTAGGTTCATATTCTTAGAAAATATGTTGTTAACGAGAAAAAAAAATTTGGATGATTACAGATAAAAATTGCGATTTCAGGAGTTTCCGCCAGCAAAATACTTGGGTGGCAATCGTCCATGGACAGCACGTTCTAACGCCACTATTTCCGGGGGAAATTACTTGAAAAAATTCTAAAGTGTACTTCAAACCATAAATAAAATACCCTCCAAGTTTACAATTTTAGATTATTCCTTCCCTATTTAAAAAGTTCACGAAAAACACCAAAATTTCGGCCTCCTAAACCGGTTTCCCCCCTTAAACATAGTAAAATACATAATCTTGGTGTAACAGAGTATAGAAATTTCATTATTAAGTATAAATGGCTGCGTAGACTAGATTTTGTGGTATTCGGACGTCCGTATCACTCAGAGGGTCTGGACTGAATGGACCGAACAAGTTGAAATTTGGAATATTTCTTAACCTAGCATTGTGAAGTATGCCCATGAAGTATGGAAATTGTTCTCCGTTTCTATAGAGGTGTTTATTTCAAGAAAATTGGCATTTTTAGGTCTACAATTGTGTCCGGCTCACATTTTTCGCAGTCAACAGATGAATTCGCATAAAATTTCTACATAATTCTGACCGACAGCAGTAGGCGTGCGGTCGGTGCATGGCTTCGGCGATCTCCCATGTTAAGCAGCTCGACTCACAGTCGGCACTTGGATGGAATACCGCTAAGCCATGCACTGATTTGTACGTCAACTGTTGAGCGGGAGGTAGTTTTTCTGAGTTTCTGATATATTCTCATACGGCAGACACAAAAAATAACCCTTCGGGACATTTTTCCCTTAGGCCATTTTTAAGGCACTCACTTGGACGTCGTGCTTCTCGCTCCGTACGGTTTGGACGTCGCGTTCCGTATGGTTTGAACGTCGTGCTTTGCGCTCCGTACGGTATGGATGTCGCGCTTCATGTTCTGTACGGTTCCAACGTCGCGCTTCGTGCGGACGTCTGTTTGATGTTCGGCTTTGTGCTGTGTTGTGCTTTGTGCGTTTATCTTTTTCGGTCGGTTCAACACATAACTACTGAGGCAATACATAGCGCCAGGCGCTTTCGCGCCGGGAAGAACTCGCGTTATTGACGGACCAAGCTGCTCGCGCCGGATTAGCCGCAGCCGTCAAGATGTGTAGAGTGGCGAGATTCGTAAGTGGGAGATCTCGAGAGAAGGTGAATTCTAGTTATCCAAAATAAAATGTTCAGTCAAGTTTTACGGGAATTTATAAAATAATACCTTTATTGTAGAATTAATATGACGAGCTGTCTGGTGAAATATCCCGCGTTTCAATTAGAAAATAATGAAACAAAGTATTTGCCTCGGTTGCGTTACGCGAGTCACCGCACGCCGCGACTCTCGCTACACTCACACACACACACGCGGCTAAGCGGGAGACAGCCGAATAACATACATCCACACACGGCGGAGATGCCCTTATGGGGAAAAAGACAATACACAAGATAATACGCGGTCACGCAGACTCCCCTCGCGCAAAAGTCGGCGTCTCAGTCCGCCGATACACAGTTATTACCGCGATTCCCACACACACTGCTTCAATCGCGTTGTCCCCGCTTGCACACTGACTCTACCGTTTTACCTGTATAATTTGTTACTGGTCGAGACGGGCGACTTCCCGCGGTCGTACAACCGGGGGCCTGTTTTTCTTACAGGACGAACGGACGGCAGAGTCTTCCCCGATGCGACACGCCCTGCATCGGATCTATTGTATATTATATTTCTCCCCGAAATCGCGCGGAAGTAAGCACTAGCGCGAAAGCGCATGGATGCCAGCGCGGACGCCTTTATCGCGGGAAAACTCGCGGACGCGGCCGTCGCGTGCCTTGTTTTTACTTTTGGACGCATCATAACAATTATCATAAGTGTCGAATTCATTCAAGTGGACCGTTTTAGAGAAAAGTTTTTTCTTATTATAAGCGTTACGTTTTTCCTCACCAATGAAAAAATTTGAGATAATTCTATTCTTCTAGGATGGCAGCGAACGATGATTTGTCATTGGACCCACCAGTTGGGTCAACCGGTTGCTTCGAAACCAGACATATGGTTTTCTACTTCTGCGTGTAGTTCAGATGAAACCAACCGTAGGATTCGTCTCCGCTAGGGCTCTCCGCAATCTTATTTCCTGTAGATTAATTGTAGGGATTTTTTTTAAGTTAAAACTTTTAAAAATCCATATCACTGATACCAACTATATCGTGATTTTTTTATAAATTACTCTGTAACTTGGGTCTAACAATCATTACAAAATCCCTATAATTAATCAATAAGAAATGTGACTGCGAAGAGATTGAGCCATAGCGGAGGCCAATTCTGTATTAGTTTTCGTTGGACTGCAAACAAAGTGGAAGACCCATATTTCTGGTTTGGAAACAAGTGATTGACCCAACCACCAGCTCCAGTGTAAAAAAACATTTGCTGCAATCCTAAACGAACAGAATTATTTCATACTTTTTATTGGTAAGGGAAAAAGTAGCAATTACGTGAAATATAAACTGATGTTTGGCTTGTTCTCTTAGTAGAAGAAAAATATGTGTGTTCTTGCTGTGGTTACTTGAGACACACCGAGCAAAGTAAAATGGGCAAAATTGACAGGTTCAAATTTATAAACAATAACAAAATAATTGCAAATATGTTGTCAGTCACGTGTGCCAGTAAAACTTAGAATAACAAATAGTAACAGAAAATATACATATTAAGTACGTTAAGCTGTTAGTTCCATAAGTACGCTGAAAGTCAGTAATGAATACGCTTTACAAATTTCTGTATAGGTTATGTTCACTTATTCCTAATTTTTATCGTAATTAAATTGTACAAATATGATAAAAAAATAAAATAATAAGAGAAAAAATAGGTTGTGAAAATGATTTTAGTTCTGTCATGTGTATAATATGTAGTATGTAATGCATTTTTGCAGAAAAAATATTACAATAGTCATATATGTCGACTCGGTGTTGCCTAACCCTCGTAAAGGGGGGCGGGTAACTCGGTTGAGCTGCCAACCGAGCGCGTCTCCGGGTGGCGGATAGGAGGGGCCAGGATTCGGGGACCTCTGCGGTCGCGTGGACTGGGGCGTCGTAAGGCGACCAGAACACAAGACGGGAGCTCTTCTGGGTCTGGCCTGCGGGTGCTATACGTGAACCTGGCGGGATAAAATCCGTCTTGGGGGAACTAAGGCACTGCCGCGGACCACCTTCCCAATCCCACGGTGTAAGCTTTCGTGCCAACGGGATGCATGGCACTAGGGGAGTAGTGTCGCGTACGATGCCCTTTGGGTACCAGGCGCCCCCCAATTGTATACAGCCTTACCCCCCTAAGCAGGCTCTGGGGGGGCGGACCTCTTTTCCTCGCAACTCTTGGGACTTAATGTGGTGCTTTAGTCACAATATTGAGCTCATGGAGGAGGTGGAGGCCCCGGAAGGGGACACCGCACACTCTAACGACGCAGAGGGCATGACTGCGAAGCCCACCTGGGGCGAAGGGGTTTCGGCCCTTATGAACCAGGAGGGCATCCATTGCATGACCTCTGAGTTTTCCGAGATGGAACAGGGATCAGCGTAAGCCGGTCCTACTGACTCCTCAATTAGCAGGCCGAAGAAGGGACGCAGCGGGGCGGCGAGGAGGAGGGCACGCAAGGCCAAACTGGCGGCGCAGGGCTCGTCCTCGGAGCAGCCTAGTAGCGACACCACGGAAGTCTCGCTCAACTATCTGTGAACCTGGGCACGTCTGCGGTACCTACGACTGCGGGACGGACCAAGGTTTCGCAGATTAACTTGCAGCACTGCAAAGCGGCCACGGCTCTTCTGAGCCGGGACCTTGAAAGGCTGAAAGTAGACATATCCCTGATACAAGAACCCTGGATACACAGGGGACTAGTAAAAGGGATAAGTACAGATTCAGGATCACTGATCTATGCCAGCGTAGAACCGGGTCCGAGGGCCTGTCTCTTCATCAACAAGAGACATGGTGCCCTCAAGTTGAACCGTTTCTGCACCAGAGACCTTGCGGCAGCTACCATCAGGATTCGTATGGGAGGTGTAACGACCGAGCTAGTAATAGCCTCGGCGTACCACCCGTAAGACTCGGAGGACCCTCCTCCTACGAGGGAACTCAGAGAACTGGCGGACTACTGCAAGAACAAGGGGCTAAACCTGGTGGTGGGGTGCGATGCCAACTCTCACCACACCATATGGGGTAGCTCCAACACAAAGGAGAGGGGTACTGCTCTTCTAGAGTATCTCTCTACAACGGATCTTGAGATTCTGAACAGAGGATCCAAGCCCGCTTTTGTCACCTCACGTAGACACGAGGTGATTGACATAACGATGGGCTCACCAAGAGTGGCCTAAACGATAACAAACTGGCAGGTTAGTGAAGAGGACACTCTTTCGGACCACCGGATGATAACCTTCGAATTGGCAGGGAGTGATAGCCAGATTCCGACAGAGACCTACAGGAACCCTAGGAACGCGGACTGGTCCAGCTTCCAAGCAGGGCTAAGAAGTCGGCTCGGGGACACCGGTGGGTGGCCGCGGACGAAGGGCGCGATCGAGCGGGAGGCAGATCTACTGCAGACCGCCCTGGTCGGGTCCTTCGAGGCTGCATGCCCGCTAAGGAGAAGGAAAACAAGCAAAAAGGTGGCCTGGTGGAACGGTGAGCTGAACCAGTTCCGCTCCCGCTCCCGTAGGCTGCTAAACAGAGCCCTGAGGACAAAAACGGACCACGACTGGGACGCCTATAGGAAGGCCCAGAGAGATTATAAAAAGCTCTTAAAGAAGTCCAAAGAAGCGGCCTGGAGGAGATTCAGCGGGGAGATCGAGGTCCTACCCTTAGTGGCCAGGCTTCGCAAAGTGTTTGCATCAGGCCCGCAAAACAAACTCGAGGGACTCACACTGCCTGATGGCGGGACAACTGAGAACCACGAGGAAGTACTGGCGCACCTTTTTGAGGTACATTTCCCGGGTTCGGAACTTACGAACCGGGGACAGCCTTAAGGGGAGGCGCTCTCAATAAAAAAAACCGGGTGATTGGGTAACGGCAGCCAAGGTTGTCACACCGAGCAGGATAGACTGGGCGATTAAGACTTTTGACCGGTACAAAAGTCCAGGGGTGGATGGGATTTTCCCCGCCCTCCTACAAGAGGGAGGGGAGCCTCTCATCAAGCGCCTGAACCGTATCTTTCGGTCCTGTTTGGCACTAAGATACGTGCCTAAAGCTTGGCGTGAGGTCAGGGTAGTTTTTATCCCAAAGCCGGGTAAAAGCAGCAAAGACCAGGCCAAGTCATTCAGACCGATCAGCCTGACGTCTTTCCTCCTTAAAACGCTGGAGAGACTGGTTGATAGGTACATTAGAGAGGGAGCACTGGTTGATAGACCGGTGCAAACCTCACAGCACGCCTACCAGGCCGGCAAGTCTGTCGAGACCGCCCTCCACTGTATTGTCAAAGATATAGAGAGGACGCTCGGCAGGAAGGAGTCGGCCTTATGCGTGTTCTTGGACGTCGAAGGAGCGTTTGATAACACCTCCTTCGACGCCATATGCGAGGCTGCAAGGGAATTCAGGGTAGATGAGTCTATCATCGAATGGATACACCTAATGCTTCGCACAAGAACGGTTACCGCAGGGCTCAGAGGGTCAACCGCGAGGGCGCACGTTAAGCGGGGCTGTCCGCAGGGGGGGGGGATGCTATCCCCCTCCTGTGGACAATGGTCGATGACGGGCTACTGGCGGCGCTCGATGGGCTCAGGGTAAACGTGGTGGGATATGCTGACGACATTATGATAATGGTCAGAGGCACCCACTCAGCAGAGATGACGTGGAGAATGCAGCGCGCACTCCACCTCATGCAAGAATGGTGCACCTCCAAGTCGCTGAGGGTTAACCCGAGCAAGACGGAGATGATGCTATTTACACGGAGGAGAGGTTTTCAACCAAAACCCCCCTACATATTTGGAACTGAGCTGCGATACTCCTCAGAGGTACGCTACCTAGGCGTCACCCTGGATAGCAAGCTCAGCTGGAAAAGCCACATCGCCAGACAGGCTACGAAAGCCACTGCCACTTTCTAGGCCTGTAGGCGTATGTTTGGACAAACATGGGGCTTGAAACCGGAAATGGTCAAGTGGATATACACGGCCATCCTGGTTCCCCAAATAACGTACGCTTCCCTGGGTTGGTGGCCCGCTTTGCAGAAGGCCACCAACAGGAAGACACTGGACAAAATCTACAGATTAGTGAGCCTAGGAATCACGGGGGCGATGAGAACGACCCCGACCTTGGCCATGGGGGCCCTTTTGAACATGGCGCCCCCTCACATCTTAGTCGAGGCTAACGCCAAAAATGCTTCGTTACGCCTACACTTCAGTGGTAAGTGGAAGAGGGCAGAGGCGGGCCACGCATCACTACTGCAGCGCGATGGGGACCTTGAAGGGATCCTAGCGCGAGGAGGGGATTGCTGTGACCGCTTCCACCAATTCGACCACAATTACCAAGTCCTCTATCCCAGCAGGCAGGAATGGATGGGGGAACAAGACAAACTCCTGTCTCCTGGTGGGCTCGTCTGGTACACAGATGGATCCAAAACAGGAACAGGATCAGGAGCGGGAATATGGAGCAGAGGACCCAAAACAAGGATATCCTTGGCGCTGGGAGACACTGCCTCGGTGCTCCAAGCAGACGTGTACGCCATCTGGACCTGTGCCAGGCTCATCCTGGACAAGGGATACAGTGGCAAGCACATATATATATGTAGTGACAGTCGGGCGGCGATCGGGGCACTCCACCATGTGGTGAAGAAGTCCGGATTGATGCTTGACTGCAATGCGCTGTTGTTGCAGGTTGCCTGCAGCAACATAGTAAAAGTTCTATGGGTGCCTGGACACGCGGGCATCCAGGGAAACGAAGAGGCGAATATTCTTGCCAGGGCCGGGGCTACGGTTACTGATCCGGCAAGGATTTGCCATGTCCCAATTGCCATGGATCATATTAAGACCCTGTCGAAACAGTGGGTGGAGGGACGGTTTGCGGACCTCTGGCTACGGACAGAAGGCATGGGACACTCGAGGGCCTTGTTTAAAGGTCCCTCGGGCAAGCTAGGCTCTGTATTAATTGGCCTAGACAGATATCAGCTCAAGGCTGTAGTGGGCCTTGTCACTGGACATTGGCACACAGGGAGGCATCTAAGACGACTGGGGCTAAGTGAAGAACCATTCTGTCCGAGATGTAAGGAGGAGGAAGAAACACCGCTCCACGTGATTACGAGATGCACGGCGCTGGAGGACATTCGCAGGAATGTACTTGGGGTGCCCGTACTCGAATCTCTGGACCTTGAGGAGGTTGGGGTGCGCGCCCTCCTGCACTTTGCAAAGGAGGCTCACCTAACCGACTATCCTACATAATCGGATACCCTCCCGTGAATGGGCACGAGCACAATGGTCCGTACAGGACTGAGCGCTCGGAAACTTCACAAAACATACAAACATACATATATGTCGAATTATTTAAAATCGAATAATTCAATTTTAACGTGGTAGGTAATCGACACTAAAAAAGTGTGTAAGGGCAAAATTAAAAAAAGTATTTCAGAACTAAAGTATGTCAGGAGTACGTGACAAGTTTCAGTCAAATTCATGTGTCGACAGCGAAGATCAAGAGCTGGACACAATTTTAGACCTGAAAATGCCATTTTTCTTCAAGTAAATGCCCATATAAAGGGAGAGATAAGTTTCCATTTTTCATGGGCATACTTCATAATGCTAGACTAAGAAATATTCCAAATTTCAACTTCATGGGTCCATTCAGTCCAGAGCCTCTCAGTGATGCGGACGTCCAAATACCACAAAATCTGGTATCCATAACAAATCACACTTAATAATTAAATTTCCATACTATGTTACACCAAGAATATGTATTTTACTATGTTTAAGAAACCTGCTGTAAACAAAGTGGATAAATTGGAATTATATTACAGTTTTCCCGTACAATGTAATAATATTGTCGTTTGGAGCCCGAATTCAATAGGCACTTTTGCCCGTTTCTTCAAAACGTGAGTCCGTAAATAATGCCGTCACGACAAAAAGATCTAAAAATGTTTGCAGAATTACCTCAAATTTGGTTCACATATAGACAACCATGGACCAATGTTTGAGTACAAATTTGACGCAGATCTGTCCAGCTGATCAAATTTTATGGCATACCATTTTTTTTTAAATCTCGTTCTCGGGCTGGCTGCTGCAAGTTACGAGATATCAGGTTCTAATTAGGCAATTTGATTTATTAAAAAAAACAGCTGAAAAACCCTGCAAAGCAGAACCTTGCAAATTGCTTCCTCAGTATTTTATACTTTTAACGAAGCTTCCTCTATGGGAAAGCCAAAATTGATCAACATACTTCATCATAGAGGTAGCTTCGTTAAGGAGGCTTCAGCGACCCGCGAAAAAAATTTCAGGTATGATAGTATATGGATTAGATCTGATTGACCATATCTGATCAGACAAGAAAAATGGCCACGTCTGATCGTATATCGATCAGATCTAACCAGACATGATCGTATCTGAGAGGATGTGGTGTAATGATATGGTCATATCTGATCATATTTGACAAGATACACTCAGCAAAAAAATTAAGGGAACAGTTGAATTTTACCTTTTTTTCATTGATTTTTGAACCGCTGTAATTTTGTGAAAATGATCGCATCGTAATAAAACAAAATGCGTTTTAAAGCTTGATATCTCTAGTTTGAACATCTTTTCAGTAATTTTTTTTTAATGCAACACGTTCGGCATGAACCTAAGGAAAAGCGGAAAGAAACATTTTTCAAAATTTACCCCACTATTAATAAAGCCACAAAAAAATTGTTTGTGCCCGTGGACGATTGTGAAAATGACAAAAATTTTGAGACATTTTTCTTTCCGCTTTTCCTTAGGTTCATGCCGAACGTGTTGCTTTAAAAAAAAATTACTGAAAAGATTTTCAAACTAGAGATATCAAGCTTTAAAACGCATTTTGTTTTATTACGATTCGATCATTTTTCACAAAATTACAGCGGTTCAAAAATCAATGAAAAAAAGGTAAAATTCAACTGTTCCCTTAATTTCTTTGCTGAGTGTATTTTGATCTAGCAAACATTTCGCTGTACATTAATTCATTTTATGTATTTCCGCTTGAAATAACTCATCTTCCGTGTTCGTAGTGAAGTACGGAAGAAAAAAAAATGCCGACCACGGGAATCGAACCCAGATCGCTTGCATAGAAACCTATCCACCTACCCACTCAGCCACGCTGACTTTCATGATGAATGATCAAGTTGGCTAGTATATTAACGTCACCTGTTTTATTGTGAAGTGTTTTTTTCTAACATGACAGCAATATGGACTTTGGCAATTAACTCTATTTTACTAGCAATAGTGCTGCACGTCTGCTCTAACTGAAGGTTGAGTTATCAGAACAAGACTTTTTTACGGCTATAAACAATGTGCACATCATCTACAAAGATATGTTTTACTTATACATTTTATACTCTAAAACCGTATATTACATGTTTTCATTGACGGACATAATACACTGTTCAGCGAAAAAATGTCGGAATCAAATTTCTTCGAATGCGACACGGGAAACCGGTGTGGAATTTGTACAAGTCCCGCGACCCATATATGTTCATATATGAGTTCAGGCATAGTCTGATATTGTATAATGACTAATCGAAGTGATCACCTATGAGCAGATATATTCAGATATGAACAGATACGATGAGGTTTTGTTGATACATGGTCAGATATACTGTTGTATGGGCAGATATACGGGTATATATGCGTTTATATATGGTCAAGTATTGTCCTATATCTCGTCAGATATGTCCGCATGAGCAGACATGTGTATATATGATCTCATGTATGATACTTATTTGAATATATCTGCTTATATCGGATCATATTTGACCAGACATGGAGCAGTATCTGACTGATCCTCGGTTTACCGTTTACGTCTTCTCCGAATAACATTTCAATACCTTTTGCTCCATTATCGGTGTACACTTTCATTAGCAGAGAGAACGTGTGACAGAATTTTCTTGAATATTCTGTCCCCCGGTCTGCAGAGTCGCGAATCCGCAAGTATTTAGCGTTCCCTCCGACCGCCGATTGGTCTTTTCCCGGTTTTAGGGTAATGTTACCTAATACGTTATCTGACGGTCAATTATAGTGGTCAGTGCACCGAGATTACCGCGGTTCAGGGCCGAATTACTGTGCCACCCGGGATATCTCGGTGATAACGCTCAGGGTGTATCGGTAGGAGAGGATAAAGGACCGGTGAAATTCCGGCGCTCCACTAAGGAAGTGACGTTCGGGGAAAAGATTGGTTAAGTTTCAGGTATGTTTGGAAGGCCGCAGCGGAGGTGCCTACGACCACACCGATGCTCGGATCGCCAGGTCGTTTTTCGGTTCGGTTTTCCGTTATCTCTACGTTTACGTTTGTTCAGACTCCCGCGTCACAAGGAGATTCCCTCGTTATCGATCATCACCACGATAGGTTGTCATATGTCGGTCAGTTTCGGTTACGTTTCATGTATCTTTCGGTTATCTTTCGTTATCTGTGTCATCTTTACTGAATTTCGGCGTCGCGTCCGCCTTTAGGTTCGCTCGGACGCTCGCAGGTGCGCGCGCATCACCGCCGCAGCATCGCCGCGCGTCGCTGAGAGTGGGACCGCGGTTAGAGTGGGGCGCGCGGATCTCGCGGCCCTGCTGGGTGATGAGCCGCCGACCGACGATCTCTCGTCGGCCGGCCTTCGGCCGGCCAGCAGCTCTCTCTTGTTCTCTGATGTTACCTCTTATTCGCTAATGTTACCTTATGCTATCTAATGTTACCGAATGTTACCTAAAATTACCTTTTTAGTGTTAGCATTTCCTAGTGTTGGTTATGTTATCGCATTACCTTCTTGTAAGTTATCTATTAGTTTTATATTCTTCTATTTTCTCGGCGATACCTGTCATTAGTTTTCCGGCGTTCTCGTTAATTAATTTTGCGTTTAGTTATCTTCCCGACGTCATCGCTAAGTTTCCCGGCATTGTCCGTAATTATTTTGAGTTCTTATTTAATTTTGGATTACCGTTTCGCCCGGTACGAGTTAATTAGTGCGACGACTGGCGAACCAACAGTTTAATATCAGTGCAACGACTAGCGAACCCACGGTTTAATATTAGGGCCATTACCTAGTGTTCTCTGATTCGTTCGCGTTCGTTCTCTAGCGGTCTCTGATTAGTTCGCGTTCGTTCTCTAGTGTTCTCTATTTTATTCGTGCGCGTTCGCTGGCGTTCTTTGGTTAGTTTGTGCACGTTACCTTTTAATTTACCGATTTATTAAGTGCGAAGTTTCGTTCTCTTATTTTCTGTTTCCCTTTTGTGTGGGTGATCACGACGTGTCGCGCTCTCGCGTTACCTAGCCCCGGTTATCTCTATTTAGTTCTAATGAGAATTCGCTTTTTTTTTTTTTTTTTTTTTCTTTCGAGACCCTTTTAGTTTACGCGCAATTTCGGAGCGTCCGTGCTATCTCGTTACCTCGTTCTCTCGATTTCTGTCATTTCGGTTACGTGAATTAATGTAAAAGTTCCCGGTATTTGATGAATAAACCGACCGAATTGTTTCAATATAATCGCGTTACGTTTTCACCGTTATTCAGTGCCACTAAGGATCCACGCCCTCTCTCCACAACCTAGCATCCTGAGCGACCCCGAGGTTCCGTGAACCGCTCCTCCGAGTCCGTCGCCGGTTACGTTTCGGTTAAGTTTCAGTTTGAGTTAGGGCGGTTTGCCGATTCCGCCCGAGTTAGAAAATAAAAATTGGCTGGCGCCCACCGGCATTTGGCGACGGGCGAGGAGGGCGCACGAAGGTGGCGCGGAAATAATTCCCGAATTAATTCCCATGCTCACAATTGGCGCCCAACGTGGGGCCCCACCTGGCACTGAATATTCGGTTGAGTTTCTATCTTTCGGGTTTAGTTTTGTGCGGTTAGTAAGTTCTCTTTCGGTTCGGTCGGTAATTTCGTACAGTTACCTTCGTTATCTTTCGTTAATTTTAGGAAAAGGCAGGAAAATACCTCTATTTGTGCGTTATGTATTTTTAGGCGTTATCTGTTAGGTGTTCTCGATTATTTTCCTTTTTTTGGTTTCATTAAGTACCTACGTAGTACTCGTCGAAAAAAAAAAAAAAGAAAAATACCTCTAATTGTTTGTTAGGTATTTTTGGGCGTTATCTTTGGGTGCTTTCGATTATTTACTTTTTTTTGGGGGGAATTTCATCAGGTATCTTTGAAGTACTTGTTGAAAAAGAAAAAAAAAGGGGAAAGAAAAGTTATCTTCGAGCTACCTGCCATATCGGCAGCCGCCCGCACTGCTACCTCAAAGTGGGAAGATAAATCGGCCATGAGCTGCCGCAACGCATTTTCCCAAATTCCCGAAATTATTCGGGAATAAAAATTAAAAGAATTGTGGAAGCCCAAGGCGCAATAGTTGGGCTCATCTACGCCGTTAGCCACCCCTGAGGGGGGAAACTTCGGCGGCGTACCCAACAGCGGCCTCGAACGCGCTCGGCGTCGTTCCTAGGCAACCGACGCCGCGGCCGCTTCCCCTACCACCGCGCCGACCGCGGGACCTACGCCCGCGGGCACGACGCCGGCATTACGACGCCGTCTTCGCTACGAGACTACGAAGACGAACGACGTTTGGACTTCCAAGATTTCCGAGTGAGATAAAGACTGTTAACTTAATCAAAAGTACGCGAGGAACCCATTATTCCGATCCAATCCCCAGTGATTGAGTCGCCCTCGTGCACTCGATACAGCGCCGTTCCGTTCCGCGTATCTCCGGCATCGTGTTCGTGCGTGTTTCCGCCATCTTGGTGTTCTCTGTTCCGGTGTTACCTCGTGGTTGTTCGCAACGTTCTCTTTGACTGGTATCTCGATTTGCGTGTTCTCTGTCGTACGTTATCTCGCGATTTACGTACAAGTGTGCTATCTCGCGATTTTTCGGCTACCTGTCGGATTACGGGTAGTCGTGCCATTTTCGTGTTATCTCCCGAATTCCGGGCGATCTCTCGATTTCGACGGTATCTTTCGAATTTCGGGTGATATCTCGAATTTTTGTTACCTCCCGGTGTCGCATGATATCTCGAATTTTTGGTTACTCGGTGTCGTGCGATATCGCGATTTTCGTGCTATCTCCGGAATTTCAAACGATCTCTCGATTTTAGGGTTATCTATCGTTTTTTTTTTGGTTCGCGTGCCCTCGGTGATTGTACGGCTCGCGTATTATCGGCCGATTTCCAAGTGTTCGCCCGATATTCCCGTACTATTTTCGGGATTCTGTGCGACCAAACGGTTTTCAGACCCTCTTCCGGTGCTCACGCGATCGTTATTTTTGTGAGTGTGTTATCTTTCGGTTGACCCGCGACCAATCGACCCTTTCATTATCAGATTTTGTTTTGTTATCTTTGGGGTTTCACGTGGTCAATCGAATTTTTGTTTTTTTTTTCTGCATTATTAGTTTTTCCCTTTGCTGTCTTTCGGTTTTCGCGTAACCGATCGAATTTTTGGTTGGTAGTATTCGTTTCCTTTGTTATCTTCCGGGTTCGCGAAGCCGAGCGCATTTTTGGTATTCTCTGTTTTTATCGTTATCTTACGGGTTTCGCGGGATCAATAAAATTTTTTGTTTCTGGCATCATTAGTTTTCTCTTGTTATCTTTCGGCTTTCGCGTAACCGATCGAAATTTTGGTTGATAATATTCGTTTTCTTTGTTATCTCGCGGGTTTCGCGAAACCAATTGCCTTTTCTGGTATTATCTTTTCGGTTTGTTGTTACCTTACGGGTTTCGCGGAAATGCTCGATTATTTTTCCGCTACCTTCCGGATTGCGTTTGTTATCTCCCCAAAACTTTGATTTTTCGGTTATCTCTTAATCCCTACATTATCTACCGGTTGAGACAACTTCTTCTGCGCGTCATAAGGGTATTCCGCTCGTCCCCGTCCTCCGTGTTATCTCTTCACACCCCGGTTAGAGATGAGTCGACAGGACCTCAACCTAAGCGCCCCCTTGAAGGGGCAATCCGGGAACTCTCTCTCTCGGGAAGAGGATGAAGGGGCAGTGGGAGGCCCTGTACATACTACGTCGCAGGGAGTGCAAACAGATCAACTCGATCAACCTGCACCTCCCAAAAAACGTGCGACGACTCGGCGACCTCGCGTGCCCGAAGTCGTCGTAACCCGCTGCACCCCCGAGGCCATGCAGCGGGCCGGGCCAAGCTCAGGCGTCCCGGTCGGCGACGACCCGGGCGACGACGATGCCAATTCCGTCGCCTCGAGCTACGCCTCGGTTCGGCCGGAAGGTACTACTCCTCTTACCTCCGGGGCCCCCGTCGTGATGCAAGGCGGGCCCCGCGAACGAGTACAACCCCATCCCGTTGATTATCAGCTTCCGGATGAGGGGCCAGATCAGGCGATCGAACGACCGGTTCCCGCAGCTGTGTTATTGAATAACCTGAAGCGATGGGACCTGTCGTTTACGGGCACTCGGGGAGAGGATGTAGAAGATTTTATTACGCGTATCGAGGAGGGCCGAGCCTTCCTGACGGTTCGGGATACCGAGCTCCTGAAGGCTCTCCCCTTCGTGCTTCGCGGCAGTGCCTTAATTTGGTATCGAGGACATTCCCATGAGTTTGGTTCCTGGGAAGCCGCGAAAACCGCGTTCCGTCGCCATTATGGGGACCCCGACTATCAAATCGCCTTGCGAGAGGAGATCTCTGATAGGACGCAGGGCCAGGGAGAAGACGTAAGGGAATATATTTCCTGTATGCGGGGATTATTCTCCCGTACGATCCCAAGGTGGGGAGACTGGGAGCAGGTCAGGTATACCCACCGGAATTTGCTCCCGGAATACCGCGTGGTATTTCCCCTCTATGAGGGGATGAATATGGACGCCCTGGAAGCCGTCGCTATGAGGCACCAGAAAGTGTTCGAGGCCGCCCATACTCCCCGACCTCCCCCGAAGCCCGAAAACTCTCTATGCCCGGGTTTTGCATGTCAAGGGCTGAACCCGATCGGCCCCGGCCGCCGTCAATATATCAAGGCCCGTCAGGCCCAGGCTGGAGGTGATCCGGTAACGGTTAACCAACCCGGAATCCCGGAGGACCTCGAGTATCTCGAGGGAGCCCGAGATGAGCGTACTTCGCGTACACTCCCGAGGGGTACCAAGCCGAACCCGCCTGTCGCTACACGCCCTCGGGCTAATCCGACGACATCCAATCCGAGACCCCCGGTGATTCCACCACCGGTTCCGGCTCCCACAATTCCGGCTACGTCGCCGCGGTCAGGTCCTTACCCACCGCGTCAGCAAAATACTGACCATATCTGTTGGAATTGCCGAGCGACCGGTCATCGCCACCGAGATTGCCCGGAACCACGTCGGGTTTTCTGTTACCGGTGCAGCTATTCAGGTGTTACCGCACAGAATTGCCCCTTTTGCAATCCCGGAACGGCACGACCCGACGCCGCCGCTAGCGCCGCAGCCGGACGCGATTCCGTGTCGTTCCACCTTGATCTCGAGGTTGGAGGACACGCGATTCGAGCATTGGTAGATTCTGGAGCTACCCGTACGTTCGCAGGCGCCGCTGGTATCCAGCTTTTCTCCCAGATCGGTATCGAGCCCCGCGAAGTCCGCCCGCTCAGGGTAATGCTTGCGGCACAACAAATCGAAATGGTGAGTCAAGCTTCAAAGTTCACCGCTAGCCTGCGCAATCGGGAAATTGAAGCCGTCGCCTACCTCATGCCAACGTTGGCTGAGGACTTCATCCTCGGCATAGATTTTCTCCGAGCCGCTCAAATGGTGGTAGACTTTTTTGGAAGGACTTGGCATTATCGTGACGACCCTACTCAAGTATTTTCGTTCGTCCCAGCCGAACACGCGTCGTGTGTTATCTTATGTCATGGGCTTCGCGTCTTGGATGAAACCGAATCGGAACGACTCGCGCAATTCCTCGAGACCCAGTTACCTCCGGCCACTGACAGGCCCGGTGTTACCTCCCTGACTTGCCATCACATCGACGTGGGTGACAACGCGCCGATCCGGCAGCGACCGTATCATGTCACCCCGGCCATCCGAGATATCATGTGGACCGAGGTGGACATCATGTTGCGTGACGACATTATACAGCCGTCTCAAAGCAACTGGTCGAGCCCGGTGGTCATGGTGAAAAAGCCGAATGGAAGGTATCGTTTCTGCATCGACTTTCGCAAAGTCAATGCGGTCACGAAGCGCGACGCGTATCCAATCCCCAATATGTCAGGGATTCTGGATGAATTACGCCAAGCCCACTACATAACGACTCTCGATCTCAGCCAGGCATATTTTCAAATACCGCTGGATCCAGAGTCACGAGAAATTACCGCGTTCGTAGTACCCGGCCGTGGCCTATTCGAATTCAAGCGGATGCCATATGGCTTGACCAACGCCCCCGCGACGTTTCAACGTCTGCTCGACCGTCTCATTGGAACGGAGATGTATCCCCAGGTATTTGTTTACCTGGACGACATCATCGTCGTGACTCGAACCTTTGAAGATCACCTTCACTGGCTCGGACGGGTGTTATCTAAGATCAAAGAGGCTGGTCTAAGCATTAATCGGGACAAGTGCGAGTTCTGCCGTTCGCAAGTACGCTATCTGGGGTTCATTGTGGACGCTGAGGGTCTACAAGTAGATCCAGAGAAGGTCGCACCGGTGGTCGATTACCCCGCGCCGCAGAACCTCAAGCAGCTCCGCAGGTTCCTGGGCATGGCCTCTTGGTACCGCCGGTTCGTTCCCGAGTTCGCCACGATCGCGGAACCCCTGACCCGCCTCACCAAAGGAACCCAATCCTGGGTATGGGCAGAGGAACAACAAGTCGCTTTCGAGCAACTTAAAACCCACCTTGCAACTGCTCCGGTTCTTGCATGTCCCAATTTTGAGTTACCTTTCACCCTCCAGACCGACGCGAGTAATGTAGGCCTAGGTGCGGTCTTGACACAAGAGATGGACGGGCAAGAGCGGGTAATCGCCTATGTTAGCCGATCTCTTACGGACGCGGAAAAGAGGTACACGGTCACGGAAAAGGAATGCCTAGCTGTTATCTGGGCAATCAGGAAATGTCGCTGTTATCTGGAGGGGTACGCCTTCACGGTAATTTCCGACCACAGCAGCCTCCGTTGGCTACACAACTTGAGGAATCCGACTGGCAGGTTAGCTCGTTGGGCCCTCGAGTTGTTGGAGTATGACTTTAAGATCATCCACCGACGAGGTGCCCTACACCACGTCCCAGATGCGCTATCTCGAACTCCTGAGGATGTGGAAGATACCCCGGAGACGGCCTTGGGCCTCGCGACAACAGAGGATCGCTGGTATCTACGACGTTATCGAGACGTGGAACGTGCCCCGGAATATTATCCTGACTGGTGTATTATGGAGGGTAGGCTCTATTATCACCGAACCAATAGTTTTATCGCGGTAGAGATGGTGGATCTGGATGACTGGAAGTTAGTGTTACCTCGGGAACTCCGCTCACGTGCTATCTGCGAGTGCCACGAGACCCCTCAGTCGGGACATCTCGGAGTGGACAAGACATTCCGGCGGGTAAGTAACCAGTATTACTGGCCTAAGATGCTGCAAGACGTGGTGGCGTATATTTGCGCCTGCGATATCTGCCAGCGCGTCAAGGTCGAACAAAGACCGCCCGCGGGCCACATGGGTCGTCGGGTCAGCGAGGAACCGTGGACGTTCATCGCCGCGGATATCCTGGGGCCAGTAACACGTAGCAAAGCTGGATTCTCCTATATCCTCGTGATCCAGGACCTCTTCACGAAGTGGATCGAGGTCGTCCCCCTGCGTCGAGCTACGGGAAAAGTGATCAGCGAAGCTTTAAATGACACTGTTATCTGCCGTTGGGGTACTCCCAGAGGGTTGCTTACGGACAACGGCACCGAATTTATCAACAAGGAGATACAACGACTAACGAAGCTCACTGGAACTCGCCACATGACTACACCGCCTTACCACCCCCAGGCCAACCCAGTCGAAAGGGTAAATCGAGTCCTAAAGATGATGCTTCGAGCATACATTGATAGTGACCAGCGCGAGTGGGATGTTAACTTACGCGAGTTCCGGTTTGCATACAATACCGCGTACCACGGCTCTCTGAATGTCACCCCCGCATTCGCTAACTTTGGTCGAGAGCCCCAACCTGCTATCTCCTTGAAACGAGAAGTCGAGGGTGAGGTCGATATTGTTAAGAGGGAACCACAAGAGTGGATTGATCGTATGAAGCGACTCGAGACCCTGCGGAAAACCCTAGTACACGCGCTTAGTGAGGCTAACGAGAGCCAAGCTCACTATTATAACCTTCGCCATCGGGATCGCGAGTTCGCTGTTGGAGATCTCGTACTTCGTCGAGCTCATCGCTTGTCAAGCGCCGTCAAACAATTTTCGGCTGCTCTCGCGAAACCCTTCGACGGCCCATTCGTTATCTCCAGAAAGTTATCTCGAGTACGTTACGAGTTGACCGATCTCGCCGGTCGAGCCCAGGGTGTTATCTCGGTCCAAGACCTGAAACCCTATCGGATTCCGGACTCCCCGCCGACGTTTGCGAACAAGGACGTGCGCGTGTGTTAACTTGGGTCCCGTTATCTCCCTATTACCTCTCGATATCTAGTTACCTCCCACCTCGCTATCTCGTTATCTTTCATAAAAAGAAAATTCCGGACTTTGGAAACCTCTGTTCTCTTCCATGACAACCTGTACGCTTCACCCTCTACAGGAACCAGACAGGATGCAGCACCAGGACCCCGAGTCTCCGCTGGTCGGCGCCATCACCGGTGCCCTAGCGGACCTAGGGGCTCCACTGAACCTCGCCCAAGAGGAGATCAGCGACGTCCCGATGGAGGATCAGCCGGAAACCCAACCCAGTCTGGCCAACGATTCGGCCTGGGCCCCGCTGCTCCCCTTCGTGGCGGCTTGCTGGGGAACCGAGCGCCGGCACCCCGGTTTCATCGCGGCCATAGAGAAGGCCATGGGACAAGGACACCCGCAGGTTCCCCCGTTCCCAACGCGTCCCGAGGATGACACCTCGTCCTCAAGCTCGAGCTCTAGCTCGAGCAGTTCCAGCAGCTCCAGCCTGGCTAGCGCGAGGACGGTCATCGCTCGGCCTGATGACGCCATCGAGTCCGCCGACCAGACCCCGCCGCGGCCGCGCATCACGGCAGTGGAGGTCGTGGACCAGCCGATCCACGTCGTGGAGGACGAGGAATTCCTCGAAATGGAGGCTGACGAGGACCTCCCAGGCGAATCCGAGGCGATCTCAGCAGGGTCGCCGTCCGCCCGATCGGACGCCACCACCGAGCCCTTGGACACCGGCTTCGAGTCCCTGGACGTGCCCGAGCACGCTGATCTCGCCTCCACCGACGTGCCCATGGTGACCGAGACATCGCCCAGCCCAGTGACCTCGGAAGATAGCGTCGGTCAGAACGTTTCTGTCGGACGCGAAGCGACCTCAGGTCTGATACCGCCGGAGACGCCACCAACGACGCCATCTCCACCGAGCGCCTCCACCTCACGATCCGGCTACAGGGAGCGATCCGTGATGTGTTTCGACTGCCACCGATCCGGGCATTCATACCGCCAATGCCCAACCCCAAGTCGGGACCGGTTTTGCTACGGCTGTGGACACCGACACGTCACAATGAGGACGTGCCCCCAATGTTCCCCGGGATGGGAAACCCGAGGACCGTATGTGCCGAGCTTGGGGCGGAACCTGCCACGCGACCAGATCCCGAGGGCCCTGGCGGAGTTGCCTCGGCCGCACCGCCCCGCAAGCGCCCCCGTCCGCCATCATGTGGCGTCCAGACCCGACGACTACGGCGTCTTCGAGGCCCGACCGAAGTGCGCCTGCCGGGATTGTATTCCCCGGGAACCGGAAAGACGAGCTCAGTCGGCAATGGAGGACCAACGACCCCAGACCCCGCAGGGGAGTGAATACGGTGATGAGCCGTACTCACACCAAGTCGACTATCGCGATTTTATGCCTGGACCCTCCTGGTATTGAGGGAACGGAAGGCGAGTCGACACCTCCGGCTGTTACCTTCGTTATTGTTATCTGAACCTTCTTTATTATGATTATTTTCCGTTAAATGCGATTGGCAGTATTATTTTTGTTAGTGCGATCTAAAATATTATTCTTGTTAGTGCTATCTAAAGTATTATTTTAGTTAGTGCTATCTAAAGTATTATGTTCGTTAGTGCTATCTAAGACATTAGTTGTTAGTGCTATCTAAGCTATTAGTGGTTAATGTTATCTCCGTTTTGGTTAATGCTACCGACTGAATAGGTTTAATCGCCATCAAACGGCGCTCACCGTACCTGATTACGGCATAATTAGTTTTTTTTGGATATTACTGTTATTTTCGAGATACGTTAGCTACTTATTATCTAAGCGTTCTGAGGTTCTGGTCCCGGGAAGACCTAAAACTCGCCCAAGAGGAGTGGTCCCGGGAAGACCGAAAACTCGACCGAGACTTGGACAAAAGTCCGAAGGGAGGAAGACCACCAGTGCCTTAGAGCCACTCCCAACCTCACGTTATCTCCGTTATCTTTGTTGGATGTCACGACGGCTACTTTTCATAACTGCGTTGTTTGTTACCTTTCGTTCTGAGGTTATGGTCCCGGGAAGACCGAAAACTCGAACAAAAGTCTGAGGGGAGGAAAAACCACCCGTGCCTTAGAGCCGCCCCCAACCTCACGTTATCTTCATTATTTTTGTTTTGCGGTTGCGACAGTTCCTTGCCATACGTTATCTATACCTTTTCGTTATGAAACGACTGAATTGTTTAGGAGTTAAGGTACAATTGTCAAATGGAAAGGCCGTGATTAAAACAGAAGGTCCAAGCACCACGACGATCGTTATCTTTGTTTTGATTACCTTCCCTTTAAGGGTTCCCAGGTTGTGGGTCCGTGTTCTCTTTGCGTTTAGTGCTATCTACAAGAGTTATTACCGAAATCCGATATGGACCGGTCAAGGAAGGGGGGACTGTGACAGAATTTTCTTGAATATTCTGTCCCCCGGTCTGCAGAGTCGCGAATCCGCAAGTATTTAGCGTTCCCTCCGACCGCCGATTGGTCTTTTCCCGGTTTTAGGGTAATGTTACCTAATACGTTATCTGACGGTCAATTATAGTGGTCAGTGCACCGAGATTACCGCGGTTCAGGGCCGAATTACTGTGCCACCCGGGATATCTCGGTGATAACGCTCAGGGTGTATCGGTAGGAGAGGATAAAGGACCGGTGAAATTCCGGCGCTCCACTAAGGAAGTGACGTTCGGGGAAAAGATTGGTTAAGTTTCAGGTATGTTTGGAAGGCCGCAGCGGAGGTGCCTACGACCACACCGATGCTCGGATCGCCAGGTCGTTTTTCGGTTCGGTTTTCCGTTATCTCTACGTTTACGTTTGTTCAGACTCCCGCGTCACAAGGAGATTCCCTCGTTATCGATCATCACCACGATAGGTTGTCATATGTCGGTCAGTTTCGGTTACGTTTCATGTATCTTTCGGTTATCTTTCGTTATCTGTGTCATCTTTACTGAATTTCGGCGTCGCGTCCGCCTTTAGGTTCGCTCGGACGCTCGCAGGTGCGCGCGCATCACCGCCGCAGCATCGCCGCGCGTCGCTGAGAGTGGGACCGCGGTTAGAGTGGGGCGCGCGGATCTCGCGGCCCTGCTGGGTGATGAGCCGCCGACCGACGATCTCTCGTCGGCCGGCCTTCGGCCGGCCAGCAGCTCTCTCTTGTTCTCTGATGTTACCTCTTATTCGCTAATGTTACCTTATGCTATCTAATGTTACCGAATGTTACCTAAAATTACCTTTTTAGTGTTAGCATTTCCTAGTGTTGGTTATGTTATCGCATTACCTTCTTGTAAGTTATCTATTAGTTTTATATTCTTCTATTTTCTCGGCGATACCTGTCATTAGTTTTCCGGCGTTCTCGTTAATTAATTTTGCGTTTAGTTATCTTCCCGACGTCATCGCTAAGTTTCCCGGCATTGTCCGTAATTATTTTGAGTTCTTATTTAATTTTGGATTACCGTTTCGCCCGGTACGAGTTAATTAGTGCGACGACTGGCGAACCAACAGTTTAATATCAGTGCAACGACTAGCGAACCCACGGTTTAATATTAGGGCCATTACCTAGTGTTCTCTGATTCGTTCGCGTTCGTTCTCTAGCGGTCTCTGATTAGTTCGCGTTCGTTCTCTAGTGTTCTCTATTTTATTCGTGCGCGTTCGCTGGCGTTCTTTGGTTAGTTTGTGCACGTTACCTTTTAATTTACCGATTTATTAAGTGCGAAGTTTCGTTCTCTTATTTTCTGTTTCCCTTTTGTGTGGGTGATCACGACGTGTCGCGCTCTCGCGTTACCTAGCCCCGGTTATCTCTATTTAGTTCTAATGAGAATTCGCTTTTTTTTTTTTTTTTTTTTTCTTTCGAGACCCTTTTAGTTTACGCGCAATTTCGGAGCGTCCGTGCTATCTCGTTACCTCGTTCTCTCGATTTCTGTCATTTCGGTTACGTGAATTAATGTAAAAGTTCCCGGTATTTGATGAATAAACCGACCGAATTGTTTCAATATAATCGCGTTACGTTTTCACCGTTATTCAGTGCCACTAAGGATCCACGCCCTCTCTCCACAACCTAGCATCCTGAGCGACCCCGAGGTTCCGTGAACCGCTCCTCCGAGTCCGTCGCCGGTTACGTTTCGGTTAAGTTTCAGTTTGAGTTAGGGCGGTTTGCCGATTCCGCCCGAGTTAGAAAATAAAAATTGGCTGGCGCCCACCGGCATTTGGCGACGGGCGAGGAGGGCGCACGAAGGTGGCGCGGAAATAATTCCCGAATTAATTCCCATGCTCACAAACGTTATCCCATTTTGTGTCACCTTCTTTATCATTCCTGCAGATACTTCTGGTCGAAGAACTTCGAGGCTTTTCACAATGCCAGCAATGTGAGATTTTCGGACTCCTGCTTGGTTCATAGTCTGAAGAGACTTTGCTTGCCGCATTATCACCTCTTCGGAGACGTCAATTTTTGTGATAAGCTGTGCCAATATTTGCACATCGAAAACAGCGTTGTGTGCTTCATCGCTATCGATTTTCAAGAAATTTCTCGCAACATCGACTTGTTTGAACTGATTTTTCGGCCTCTTCGATACGGCTAATTTCTCTCGAAAAAGTCATAGGGTATCAGCTAAACCAGATATTACTTCGCTGAATTCGCCGATTAGTTGCAGTTTCGTCAAACACTGGACTAACTGGGGAGCATCGAAAGTGAAACAGTTGTGAGCAACAAGAATGATTCCTTTTTCGATATTTTTTAGAAACTCAAGAAATCGTATTATTGCCAGTCTTGGTGGCGTCGTCGAGACCCTCGTGTTGTGCAGAAAAAGTTCTCCGCCTTCTACACGGAGACCGGTAACTTCTGTTACTTTTTCTGGTATGTCTTTTTCAGGAACAATGTAAACGTTGACCTCATACCGGGCTGCAATCTGGCATATTTCGGCATTTTTTCCGAAACCCGATGTCTCGAGATCGAGAAAACGACAACATGCGATGCATTGATTGTTTCTTTTGGAGTATCGACGAGTTGGCTGATTCCATCGATGCAGCATGAGGTTTCATAAGTACTCCCTTCCTTCCTCATGGCTGGCTCTCTGTGTTTGTTTTCTTCGCTAGTCAATAACCTTCTTTGTGCTTTATAAGCTCTGCTCTTTCTTATCTCACTCTCTCGCTCTCTGATTTTATGCTTTGTTCCTTGGAATTTCTTCGTGTGCTCGCCCGGAGAAGTTCCGATAACTTCATTTACAGTGACAACGTACAGAGTTATTCATTTTTCTGTGCGACTGCAGATGCTACACGGAAGTCAAACGACTCCGTACCTACGTAATATCTGTTCTTAGGATTTTTGCTGGAGACAACGTTATCGAGAGATTCATTGGCCTAACTCGATCCGCACGGTGTGAGACCTTCAGCATTTTTGGCCATGCGGGGGAATAATTGCATGATCTTCGCCTTCAAAATATCCCGACTGAGTGATTCACTGCATGCCAAATCTTTGTGAGTGTATTTACCCGGCTCGTTTTTGTATTTACACCACTCGCCGCAGTCGATGTGATCGTTGAAGGCATGTTTTGGAATGCTTAGCAATGCTTCACATGTCTTTCCAACGTTGCCTTTATTCTGCTTCAACGTAAAATCGAAGCAGTGTGTCAAATACTTGATAGCTTCAGACGAAAGGTCCTTGATAGCGTAGAGGTTGTCGGTTACAGTTTTCTTCGCATGGTTGAGATCTTCCCACTACGAAATTTCATGTGTACTTTCTTTTTTTACTGCCGCTATAGATGACGAGTCTTCATCACCGATTAACGTTTGGATGTTGACATTTTCGTGTTTTAACATCTCGTTATGAGCTATTAGTTCGATCGCCATATCTGGCTCCATTGCTTTAGAGCTCCGAGAAAAGATAGCAAGACAATCATGATCGCTGGGCTCATGCCTACGTCTGCATTTTGTGCACCATTTAACCCTCGTCACAAACCCTAAAAGTTTATTCGACTAAACCCCGACCAAGGTGCCTTGAATTGTAAAAGAGAAATGGTATTATCATTAAGTTACTACTGCTAAGATCGTAGAGTTTCATTCTTACCTGTCTTATTATTGTAACTGCGCATAGAACCTTTCTTCGTCCAACCTGCATCTTACGAAGCAGTAACGGGTACAGGACCCGTCACGGGCCTGTATAAAAACGTGTGATATACGTAAAAATAGCAAGGGCGAATATTACAATGATTCAATATATGAGTAGCTTATTCCAAATCACTAGATCTTGCCGTCGGAGTATCGTCCAGAGATGATGGTACTTGTATTCCCTCACACGAATTCGAAGACGACCTGTTATATTAACAATTTCAAAAAATTAGTCGAATATAAACGTTATATTAAATACAGAAATTATTGCATGCAATGTGTTTTCAGTCAATGCACACGGTTTTGATGGGAGCCTGGGTTTGAAAGCATTATAAAATAACAGTTAAAAAGATTACCTCATATTGGAGGGTTGTGGGAAATCCATGACAGAATCGCTTCAGCCAACTCTCGTGGTAGCTAAGACTACGACTGCTCAACATTAACGTTGGACGACACTTGATACCATTTAAAAGATTAGTAGTTGACAATATTAGTGTTAGTGACACAAAGAACGTTCAGCTCTGCAACAGCTTCCAGGTCCAGCTTCCAGAGAGAAATAGGTCCCTTCTCCAAAAATACTACTACTTTGACTGAACACAGAGAATTGGAACCTTTACGCTGAGAGTTCCTTACGCAGAAGTTTTGCATGCAGTCATTTCCTTAGAAACAATTTCTTCCAAAGCTATATCCTGCAAAGCAAGTTCCTTCGAGGCAAGTTCCATCGCAGCAAGTTTTTTCTCAGCGAGAGTCAATTCTTTTTCGTAGTGCAAACTCTTCAAACAACTTTTTTTTGCGACAGACTCTATAGCTGGACCGATAGCTCTTTCATGACGTTTTACTAAGCTGTCAGAAATCGCAGGGATGATATTTAAGGCTGATAGAAGAGTGTTTAGATGACTGTGGCCCATTCCAGCATCGAACATGCCTGAAAATAAGAAAGAAAATTATTTCTGTTTACGATCCCTTCAAACACAAAAATTAGTTTTTGATAAGTTTTAATCCCAAAAAGTATGGCAATAATGAATCTCGAAAAATCGATAGTGCACACTAATTGAGGGGTTTTCGTTTTACTCAAGCTGCGAAGCATAAAAATTCCAGCATAAATGTAAATACATTTACCTACAGCTGCTTTGGAATTCACACTGTAGCGAACTTTGTCACTTCTTTTGTTGCCAAACAGATATGACATCTCACCTGGAACTTTGAAGCAAGCCTGAAAAAGGCCTCTTCTTCAATATATTTTAAAGATAGCGGTTGATCACAAAACGTGCAACACAGTTGATCAGCCAAAACTTTGAGGTTCACTATACGACGCCTGGTTTGAGACAGCCGCGAGACCGGAGCTTCACGTAACATAGGCCTTTTTGCAGCAGCCGAAACATTTGCAATCCATTCGAGTTTTCTTTTCGTAATGAATTGTTCTTCATACCGTGGTTGTTCATTGTCATTAGACTTCGGCGACGACATTTTTATTTCGTATTCAAGTTTCGGTTACCGGGTTAAAGAGATTGATATCAATGGTACCAACCTCGAAAAATGTACACTGTTGTCAAGTTTACACGCGAAATATGAACCATGAGTTGGGCAGTTTTATATCACAGAGTAATTTTAAAAAATATTGTTCATGGTGTTTTTGGTACTCTATTACCTTTTTACGTTTAACAAAATCCAATTCCCTTCATTAAAAATCATTATATACAAACCTGTGACTCATTAATTTAATTGCCATAAGTTGGCACTCGAGTCAAATGAATCCCTTGCAAAAAAAAATCGCAATAAAAAATAACCTTTCAAAAATAATATAACAAATTAAATATATTAGGCAAGTAAAATTTATCAAGTAAATTTATTCATCAGTGTATGATACGGTACAAAAAACTTGGCATGCCAGTGACTTGGTGTGTCATTAAAAACATGACGTGTCTCTTTGTGTGAGTTCAGACAAAAGTGAAATTTTACCAGATATCAGCACTTCGGGAATCGATTTTATCGCACTAGATCTCATTAATAAGTCGGAAAAAGACAAAAAATATTGGCGCTGATACATTTAGCGCCCGCGATGTATTGCCTGAGATAATTAGAGTTACAGACGAAGTGAGAGTGCGCTGGTGTTCGCCATGCACGTATACGGATCGAACAAATTCGCATCGATGTTGTGTGAGTGTGCACGAAAAGTTTTTCACAGAATCGAAATCGTAAGTGGCCAGATATTAGCGTTGCGGGCACCGATTTGATTGAAATAGGGGTCATTGGAAAAAAATGTTTAAATATTGATGCTGACACATTTGGCGTTCGCGACGTGATAACTGAGATGATTCCAGTTAGAATTTCGTAGCAGACGAAAATGAACGAACGTACTGTAATGTTAGAGTAGCGCTAACGTTTCGTCGTGAGAGTCTCGTGAGGTGGCATTATAGATTTCTTTTAAACTTGGCGTCGAGACGCTGCCGCGTCTCTTGATGACTACGAGCTCTCTATTGAATTGGATAAAAAGAAAAATAAAATGTCTCCTTCAACCGCTACCATACGTGACGATGAATAAATGTAATCTCTTTACGGTATAGTATATAAGTGATTTTATGAACGGCATTTTCATAATCTGTAATTAGATGGTAACATGACTAGTATGACTCGCTGAAGCTTCCTTACAAGTGTAAAATACTGAGGAAGCAATTTGCAAGGTTCTACATTGTAGGTTTTTTCCTTTGTTGCCAATGTTTATTTACTCTACTAGGGGACAATAACGCGCGCTCACGCGCGCGGACTGGTTAGCCGCGCTGCAGCGCTTGTGCCAAATTGCAACAAACTGTCAAATTTGCGCTATTAAACAACGACTGCTGGTCGTTACAGTCCACCACCAATCAAAACCCGAATAGATCGACAACAATACTCACGATGGCGCGAACTACGCACTTTTTAATAGAGAATTAAAAAGTCCATAATTCGCCCCTACGTGACTATTGCTATCGATGTAACTCGGACTCTGATTGGTCTTAGACCGTGACGACTAGCTGTCGTTGGTATTAGTAGCACGAGATTTGATAGTTTGTCGCAATTTTTATATAATCGCTGCAGTAACCTTTGTCCGCACGCGTTGTTGTTCCCCTAGTCCTCTATTAAAAAGTGCATGAGCCACCATTGTTGTCGATATAACTCGGCCTCTCATTGGTCGAGGGCCGACAGTTCGTTGTTTAACAGCGCGAAATTTGACAGTTTTTCGCAATTTGACATAAGCGCTGCAGCGCGACTAACCCGTCCGCACGCGTGAGCGTGCGTTACTGTTCCCCTAGTCACTTTAAAAAGGAAGAAATAAAAATAATTTTACAAAAATTAAACAAACTCCCGACTGAAAAGGAAAGGTTTTATTCATAAACGAAATACACTCAGCAAAAAAATTAAGGAAACAGTTGAATTTTACCTTTTTTTCATTGATTTTTGAAGCGCTGTAATTTTGTGAAAAATGGTCGAATCGTAATAAAACAAAATGCGTTTTAAAGCTTGATATCTCTAGTTTGAAAATCTTTTCAGTGTTTTTTTTAAAGCAACACGCTCGGCATGAACCTAAGGAAAAGCGGGAAAAACAAATTTTCAAAATTTTTGTCCTTTTCAAAATCGTCCACGGGCACAAAAAAAATGGTTGTGGCTTTATCAATACTGAGGTCCTTTAGCCCGCTTCTTTAGCTTCAAAACGGTCTGTTGCTGATCTCTGTACGACTATTTGTTGCTGAGATATTGGCATTCAAAGAAAAAAGGAGCTTTTTTCGTAGATCAGCAATATCTCATGAACTAATGATCGCACAGCGAGCTAAAGGTGGGGTTTGTAAACTGGAAGAAATGCTCTAAAAGTACCATCCGGTACTTTTGAGATTTTTTTTTTTTGTAACCTTAATATTGATTTGAAAAAGACCAAAAAAATGAACTTTTTTCCCGTTTTGGAAAATCCACGTCAACTTGGCAGATATTGCGATAATGACTCATGTTTCTTGGTTTTTTTTACTTCAATACATGCCCAACGACCCACCAAGATTTAAAAATTGATCTGCTGAACCGTTATTTTTTACCGAAGCGTCAAAGTTTTATAAAAAATTAAAGGAACCCTCATTGTTCCTTAAATGGCAATTAATGATGATTACAATTTAAAAAATACTTTTTGAAATATGGGCGTGCGAAGTTCGTCTTCTCGTGCCTGCGTAGCGGGCGCGAAGTAGTCGATTTTCGCATGTTATTGGAGAATTTATTCACACACTCCGAACAGTGCGCGAATTTTATTCGCGCACTGTTCGGTACTATTTTTTATTTATTTTTATTTAAAAAATCAAAATTTTGAAATTTTTTTCTTTTTTAACCTTAATGTTTAAAAAATTGAATTTTTGAATTCAATTGAATTTTGATTTTTTTTTTAATTTTTGAAAAATTCAAAACTATGAAATTTTTTTCTTTTTCAAAGATTAAAAGAGTTGTTATTGCGAAACCGTGAGGAAAACAACGAAAAAGTCTTTTTTAAATTTTAATCATCATTAATTGCCATTTAAGGAACAATGAGCGTTCCTTTAATTTTTGATAAAACTGTCACGCTTCGTTAAAAAATAACGGTTCAGCAGATGAATTTTTAAATCTTGGGGGGTCGTTGGGCATGTATTGAAGTAAAAAAAACCCTAGAAACATGAGTCATTATCGCAATATCTGCCAAGTTGACGTGGATTTTCCAAAACGGGAAAAAAGTTCATTTTTTTGGTCTTTTTCAAATCAATATTAAGGTTACAAAAAAAAAAATCTCAAAAGTACCAGAAGGTACTTTTAGAGCATTTCTTCCAGTTTACAAAACCCACCTTTAGGTCGCTGTGCGATCATTAGTTCATGAGATATTGCTGATCTACGAAAAAAGCTCCTTTTTTATTTGAATGCCAATATCTTAGCAACAAATGCTTTTACAGAGATCCGCAACAGACCGTTTTAAAGGTAAAGAACCGGGCTAAAGGACCCCAGTATTGATATAGCCACAACAATTTTTGTTGTGCCCGTGGACGATTTTGAAAAGGACAACAATTTTGAAAATGTTTTCTTCCCGCTTTTCCTTAGGTTCATGCCGAGCGTGTTGCTTAAAAAAATTACTGGAAAGATTTTTAAACTAGAGATATCAAGCTTTAAAACGCATTTTGTTTTATTACGATTCGACCTTTTTTAACAAAATTACAGCGCTTCAAAAATCAACGAATAAAAGGTAAAATTCAACTGTTCCCTTAATTTTTTGCTGAGTGTATGTAATTAAAAATTGTAAAATAATTAAATAACTATTCACATATCATAGTCGGGAGATTTTCACAACTAATGGCGAAATAGTATATTGTGCAACAAGGGTCGAAAGTTGGCAATTGCGGCGAGTGTGAGGTTTGCTGCCCGAGCGAAGCGAGGGCTGCAATCACACGAGTCGCAATTGCCATTTCGACCCGTGTTGCACATCATACTTTTTGTAACGAGTGCACGAATCTGCGGCACTTGGAATGGCAGTCGCGCGAGACGAATACTGAAAAGTGAGGTTGTGATTGAAGGGACGAAAGTGAATGACAGAAACTCCCAAGGGACGAAAGTGAACGAAATGCGAACTGCGCATGCGTGACTCTGTCATTTCACCACAGGTTCGCAACTGACAGGGAAACGGCCACTTTCGGCTCGCAAGACTGCCATAGAAAGTGCCGCGATTCGTGCACGTGTTACAAAAAAAATCTTCCGACTATGATATATGAATAGTTATTTCATAATTCCACAATTTTTGCTTCCTCAAGAAGCTTTGTTTTAGTGAAAATTTTTTTTTTCGAGATTTTGATGTCAACGTGTTCAAAATGTTCCAAAACGTCGAGAAAACACATTTTGAAAAAATGTCTGGATGTATGTGTGTGTGTCTGTGTGTGCACATGATTAAACCTTAATAACTCGAGAACGGTTTGAGATATCAAGCTGAAATTTATACCACATATTGAGTGGTCACTGCCTCTTCTTGGGTGCAATTTTAGCAAAATCTATCCAGTCGTTTGTTTTTTAGGGCACTTTTAATTTTTCAAAAATTCTCTGTACGCTCTGTCTCTTCCATATTTTTTTAGATATCGGGCTGAAATTTGGTAGAAAGTTGAACTATTACAAACTAAAGATCGCTATTGAATTTGGGAAGAATCGACCAAACCGTTCAAACTTGATGGCATTTTCAATTAAAAAAAAAAAGTCGATTTTACTCGTATTTTCGTAATTTCTGAGATATCGAGTTGGCAATTTGGTTTACAAGTATATTATCACCAGATTAAGTTTGTGTATAAATTTGAAGTTGATCCGTGCAGAGGGCGTGATTTTATGGCATTTTGAATTTTTCGAAAGAATGTTGATCGTTCTTGACACAAAACAAAGCTTCTTGAGGAAGCCAAAAATTAAAAATGTTGTCTACCCTACAAACTGAGCGGGGTAGACTGTGATTACAGGTGGAGAGGAAGCATTATGACAACGATCTAGTGGTCAGCTTTTATATACCCGATTTGTTTATTAATACACTTTTAAAAATCGGTTGGTGCAAAATATCACAGGGTGCGGGGTCGAAATCGAAGATGCAACACGATTAACGACACTATTATAGAGTAAAATGTACTGAGTGTCATGTGTAAAACAAAGAATCCGGTGTTGCTTTGCTATAAGTAATACTGCATGTTTTTAACGTGAATCAACACTATACAGAGATAGCATTGTCTCAATTCAGTGTCGAAAACAACACAATCTTAATACTGTTATCGGTGTACATATAGGTCCATCAAGTCGGTGTTAAAACGAATGCAAAGTTAACACTACTGCCGGTGTACATATAGGTCCATCTATATGGTGTTAAGGGCATGTGAAACACGCCAGAACGACGTGACGCGGCCCTGCTCCCGCGGTAAGGCAGATTACCGAGTCGGTAACTCTGCCTTTTGCCGCTAGGTGTCGCCCAACGTAACTGGCAGATTTGAATTACCAAGCTCATTGGCGTCGCCACGAGGGTAGAGACTCCCAATACCTCATAGCGTGCGCTAAATTAGAGGTAACCACGATTCGACAGACATTGTCGAGTTAGCGTGGGAGCATATGAGCGGTGATTATCGAACAAGCGCATGTAAAGCTCGGCGATTTTTTAATCGCGCTAGAGCTGACGGGCTCGGCGATATTTAAATCGCGCAAAAGCTGGTGGGCTCGGCGATTTTTTAATCGTGCTATCGTTGGCGGGCTCGACGATTTTTAAATCGCGCAAAAGCTGGTGGGCTTGGCGATTTTTTAATTGCGTTACCGCTGGCGGGCTTGGCGAATTTAAAAACGCGCAAAAGCTGGCGAGCTCGACGATTCTTAAATCGTGCTAGAGCTGGCGGGCTTGGCGAATTTAAAAACGTGCAAAAGCTGGCGAGCTCGACGATTCTTTAATCGTGCTAGAGCTGGCTCGTTCGGCGAATTTAAAATCGCGCAAGAGCTGGCGGGCTCGACGATTCTTTAATCGTGCTAGAGCTGGCGGGTTCGGCGAATTTAAAATCGCGCAAGAGCTGGCGGGCTCGACGATTTTTTAATCGTGCTAGAGCCGGCGGACTCGGCGATTTTAAAATCGTGCAACGGCACGCAGGCATTCGTGGATTGAAGTCGCACGAGAGCTCGCGGGCTCGGCGATTTCAATTCAATCCACGAATGCCTGCTTCGAGAACTACGAATTCTCGAGAACTCGCAGTTCTCGAAGTAAGCATCCGTGGATCGATGTCGCACAAGAGCACGCGGGCTCGGCGATTTCAATTCAATCCACGAATGCTGCTTCGAGAACTACGAATTCTCGAGAACTCGTAGTTCTCGAAGCAGGCATTCGTGGATTGATGTCGCACGAGAGCTCGCGGGCTCGGCGATTAAATTTCAATCCACGAATGCTGCTTCGAGAACTTGAAATTCACGAAACAGCATTCGTGGATCGATATCGCACGAGAGCTCGCGGGCTCGGCGATTCAATTTCAATCCACGAATCCCTGCTTCGAGAACTTCTGGTTCTCGAGAACTAGTAGTTCTCGAAGCAAGCATTCGTGGATCGATGTCGCACGAGAGCTCGCGGGCTCGGCGATTTGAATTCAATTCACGAATGCTGCGTAGAGAACTTCTAGTTCTCAAGAACTAGAAGTTCTCGAAACAGCACTCGTGGATCGATATCGCACATGAGCACGCGGGCTCGGCGATTTCGTTTCAATCCACGAATTTCTGCTTCGAGAACTACGAGTTCTCGAGAACTCGTTGTACTCGAAGCAGGCATTCGTGGATTGATGTCGCACGAGAGCTCGCGGGCTCGACGATTTCAACTCAATCCATGAATACTGTTTCGAGAACTTGAAGTTCTCCAAACAGTATTCATGGATCGATGCCGCACAAGAGCTCGCGGGCTCGGCGACCGTGCGAAACTTACCGACGATTGTGATGCCCGCTGCTGTTGCTCCCGCGATGTGCTGCTGCTGTTGCTCCCGCGACGTGCTGCTGCTGTTGCTCCCGCGATGTGCTGCTGCAGCTGCTGCTGTTGCTCCCGCGATGTGCTGCTGCTGCTGCTGTTGCTCCCGCGATGTGCTGCTGCTGCTGCTGCTGTTGCTCCCGCGATGTGCTGCTGCTGCTGCTGCTGCTGCTGCTGCTGCTGCTGTTGCTCCCGCGATGTGCTGCTGCTGCTGCTACCGCGACGACTTACGCTGCTGTCTCGCATCGTTTTATCGTTGCGACCTGAAAAACAAAAAAATGTTAATTTCGGCGATTGACTTTTTGAAAAAAGTTAATAATTGACAAGATACTAAGAATTTTTAATTGATTGCCTTTTTGTGTTGTCTTCACATGGCAAAAGACGAGGTCAGTCTATCAAATATTTTCACAGAGTGCGTATAGTGTTAGACCAGTCGATCAATTGACTTTATCAAATAGTGAATCGGTGGACCATTGACACACTGTCGTCGCAGTGTATCAATGGTCCACGGATTGCCTTTTGATAAAGTCAATCGTCGACTGGTATAAGACTATTTGCACTCTGTGAGAATATTTGGTGGAATGACTTCTTGTTTTGCCATGTCAAAACAACATAAAGGCAATCGATCAAATATTCTTACGGCGTGCGGTCAGTATGCTGTCAATTGATCGATTGACTTTCTTCAAAAAGTCTAAAATTTTACTGATTGACTTTTTGAATAAAGTCAATCGATCAATTAACAAGATTGATAACTTCACGCCGTTAGAATATTTCATCGATTCCCTTTTTGTGTTGTTTTGACATGGCAAAGTAAGAAGTCATTCGCACTCTGTGCCAATAGTGTTACACCAGTCGACGATTGACTTTATCAAATAGTGAATCGGTGGACCATTGACACACTGTCGTCGCAGCATTTCAATGGTCCATGGATTACTTTTTGATAAAGTCAATCGTCGACTGGTATAAAACTATTTGTACTCTATGCGAATATTTGATGGAATGACTTCTTGCTGTGCCATGTCAAAACAACACAAAAAGAGAATCGATGAAATGTTCTTACGGCGTGAAGTTAGTATCTCGTTAATTGATCTATTGACTTTATTCAAAAAGACAATCAGTAATAATGCAGACTTTTTGAAGACTGTCAATCGATCAATTGACAAGATACTGCCCTCACGCCGTAAGAATGTTTGGTCGATTGCCTTTTTATGTTGGTTTGACATGGCAAAATAAGAAGTCATTCTACCAAATATTCTCACAGAGCACGAATAGTGTTGGACCAGTCAATCAATTGACTTTATCCAATAGTGAATCGGTGGACCAGTGACACACTGTCGCCGCAGTGTATCAATGGTCCACGGATTGCCTTTTGATAAAGTCAATTGATCGACTGGTCTAACACTATTCGCACTTTGTGCTCATATTTGATAGAATGACTTTTTGTTTTCCCATATCAAAACAACACAAAAGGCAATCGACCAAACATTCTTGCGGAGTGAGGTTAGTATCTTGTCAATTGATCGATTGACAGTCTTCAAAAAGTCTGCATTTTTACTGATTAACTTTTTGAAGAAAGTCAATCGATTAATTGACAAGTTACTAACCTCACTTCGTAAGATTGTTTGATCGATTGCCGTTCCGTATTCTTACAGAGTAAGAATAGTGTTAGACCCGTCGATCGATTGATTTATCGAAAAAGTCAATCGACCGACGGGTGTATCACACTTCAAAACAAAAAGGCAATCGATCAAACTATATGTATTTCCGCACTAATTTATATTATAATAAAAAAGTGTACTTACCTCAACAAATTTTCGTCGTGGTCCTCTCACGCGATCTCTTTCGTTTGTTGCTTCGACGCGCACATGCACTCGCGCCTTCTTCGCGCGCACATTCACTCGTGGAACCAGCAAACTGCGACCAGCGACACGAAGCCGGTGCCCGCGTAAACATAGCCACGTGACCAACGATACGCGGGCCGGCAGCGGCATTGTGTCTCGACGTTCAGTGCCGGTGAGACGCACGCGCCATTGTCTCGGCGTTGATCAGTCTCGTGAAGACGCGCATTTGCGATCTTTCGACTTTGCAAGACACGCAAAATAAAATGTTGCGGCGCCTATGGACGCCACGCGCGGGCTCGGGAGAAAGATGGAATACGCCATCAGTGCCTTCTAGCGAGACGGGAGAGACGTAAAAACTCCGCGAAATTACCGACAATTCTTTCGGAAGTGCGTTTTGCTTGTTTATTACTCCCGAATCGTAATTGTAATACACGTATCATGTGTGTTTTTTTATTATCTAGTGCGTGAATTAGTCGCTTTTCTCAGTTTCTGTCGAAAAATTGAAAAAAAATCGAATTTTTCATTACAGGAACCTGTTGGTAACATGTTCTGTAATTTTTTTTTTTCGAAAATCAAAATTCTGACTAATTCACGCACAAGATTCACATTATTAGCGCCTGTATTTCAATTTTCGCGTCGATCCGTTCATAATTGACGAAAAATCGCACTTCCGAAATTTTGAGGTGTACGTTCGAGTGTTTCACATGCCCTTAATAGGCAGCGTTATTTACACCCAGCCAACTGACATTTTTTAAACTTTTTTTCCCCAAGTGAATTACCCTGTAATCGATAGCGTAGTTGGTATAGCGTCAACGTTGTTTGAAAGTTAGGTACGGGTTTAGGCCATGAAGGTCGAGTTTAAGCCATGAAAACCGAAGAAAAGTGCGATAACAAGCCGTAAAAGGCAGAAATTGGAATGAAAAAGTAACGATTTTTTTCTCTTAATTTCTGCCTCGCTCATTATCGCACTTTTCTTTTGTCTTCATGGCTTAAGCTTGAGGGGTTGACCTAACAATCGACTATGCCAAAGGAATTCACTGACAAATGATATTTCGCGGTGGCTAAATTAAAATCTTTGTTTTTCAACAATTTTCAAACTAATAAAAATAATTTACAAAATATGCGCGTATTCTGTATAAAATGAGAATTCAGCGATTGGTATACATAGTTTTACGTTAAAAGATATACAGATATACAACTTTTTTGAAACACCCTGATATACAGGGTGTCCCATTTTAATCTTACACCCGATTTATCTCGAAAAATACGGCTCCGATTGAAAAATGAGTTATATGAAAGTTGTAGGATTCGAAGGGGGACGTTTTTATAAAAAATGAAATATGGTCCACCATTAAAAATGGCGGAGATACGACGGCCGACCTATTTTTTTTTAAATGGAACCATGACGTTTCTTTGCGACCAAAATGTTCGGCATGTTAAAACTAACAACTTTTGTTGAAAACTTTTTTCGATAAAGTCCATAATTCAGTTTTTGATGACCATTTTAGCGTTATCGAGGATGTACCACGAGGAGGTAGTTTTCAACATCCTATTTGCGTGTGCGTGTGCGTGTGCGGGCGTGTGCATGCGTGTATGCGCGCGTGCGCGTGTGCGTGCGTACAACACTCACAAGGGTTAGGTCTCTGCGGCTCGTCACGTCCACAGTATTTTTTGACTCCACTTGTAATTCCAAAAATACCTTGCCTTCGATGAATTTTTTAGACATTGGATGTTAAATTTTTTAACATGATGAATGGTGGAATCTTTGAACATGTCTAAGAAGAGTTCAAAGTACACTTACCAAGAGGGTTTGGAGTAAAAAAATACCGCGGAAGTGACGAGCCGCAGAGACCTAATCCTTCCGAGTGCTGTACGCACGCACACGCGCACACACGCATGCACACGCCCGCACACGGACACGCACACGCAAATGGGATGCTGAAAACTACCTCCTCGTGGTACATCCCGAATAACGCTAAAATGGTCTTCAAAAAATGAATTATGGACTTTATCGAAAAAAGTTTTCAACAAAAGTTGTTAGTTTTAACATGCCGAACATTTTGGTCGCAAAGAAACGTCATGGTTCCATTAAAAAAAAACATGTCGGCCGTCGTATCTCCGTCATTTTTAATGTTGGACCATATGCCTTTTTTTTATAAAAACGTTCCCCTTCTAACCCTACAACTTTCATATAACTCATTTAACGATCGAAGCCCTATTTTTCGAGATAAATTTGGTGTAAGATTAAAATGGGACACCCTGTATATTGGGTATTCCACGGCTCATCGACAGGTCCGGGACCTCATTTTTCCACTTTCGGGGTCTTGTAGGGAAGTATGAAAAAGCCCTATAGAATCTTTTTCAGATTTGTTCGAAAATATGTGTTTCTTAAAAAACAAATTTACAGTAAATTCCGTGTCGAAAATCAAATTAAGTTTTAACACTACCGGCGTTTCAGTAGAAGCTACGCGTTTCGAAGTTCTCAGAGCCTATGTGACAATACACTGTACCATCGTGATCCTTCGTTCCTCACCGACTACACGCTGCAAGCAATTCATATTCATTAGAGTATGTCGAGTAAGGAATGTGCGGTGTGAATAAAACACGGTGTTCGTGCCTACATGTGTGTAGGCGGGAAAGCTACCCCACTGTCGCACTGCTTTCGCTGCTGTGAAAGGACTGCTACTGCTGCTGCCGCTGCTGCTGCTGCTGCTGCTCCTAACTTGTACAACCAATTAAATCTGTACTGCCTTGTCATCCTCCGACTAACATCCTTCCTCCTGTGGTATGCGTACTTCTCGCCTTGCATAATCAGCGATGTTTCTATCTAACACCAAGTTTATCGGATATGAACAAACTTGTGCGCGTGGATTTAGGACGCGAAGCTGGTACGTACATCCAGAATGAGAGATCAGAAGTGGAAGCACGTCCTTGAATTCACGGGATACCGGACGCCTGTAGAACTTATTATCGATAACCGTTGCAATTAATTACAACCCTTATCAGACTTGAAGCCATGAAAGGTTGAAAAGCCGTTAATTAAAGTAAAAATTCGTTGAAAAGCAACTGAATTCTCGCATTACTCTAATTTCCCATATGAAATAATATGTTTATAAAATGTATAAGTTTATAAATGAATAAGTTTATAAATGTATAAGTTGTTATAATATGTTGTAGTAACTTTTTCCAAATTCCCCCAAGCACCACGAAGCTAAAGCCTGGAGTATCCTGCCCTTAAGGATGTAGGAGCACTAGGCTTAGTATTAGATTAGGTTCTGAAAATAATGAAATACACTGGAAATGACGGGAAGTACCGAAATCAGAATTTATTGGAGAAATCTCCTTCTAGTCAGCCAGAGAAATAATAATTCGCGTTTTTTTAGTATTCGTCACAAGAATAAGTATCGTTGCTCGGCGATATATTCGTCTCGACCTCGCGTGGGCGCGTGCCTCCGCACACGCCGCGGCGATCGCCACGCAGCCACAGCCTGTCTTACACACCATCTGCGGGAGAGAAAAAAGCGTCTCTCTCTCTCTCTCCCTCTCTCTCTCTCTCTCTCTCTCTCTCTCTCTCTCTCTCTCTCTCTCTCTCTCTCTCTCTCTCTCTCTCTCTCTCTCTCTCTCTCGCACGCACGCACGCACGCACGCACGCACGTACGCACGCTGAGAAAGAATGCTCTTTTATTTTTATTTTACTTTGCGGGAGCACTCCACACGGCGCGGCCGGGGTCAGTGGCTGCCGGGGCTCTAAATTGACGAATGAACTAATTATTTTGTCGGGCGCCAGTCAGTTTTATTAAACTGACAAAATGAGATTTAACTTTATTCGACTTTATTGCCGGCTAACGATATTGAGACGACACAAGGTGGGTGAAATGGGAGACCCAGAATATTGTGAAATCATCAAACCTTTTAAGCAAGAAATCCGGTTTTATTTTAATTCGACTTACGATTTATTTTGACGAACACAGCGTCACTTGTCCTACGAACGGTTTTCCTTTCAATATATCGACAAACTCCTCGAGGGCTGACCTGCCGCTTTCCCAGACGGCGCACAAGTATCAAATCTTGGTCGATGACCAGCGAGCGCGCGATCGATACCCTTGCGCATGCGCAGCGCGTCGCCATGGGCGGTCCTTGTCGAGGCCGTCGGACTCCCTTTGGTTTGTCGATATTTTGTCGGATATAGGGTGGCGCGGTGGATGGACGGCACAATAACAATACCGACAAAACAGAACCCTACGTTAGCGCTCGAGGAGTAGAAGCGCGATGACGTCGAGGAATATTTTATTTGATTTTATGTTTCCTGTCACAACGCACACATACAGACATTTCGTACAAACCACTTTTCTCGGCGTTTTGGACCATTCTGAGCGTACTGACATGAAAATCTCGAAAAAACAAAATTCACGAAAACAATGCTTCCTCAATAAGGAAGCAACACAAAAAACAGGCGACTACTCGTGTGGCGGGGCAAACCAAAGCGGCATTTATTGACAAAAAAACAAAGAAAACCCGCCAACATCTCTCGCGCAATTTACATGGGCAGCCCTGCTAAAATCGAGGGCGGTTGCTCAGTCCACCGCCCCGATATCCTACACAGTCTCGCAAAAAAAGAATACAAACTAAAAAGAAACTACCTCGCGGTCGCGAACTAATCCCGGAAAAATCCCCGCGCGGCCCTACTAATAACGTGCCCGGCGCGTCCACGCGACGCAAATACACTATTACCTGATAGCCGCGGCGCAACAACGACCGACCGAATTCCCGGAAGTCCCACGACACCGGAAAAGCACCGAGAATGCAGCGGCGTTGGAAAGGTGGACGACCCGCGGATTTTACGTGCTGGCTCACAACCGGAACGGAAAAAAACGAACGCTACGACGCCGATGCACTCGCGGGCCCGACGGGGAACTCGGTCACCTTAAATCTATCACTTCTGCGAATCCGTCGATCCCGGAATCACGACACACGTGCGCGTGACGAGACCAGGCAGAACGGGACTCACGCGCGTCCCCTTCAGGATGCGGCCCGCAGCCTACACAATTCGTTGCCCACGGGACCTGCTATTCCCGGAATCCGCGCGGAGCTGCCTCCGCGGCCGCACTCTGCCGTAACACGAAAACACACGCCAATCGAGAACGGGGAAAAACTTACCGCTGTGCACTTCTCATGTGCATTCCCTCTGTCCACACTTCTCCTTCGCTCGTTCCAGAATGACTCGTCAACGCCGTACTCTCGCAATCCAACAATTCCTGACACTGTGCTTCGAAGCTCTCTTCTTAACGTCGCCAGCCGCTACGTGGCGCAGGTAGTCACCCGCGCTATCGCGCAGCCCGCCAAGTTTGAATCCTGTCAATATCCCGTGCTACTGTATCGCGTAGTTACAGAGTATAAAAATGCTGTTTCATTGTGATATAAAATTATTATTTTTACTTAGCTGAAAATATTGTTCAGAAATAGAAAAAGTACAAGTACATCCATTGGGTAAAAAACCATTTATTACGATTACACACGATTACAATGTATGATTACTATTCGCAATAATTATAATTTAATAGGTATTAAGTTTTACAAAACTTTGCTGTTTTTTTCTGTATCCGATTTTTTTTTAGCTGCTCAGCGTTAACCCGCGCGTGTATTGCTGCATGCGCATAGTCAGGTAACTCTGAATTACATTTAGGAGAATATAGCTCGCATGCTCTATACAAGGGAAAGAATTTATTAATATTTTTAATAAATAGTGTTATTTGGAGATTAAATAAAAACTAAAAAAGTATTGATGAAATATTTTACTTACTACACCGAGCTGAGACCCATCGGGCTTTAGGAGTAGACGTTTCCATGTCAGTTCCTCGGGTCGGAAATGGTTTTGGCATACCGCTTGCCCTGATTTTACATCGAAACGTCTAATCGCCTTTGCCCATAATGTTCTTTTTTCGGGATCCTTCGGGAATGTGAACATACGGAATTTTCCTGGGTTCGACCGGTACCCCGATGTACAGCCGATGACCATGCACGCCGGCATAGCTTATATATTATTGTTGACAATGTTTGTCTTCTGCAGTATGATTATTGTCTTCTGCATCCATTCACGCACTACCCTCACTACACACACTTAAACGGTGTAAAATACGCAATTGTCGAACAAATACAATATCACAATATTTCTCTAACCTCTAACAAGAACGCGTCGAAAAGCGCCGAGAAGCGTCGAGAGGCGTCGAGAAAATCAGCTGTTGCGCGAGCCGCGATCGAGCGGACGAGACGATGCGACGCAGGTGACTACCAGCGCCGCGTAGTGAGCAATCTAAGCGGCGACAGTAGCAGGGGCCAGCCATTGCTATTAGAAGTTGTTTAAGTGTCAGAGGGCTGCCCTACGCCCTACGCGTCCGGGCAGTGCCGGCGCCTGGAGTGAGAAATCGGTTCGTCTTCGCGTTCGGGTCTTCCCGCGTCCGCGGCCAGGCGCTTCCACCGTCAGCCGATGGGGCAAAACTCTCGGATACTCCGCTCTCCCCACTCACCCTAAAAAAAACTTAAAAAAAAACAAACCGATACCGGAATTAATATTGGACTTTCCGGACTGGCTATGCCCGTGCCGTGGTCTCGATCGACGGCTGTGACGAGAGAGATACCCCCGAGAGTCCCGGAAAAAGCCGGAACACACGTGGCATCCTTGTAACGCCGATTCCACGCGTTACAGCCTATACAAAACCTGCAAAGTAGAACCTTGCTAATTGTATCCTCAGTATTTTACACTTTTAATGAAGCTATCTCTATGAGGAAGTATGGTAATCAATTTTGGTTTCCTCATAGAGGAAGCATCGTCGAAAGTGTAAAATACTGAGACAGCAATTTGCAAGGTTTTTCTTTGCAGGTTTTTCCCGCTTTTTTTTTTAATAAAAATGTAAGATTTGAACCACTGGACCGATTTGTCTCAAATTTGTAACCAACCCTTGTTTCGTGATAGTCAATATGTGGACCAAATTAGAACCCGGTATCTTGTAATTTGCACGATCCAGAGCGAGAACGAGATTTTTCAATATATTCAAAATGCCATAAAATTTGAATGGCTGGACAGATCCGCGTCAAATTTGTACTCAAAACGTGATCCACGGTTGCTCATATGTGAACGAAACTTGAGATAATTCTGCAAACATTTTTTCGTGTCGGCTTTTTTTTTGTCTGTCATGCCGCAAAATCGAAATTTACCGACATAATGACCGTTTCCTTGAAGAAATTCATCATTAATAATCAATAAACGCAAAGACACGTTCGGAATTGCAATCGGATGTCTCATAATTTATAGGAGCTGAAGTACTTACAGACATTTGAAAAAAAAAAATCAAATTGCATTTTCATGAAAATAAAGCTTCCTGTATGAGGAAGCAAAAAGTAGTGGGTTATTAATGTGAGTTACATTACTCATTAAAAAAGTAATACATAATGGATGTGAGTTACATTACTCTTTAAAAAAGTAATGGGTAATGGATGTGAGTTCCATTACTCATTAAAAAAGTAATGGGTGATGGATGTGAGTTCCATTACTCATTAATAAAGTAATGGGTGATGATTGGGAATCCATTATCCATTTATTAAATAATGGGTAATGGATCCGAAATCCATTATCCATTTTTTAAATGATGGGTAATGGATCCGAAATCCATTATCCATTTCTTAAGTAATCGGGAATGGATCCGCAATACATTATCCTTTATTTAAGTAATAGATAAAAACACACGATAATGCATTACAAAAATAATAGATTATTCCCAACTCTGGTGGCGGGATATGGAACCAGAGATCTCGGGACTGGGTTGTTCTCTAGTATCAATTGACAAATAAATAAATCGATTGTGTTTTCGATCTAGTTTTGCGGGAATTAACATTTGTAATTTATTCGTAGCGGAATGAAATAATCTGATTCGGAATTATTTAAACAGTAATACAATACCAGGGTTCCCGCAGCTCAATCTTTTCCTTACAAACCAAGAAAGAAATGATAAACAAAAATTATTATGGTTGTTTCTCGGCATAAAAGTAGCCTGTCCTCGCAAGGACGCGAGCTTCCGCGCGCGCCGCGGCTCTCGCCACACACAAAATCACTCTTATACACACAATCCGCAGGAGAGAAAAATCAAGACTTCCGAACGGCCAATTTCTTTCCGAACGCGTAATTCGTCCGGGCGGACCTCGGGCCGGAATACCGTCGATTTCACGAATTGTCCGTCGGCTCTCTCTCTCTCTCTCTCTCTCTCTCTCTCTCTCTCTCTCTCTCTCTCTCTCTCTCTCTCTCTCTCTCTCTCTCTCTCTCTCTCTCTCTCTCTCTCTCTCTCTCTCTCTCTCTCTCTCTCTCTCTCTCTCTCTCTCTCTCTCTCTCTCTCTCTCTCTCTCTCTCTCTCTCTCTCTCTCTCTCTGCAGGGAGTCGCCGAGGGATATTGGGTTGATAGGTTGTAGGTTAAATCGCGATATTTTGTTGATCCGCATCTGGGCGGCGACGAACGGCCTGTTATTGAACAGTGAGAAAACGCATGCGATCTTGTTTGGGAGTGAATATTTTTTGCGTGGGTTAAGCGGCAGTCAGGTACCTACTCTCCGGAATGGGCCTGCGGTGGTGCGTTTCGAGCGCTCGGTTAAGGTTTTAGGGGTCGTTTTGACGGACAACTTTCAGTGGCGTGAACAAGTTGCAGCGGTGGCAAAAGCAGTGAACTCTTCTCTGTATCGGTTGAAAGTGTGTCGGAGTTTATTGCCTATCGAGGCTAGAATCGTGCTGGTCAAAGCTCTAGTCACTCCTATAGTGGATTATTGTAGCGTACTGCTTTTTGGGATTCCTAAGGATCTCAACAAGGTCATCGATGTGGCTTTCAATTCATGTGTTCGGTTCATTTTTGACGTTAGTAGATTCGATCATATTTCCCCTTATTATCAGCGGCTGGGTTGGTTGAGAGTTGACGTAAGGAGGGAGCTAAATTTGCTATGCGCTGTGCACTCGGTTTTGTCGGATGGCAGGCCTACGTATCTGAGGCGGCTGTTTGCTTGGGCGGAGTCGCGGGGCCCATTGACTCGTGTTGGGCTTAGGCGGGTTCTCAGGGTTGCTCGGTTTAGGACTGAAACTCGTAGGTTCGCGTTCAGTACGGCGGCGGCGTATGGTTGGAACGCTCTTCCCAGCGAGATCGTGGGATTGCCGAAAAATGCGTTTAGGACTGCGGTGTGGAAGTTATTGGCGAGCGGTATGCGAGTTATACAATGATTGTTTGTTCTAGTTTCTTAAGTTTAGTTTATTTTATTTTTAGTTTATTTTAGTTTATATCTTTTTTGTACAGTAGTTCGTAAGTATATTTGTTGTATTGGTTGAGGTGTCGGAATGCCCCATATGTTAATGCTAAAAATGCCTGTACCATAGAGATATGGGCGAAACAGCTGATGTTTTGTCGAGACGAGACGGAAGCTCGTCTCGAGAAAATTTGAGAAATTGGCAAGACGAGACGAGACGAGACGAGACGAGAAATGCCAGATTCTCGTATCGTCTCGTCTCGCGGCATCACTAGCGTAGAGCCTCTTTTCCGATGACTTTAGCGCCTCGTGTCAGTAGCGCGAGTACGCTCGTGAAAAGTCCACCAAGGAATCTGTCGACGCCGTGCCCTCCTTGATACGGTGCGCCGACATAGACGTTGCCTGTACGACTGCCACCTTCAACTTGGGTATCGTAGTATGCCGTGTAATGGGCCACCATTGCGCCGAAAGCGCGAAGGCGCGCTCGCGTGCGTGCGTTTACGCGACTCGCTTAAAGTGAAGTGTCAGGGTTAACGTCTCGTACTCGAATGGTATTGGCTTGCCCAGATGATCCCTTACATCTATTTCGACTGTGCGAAAGCAGTTGCTTAAGAATGGTATGTTATTTGGCGGTGAAAAATATTTCACTTGTGTCGAGCCATATGTATAGTGCATTATATCCAAATTGACTACACGCAATAGCGCGGCCTGAGTATCGCCCACCGTATCAAGAGACACGGTAACGTTTCGACGCCAAGTATTAAAATAAATCGATATGCCGCCTCACGAGACTCCTCACGATGAGACGCAAACGCTGATCTTACTTTACAGCACGTTTGTTCTTTTTCGTCTGCTACGAAAACCTAACTGGAATTATCTGAGGCAATACGTCCTAAACGCTAAATGCATCAGGTTCAATATATTGTAACGGCCATGAGTAAAGATAACTCGTCGGTTAATAAAAAGAACGATCGTTTATTAATTCACGACAGATCCGGTCGTACGTCTGTTCGCCATGCGATTTCAACCGAGACTGTTTGTTTTATCTGTCACTGTCGTCAAGTCGACCAGTTTTCAAGTGTGTTGTCAAGAAAGTCGCGCGTCGTCCAAACCCCAACATAGAAACGGTGACAACTATTATAACGCACCATTCGTTACACTACTCCCCTCCCCTTTGAGTTGCCGTCCCGGCAACTCCCTAAAAGACTGAGATATGATATGAGATATGATGAGATATATGAGGTTGCCATGGTACATCCAGTTCTACTCGCGACCTAACTACACTGTCCCGGCATTCGCCCTAGTCCCGAGGGAAAACCATAGCTGAAAAACCTGGGAAGGACAGTGTTTACAAATTTGAAGCTCCTATATTTGAATGAATTTAAATTAATGTTTCTGTCACGTATCAGTCCAAAGTCAGTCTTTAATACAATAAATAGAAAAGAAAAGTGTTCTTTGGAGTCCTTCGAATCGATCTTGCATTCCTTGAGGATGGTGGTAAAGGAAGGAGGATTCTTGGGTGTCCAAGGAAACCTATGACAGAAAAATAAATCTGCGAAGATATCTGTTTAACATGAAATATTGTTATATTTCTTTATCATAATCGGAGAAATAGCAACCCGGAATATCCGTTCATCAATGTGTTACTGTAACGGCCCGTCTTCATATAAGAAGACGATTCGAATGAGAGAAAAGCATAGGTGACATTAGCGCAGTGGTTAGCGCTCTGACTAAGGAATGAACATTCCGGGTTCGAGTCCCGGAGATCACCATATCTTTTCTCTCTTCGACACTTCGCCAACTCATCTGCACGACCATCCTACACACATCCCCGAATTCTCAGCCCAGCCGTTACATGGTGTCAGAAGTTTTCGGGCCCACGATCCCCAATTGCGCCTTTGTACCGACGGAGGCGTACAGATGACCCCGGCCTGGCACTGAAGAGCTGCGCCGCGGGACTCAACACGGCCGAGGGAAGAGGTCCGACGATGGAGATAGGCTTCGCGAGATCTACGACGCTCCACTGCAATCGCGTAACAGGCTACCTGCTCTGCGCCTTGTACCGATGGAGCGCAGCGTCTCCCCTGCAATCGCGTAATCGGACACCCGCTCTGCCCAGTCGACGAGGACGTCGAGTTCACTAAGGGGGAGTGTGTAACGGCCCGTCTTCATATAAGAAGACGATTCGAATGAGAGAAAAGCATAGGTGACATTAGCGCAGTGGTTAGCGCTCTGACTAAGGAATGAACATTCCGGGTTCGAGTCCCGGAGATCACCATATCTTTTCTCTCTTCGACACTTCGCCAACTCATCTGCACGACCATCCTACACACATCCCCGAATTCTCAGCCCAGCCGTTACATTACTAAGGAAAGATTTTTTATAAAATGTTGGTCACTGCTCGTGAATAATAGAGTATGCATCCTCCTATTACCCCAGTGTTGCCGAATCGACGAAGAAATCAGGTATACGTCCCGGGATGTTCTAAAGTAACCAATAATCGAGATTGACGCGAGCGCGAATTCTACTGCGGCGCGACTCCGAGCGTTGGATTTGCGGGAGTTCTGATAATGCCGCGCGGCGGCTCTTTCGATGGCCGCGGCGTATTCCGCGGGCGAGAAACGAGGAGCGGAGCGAGCGATGGTGCACGCTCGAGCGATGACTCGCGTAACGCGTCTCCGTCTAGCTCTGACTGTGGGCTCGATTATTCGCAACCGGTGGACGAGCGGCGGCGGGTACGAATAGAACGGGAGCGGTAGTATGGCGGGCCTCCGGCGTTCTGGACTTCGCGGACCTCGCGTTTTCCCTGGGCTCCGGATGAGTCGCTCTTCTCGGCGAGGCGGAGGGCGGATGGGCCACGGCGCGGTCGGGACCCGCGTAACCGCGCGCGCGATGATCGGGTCGACCGCGGGAGTAGCGGGGTCTCGTACTTGTTACTCCGGAATGTGTAGAGCAGTAATTCGAATTCCCGGCGACGTTCGGCGTCGCGGGTTATCGGAGCGGTTGGATCCGCGTCCGCGGATTTGGTGATCGACGCGAGGAACGGCGCGGCGCGACACGCGTCGTGAAACGCGGCCCACACTTTCGGGGTCTCCCGGGGGGCGGGGGAGGCGACGGGGGGGGGGCGCTTAGTAACGAATGAAGCGGGAGGGGGGAGGGAACGGAATGCTACTCCGAACGACGCGGTGGCGGGCGAATACGACGAGCTGGGTCAGGCAACTCTTGAACGATCCTCGAGCGGGGTCTCGGTCGACGGAGGTGAAGTCCCGGTAGCCGCGGCGGCTCGCTGTGCCTTTCGTCGGAGGTAGGCGGCGTTTACTTTCTTCGGCATGCGGCAGTCCCGGTGTCCTGGCTGTTGGAACGGTGGCGAAGCAAACAGCAGAAACGAGCAGAGCGGGAAGCGTGCACGTGCGGGGAAGAGAGGGGAAAAAGCGGGGAATAATAAGCGTTAGCGTGCGAAAGTAGCGAGCAGAAGAGAACAAGCGCATTCGATTTATTACTTTCCGAATTTACAACCGCGGTTACAAGTTTCCCGGGTCGTGAGGAGAGTTCCTCGCCGTTCCTTTCGGTACGGTCTACTGGCCTGAGGACCGTGACGCCCAGCCTTATAGCTCGTCGCCGCGTTACGCGGCCGCGGCAATTGGCCGGCGTTCCCGGAGTGGGGGGCGACGACGAGTGGCACTTGGTAGGGCATCGGGGACCTCAGGTACCGCGCGTCGGCGATCGCGGAGCGCGCGCTGATTGGTTCGGGAGATCGTGGCAGGGGGGTTGATACGACCGATTTCTCGGCGTATAACAAGATTATGATCAGTAATCACCATCATTTTGAGATCACTCCAGCCCCTAGCCAGCGACACCTGAGCGAGAAGCCCCAAACTCCAACCAAGCCCAGCTGGAAATTTAGCTAAATCCCTCTAGATTGTCCGGAAACACTTAACAGGACGCCCTTCTACACTTTACCCGGTGAAACAAAGAAGCGTCCAAGGCTCCAGCCAAGCAATCAAAACACACTTTCCTCCATTGATGCTCTCTGATCTGTCACCTCTAAAGATCCTAATCCTCGAAAGGGGCTAATCGATCAATATGAACGATTTTGAGGTTTCCCCGTGGAGGTTTTTGAATTCTGTAAACTGTCATTAATTCTAGTTTTAACAATAAAAGGTCCAACCCAATCTCGTTATAACTTGGGGCACTTTCCTTTGACTTTATGGGGGTAATAAAGCCAAACCTGTTGTACGAGTTTAAAGGAAAGTATATGTGACCGTATGTCAAATCTCGATTTCATTTTGTCGCTTTTAATAAGAAATCGTTTTCGAATTTGTTCGAGAATAGAGTTTAACTTCTGTTTCAGTTCGTCAACCAATTCTGGAAGATTGTTCGATTTTGTAGAATCGTTATTTTTAAAATTTCCTCGAAGAAGTTCTAGAGGAAGTTTGAGTTCCTTACCAAGAAGAGTCATGGCCGGCGAAAATTCAAGTTTCGTGTTTTGAAGATCGATATGCTAGTAGGAAAAGGGGAATCCATTTATCCCAATCTTTCTGATTTTCCGAAACAAATTTGGAAAGTGTAACACGGGAAAATGCCGTGCCTTTAAACCAACGGCCAGCTCAGCCGCTCGACGACTCCACGACCGATCCGCAGAGCCATAATTTATTAAATATTTATTTTTCCCTAACTTTTGTTTTATGTTCCCGATTATTTTATTATTTCGCCGGGAATTGACGCTGTTGCCGGGGTGAACCCGTACCGACGAGTCTGCGCGGGAGAGAGAACGACGCTGGAACGCCGCAGCAGCCATGTCGCTACGTCCCTGGACGCTCGGCGTAGTCGAACTTCCCGCCGCCGCCGCCGCCGCCGCCTAGAGAAGTGGAGTCGTCCGTATCTCGCGCCACTCAAGCCAACTGTGGCGCGAGCGATCTTTGTCGCCAAGATCGAACGGCTGCCCGGCAGGGCAGAGTTGGCCGCCTGCTTGCCGGTCAGCGTAATTAGGCGGAGAGGGGATTATTCGCCCCGTGCGTGCGTGCGAGCGAGACCTCGAGGCACTTCCCAAGGAATCGTCGAGCGACGAGCTGGAGCGAGCACACGTGAAGCCCGAGCGTAACGACAGGAGCCCGAAATTGGACCAACGACAGCGATTTTCCGCCGAACATCCCGCGGACGTTGGACTCGACGCCGGAAGATTTTGTAGCGACGGGTGAGCCCCGCCGCGCGGCGTCACGTTAATATTTATTTGTTTGTCGTCCCTTTTCCGGTCCTTCTGACCAACCGCCACCGCGGGTCTTGCAAAGCCCGCGGTAAATAATAATATAAAAACGAAGCGAAGGTACGCGACGGCCGTGTCGACAGGTCTCTCGCACGTCGTCCGCCGCGCTGAGACCCTCGCGCCCGGGCGCCGATTTCCGCATCCCGCCCACAAGGTTCGGGATGGGAAAATTAGACAGCCGGGACAACGCGAGACACGCCGGGAAAGTCCTGCGCGACCGGGCGGTCCTGCGGTAAATCGCGCGCGTGAAAACGACCACGCGAACGGTCGTACGGTCGCGGGAAGTCGCCCGTCTCGGCTGGTATATTTTGTTACCGGTCGGGACGTAAAACAGTAGAATCAGTGCGCGAGAACGGGGATGATGCGCATCTGTATAATTGTGTTCTATTTTCTGTTTGTTACCTGTGTCCGATTTTTGCGATCATCTCCCGTTCCGCCGCGAGTGTGAGCGTGCGAGTGTGTGTGTGGCGAGGGCCGCGGCGTGCGCGGTGACTCGCGGACCTTGCGAGGTCCCGCGTGTTTGACGCCGAGCGACGGACACGGAAATAATTTATATTTTGTTCAACCACATGCAGTTGCGGGAATCCTAATTTTATTAATTTTCTTTGTTTCTTACAGTCTTAAATAAATTACATTGTTAATTCCCGCAGATTTGAATCCGAAGCGAATTATTGTTTATTATTTGACCATCCCGAGATCGCCGACTCATGAATCCCGCCACTCTACAATCTTGACGGCTGCGGCTAGTCCGGCAAACGCAGCTTGGTCCGTCAATAACGCGAGTTCTTCCCGGCGCGAAAGCGCCTGGCGCCCATGGGAAAATAAAGGGAAGAGCTCGCCGGACTTTAGCCTTGTAGAGCTTGTTTTTTTAATTACTTGGGAAAAGCTACTACAAAAGGTATTGCAGAATGGTTCTGTTTAGTCTCTCAACTAGGCCGTTGGATTGAGGGTGTAAAGGAGTTGTTCTCGTCTTCTTGATTCCTAATAAGATCATTGTTTCCTTGAAAAGATTCGACTCAAAGTTTCTGCCTTGATCAGAATGAATTTCGAGGAGAATGCCAAAACGAGAGAAAACTTCGCAAACAAGGGTTTCAGCTACTGTTTTGGCTTGGAAATTGGGAAGAGGAAAGGCTTCTGGCCATCTGGTGAAATAATCAGTTACTACTAAGATGAATTTATTGCCCGAAGAGGATTTTGGGAAAGGTCCTAGAATATCGACAGCAATTCTTTCGAATGGACTTCCAACGTTGTAGATTTGTAGTTCTCCTTTATTTTTTGAATTGGGAACTTTTTTTGCGAAACAGATAGTACATTTCTTGCACCAATTTTCCACATCTGATTTGCAAGAGGTCCAATAAAATTGCTGACGAATCTTTGCAAGAGTTTTATTAATAGTGAAATGACCTCCGGAAGGGGAATTGTGAGCTTCAGATAGAATTTTTGGAACCATATTTTTCGGGACAATATTTTTTTTTTTTTTTATATGTCTTCCTCCCGTATGCCTCCTCGGCTTTTACGGCTCCTCACATCTCTCAAATACCACACTCTCCTATCCTCCCCCCCCCCCCCCCATGCGTCCGCAGCCGACTTACCCCCACTGCATTGCATTTGCCGTCGGCCCAGGGAAACTGCGGAAAACCTGTGCCAATGCAGCCGGTGTCCTCGTAATGTCCTCGGTGTTAATGCGAGTAAACTCGAGCACGAACACCAAGGGCCGTTACGAAGACACCTCCTTGCCAGTGATCAGATGCCCCAACCAATGCACGGCTAAGTAGTACTCAACCAAGCGATGAGAACCGCTTGGGATCTACCAAAGCCGCACAATGACCGAACATCGATCAAAGTAAGGTGGTGTGGACCTACTATTTAAGGTGGATTCCGAACCACCGGGATTACAGCGAAAGCACATAGAAAAATCCATTGGTGCCCGACCCGGGAATCGAACCCGGACCCACTGCGTGTGAGCCCGCGCCCGAAACCACTCGGCCACTGCTCTCCCTATTTTTCGGGACAATTAATTGCCATACGAAGTACGAGAAATTAGGAGATTCCCAACGTCGAAAGATGAGATTATCTTTTAATATGATCGAATCCCAATGTAAAAGATACATTTTGAAGCAAGGATCGAGATGAGAAATATCAAACCATTCTGGTCGGATATTTCTTTGTATGAAGTCAATAATTGATTGAAGAATTTTGTCTTCCCTTTGGAGTTTATACAAATCGATCTCGTTATTAATAATACAAATTGTTCGACAAACGGATTTTTCAAACTCAATATTTTTTTGTTCCAGTCTGTTGCATTATTTACAAATGTTGTCACATGGTCGTCTCGATATGGCGTCTGCATTGCCGTGATTACGACTAGCGCGATGATGAATCTCAAAGTCGTATTTGAAAAGTGTTTCTAGCCATCAAGGCACTTGACCTTCTGGGTTCTTGAAAGATAACAACCATTGTAGAGCGCAGTAATTAGATCGGATGGTAAACTTCCTTCCCAACAAAAAATGATGAAAGTTATCCACAGCTCGAACTACGGCTAATAGTTCTTTACGTGTGACGCAATAATTTTTTTCTGCATTATTTAAAGTTATACTGTAATAAGAGATGACTTTTTCTTCGCCATAATTAATTTGAGAAAGGATGGCTCCAATTCCAGTATTTGAAGCATCTGTGTCGAGGATAAATTCGTCTTCTATGGTTGGATAAGCTAGAATAGGAGGAGAAATCAAGGATTTCTTTAAAATATCGAAAGCGTTTTGGGCTTCCTCGCTCGAAACGAATCAAGATTTTTCTTCTCTTAAACGATGAAGAGGTCTAGCAATCGTGGCCAAATTTTTGACGAATTTTCGATAATAAGAACAAAGTCCGAGGAACCTTCTCATATCCTTCTTGCAAACACATGCGAAACCGAAAGTAGACATTTTTCAAATAAAAGTTTTTCATCTTCATTTAAAAGTTTTGATGATTTTTCCAACAGGGGACTCATGTGTTCCGGTATCTCGTTCAAAATCTCTTTAACAGAATTCACACAGCGACAGGAAATTGTGCGTTCTTTATTTTTTATATTGAATTCTGTATGAATTATTTCTTCAAATTCTTTAACTAGACCCGACTTTTCCAAAAAGTCTAAACCTAATAAACAATCTTCTTTAATGTCAGCAAAAACAATTTCTAATTCCACAGAATAATCTCCGACTTGTACCAAGGCTTTCCGAATTGCTTGGTAGAGAAATTCTTCCCGGGATTCCGTTAAAATCTTTAAACGGCGGGATACCTTTCTTAAGGAATGAATCGTGTTCGTGAATATAGCAGCATTCAAGATTGTGATCTCCGATGCGGTATCTAATACCATCACACACGATTTTTCAGCGATCTTACCAGCGAAAGACAGATGTAAATCTGACGTCGGAGCAGAAAAAACTGTCCGATCTTCAACGGTTCTCATCTGAGTCGATTCGACCCCCAGCGAATCGACTCTCTTTAGTTTTCCGGATTTTTTCTCGGATTACTTTCCGAAGTGGAGGGTTGATTCTCACAGAATCGTTGAAGATGTCCTTTGTAACGTGGTGCATTTTCCCCCCGTTACAATTGCTGTCGAGACCCGATTTGAGGCCTAAAAACACCGTCACGTCCGCTGTCGAGCTCTTCCAGGGGCATTTAGATTTAAGAATTATTTTTAAATTAGTTTTAAGTTAGTCTTTTTGGTTAATTCTTCGCCGTTACTTCGCTAATTTTTCACCATTCATTTTTGTTATTTTTCGTTTATCCCCGGCTCCTCACTGGACAATTATTTCGAGTATCAATTTTTATTAATTACGAAAATTTCATCGCCAACATCGTCGCTGTCGGGGGTGTTATCCAGTCACCGGGATGAACACCGGCTCTGAGGAACTGAGGATCCCGAGGGGCATCATTTTGTGAGGACCTCACCTGCTAGTTGGAGTGGACGCCAACCGCAGGTTGGATTTCGCGGCGTGATCTTCCACCTCGTCGTGAAAGTCCAAAATTGAGGCGAGATGCTGTCGTCAGTCAGTCTTCATGGCTGAGGCATACCGCTTCGCCCGACTTCAGGGCACAGTCTGCCACGTTAGATGGTGAGACTCGTCGCCTGGAGGTGACATTTAAATGTCGCGGAGCAGCCTCAGGACGGAAGGAGGGTCACAGAAAATCCTCGTTGTCGCCGTCCACCGGGTGACCTTCAGCATCGGCTCCGGGGCCATGTCAAAAACCCTGAGAGTAGCCGTCACTGTGGGCTGAGGCGTGGCCAATTCAGCTGTCAGCGTTCTCGTAATTTTTCTGCATCCGGGAACAACAGCTACGCCGGAATTTCCAGGTAGTGCCTCAGTCAATCGACACTCTGGTAGCGATCGGGAATACGAAAATCGCGGGCAGATTTTTATGACGTCAGGAAGGCAGCAGCGAGGTGTGGGGAAGCGACGTAAGGGCGGTCAATCGGGAGCACGATCCGCACACGCCGGTTACTTTCGGCAATTAGCCCACCGGAGTGGGGATCATTCGTCCAGATCATCGGAAGGGCCACGATCTACGGCGCTCTTTGTGACAGGCTGTGATCGATGGCGGACGTATGTCTTAGAAAATTAAGTAGTCGTGTCAGAGTGCAATTCCGATCGGCTGCCGAACTCCAGGAAAAAGGACAGTAAAGAACTTCAGGATTCAGTGCCAGTGAGGGCCGTGAGTACCCGTACGTCGGGCTCTTTTGTTGTTTCACGGAACTGGGAATTTGTTGTCGATATTTAAATTGTAAATTATATTTGAGTAATCTCGCGTTAATTATTATTTGTGAAACCGTTCGAGAAATATTAGAGTAAGGCCCTGGAAGAGTCACTGCTGTCGCGGGGAGTCCATTCCGTTAGTTTAATTAGGTTAATTGTTGCCGTCTGCCATAAATAATTTGCGTTAGTTTCTGTAGGATTTAATTGCAGAAATTATTGGAACCTTTTGCGTTTAGATTTTTCTTTATAGTTTTTCGTACCACTATTTTCCTTATTATTATCGCTGTCATTATTACCGTTATTACTAGTGTCATTAATATTTTTACGCTGCGTACAGAAATTTTGCCGCGTGCTAAAAAGTCCACCGAACCAATTTCAGTCCGTTAATTAATTTATCCGAACAACCGAAATTTCCGTGAGGATTTTTAAGGAATGAATTTTATTTGCGACCGTTAAGACCCCGATTTTAATTTTTTTGACGAATTATATTATTTTTCTGACAGCTATAAATTGCGCAGAGCAAGTATTAATTATTTTAGAACTTTCCGACGATAGGACTCACGGTGATATCATTTGCAAGTTAGTTTTTCCGTTCGCTATCGTATTCCCACCCCATAGAAAAATTATTGAATTTATTTCCGATCAATTTGCAATACCGAATAATACCAGCTCCGTTTAATTTTCCATTATTATATTTTTCCGTGACCATTATCATCTACCGAACCCCGTAAGCACCGGCAAATAAAATACCAGTCGCACCGAAAATTTAAATGTGGCAGACGAGCGTTGGTTAATTGTTAAGTCGTGTGAAATTAGTGTTAGTTCAATTTTCGTTTATCCTATCGCATCCCTCGGACTTTGCGCTGTTCGTGCCGGTGGTACGATTTCCAAGGGAACGCCCGGCGTTTTAGTATTCCCATCGTAAGCCGAGTCCGAGGAGTGAAAATTTAGTGATTTATTAGAATTTTAATGTAAGAATATTCGTCTCGAGCCACGTGATACCGACGTGGGTGCAGGTTGTTGTTTTGGCCTTGCAGCATTTTTGTTAATCGAGCTCATCGAATAATTCCGTATTGTTGTTTTGTTTAACTTCAATTTTTGAATTATTGTTGTTATCGTTTTGTAAAATCAATTGCCGTTGTCAAAGATATTCTTATGGAAATTATTATTCAGAATTCACCGTTAATTAAATCGTAAATTACAGTTCCATTTCAAATTATTATTAATAAATTGTCACACATTTTTTATTATTTCCTGAGTTATTATTGTTGTCGTGATTCGGCCCCGCCCCTCTACCGTTAACGTACTGAGCTAGTGGGATAATGCCGCTTCAGTTGTTCCGCTGTTGTTAGAAAACCGAGCTAGTGGCCGAGTCGCATCGGTTGAGTTTATTTAGGGCCATCTTTTGGTGGCTGGCGCCCTTGAGGACAGCGGACAACTCGAGAGCGAAGGTGATCGGGGGTCATAGAAAATCCCCGTTACACCTTTAATTGGAAAAGAATGAGATTCCATAAGATTTACAGCGTGAATCTCTGTAGCTCTTTTCAGGGCATGGTTGAACGATGAAATGTTCTCTAGACGAAGAGTTTTCCGTACACTGAAATTAAGGATTCCCGTGATGAATTGAACGCGCGCGACCTTGTCTTTCGACTCAGAGTTCAATTCCGGATGGGCCAGATGAGTTAGCCTCTTGATCTCGTTCGCAAATGACACGAGATCCTCGTCGATTTGTTGTTTCCTCGTATTTAGCTCGCTCATCGCCAAGTGATCGGACTGAGAGATTCCGTAACTCACCTCCAGGGCATGTTTCAGTTTGTCAAACTGACGTGCTTCCTCTGTGCTGAGGGTGTCCAGGATTCCTCTCGCTGCTCCACGGGGCGAGGACGCGAGAACGAGAGCTTTTTCTCCGTCAGAATATTTGTTATATGTCGCAATCATCTCGAACTGTTTGAAAAATTGTTCCCACGATCCCAAACCGTCGAACGTCTCCACTCTCAAGTTCGAGCGATTTTCATGAACGATGTTATTGAGGGGAATAACGTTCGAGATGGTCGGGACGCTAGGATTTACACGAGGGTGCGGAAGCGACTCTATGTCACGCGGGTCCTCGTGAATTTGAGCGGCAGTCAAGAGAGACAGGGAATAGCAGAGGCAGAAGAGGTAGTGATAGAAAAAGGAGGGGGAACATTATCTTTGTTGTTGTTGATCTCGGCCAGAATGATTCTCGCAGTTTCGCGGGCGGCGATCGAAGCTGTCTCCTGCGCTATTATCTGCGCCACTTCTTTTGCCGATGTCACGGCGGCTTCTTTCGCTGCAGCGATCGATGCGGCTTGAATTTCATCGAGGGCATTTCGAGCTGCCTCTGGTTCCGTTGCCTCTTTCGCTCGATTTCCTTCCTCAAGATGGAGATATCGTCCAGTTCGCCGTCTCCTCGATCTTCCGAGGTCACACGTCGTTCAGTCCGTCGGGTATTCATGACGAGTATTCACTTTTCTTATAATCCAGCAGAGAATGTTATCCCACTTCTGACACCAATGTAACGGCCGTGGGTAAAGATAACTCGTTGGTTAATAAAACGAACGATCGTTTATTAATTCACGACAGATCCGGTCGTACGTCTGTTCGCGATGCGATCTCAACCGAGATTGTATGTTTTATCTGTCACTGTCGTCAAGTCGACCGATTGTCAAGTGCGTTGTCAAGAAAGTCGAGCGTCGTCCAAACCCCAACATATAGAGGGTGGCAACTTTTATAAAGCACCATTCGTTACAATATATTTTTTCTCTTTTGAATGAGCCCTATGTTTGTTGTCTACTTAAACTTCTTAACATTTGACCATAAATAAGAATTTTTCAAACACGCATATAATTCGGCAGCCATTGTTCCTCTCGTTACTATTGGTAGTGTCTGTCTATAATCACCCGCCAACACAACGACCAGTTCACCCATTATACTTCGGTTATCCCGAAGATCTTGCAGGGTATGATCGAGAGCTTCTACGGCATGTTTGTGAGACACCGTACATTCGTTACAAACAATAATCATACATTTTTCCAGAAGCTTTACAATTCCTGTATTCTTGTTAATATTGCAAACAGGATTTTCCGTACATCCGAGATCGGTTGGTAATTTGAGCATTAAATGCGCTGTACGTCCGCTAGATCATAGAGTTGCGGCAATTGCTGAAGAAGCCGCAGCTAACGCAATTTTTTCTTCACTTCGGATTTTTGCCAAAATCAAATTAAGCAGGAAGGTTTTCCCAGCACCAACCGGAGCATCCATGAAAACTATTCCTCCATGGTTATTATATACTAAATTCATAATTTCTTCATAGATTTTTCTTTGATCGTCAGCTAATAAGGGCTCATTTACTGTTATGAATTTTTGTAGTTGATAAATGTCGTAACTGGGTTCTTTCGATATTTCTTTAAAAGGTATGTCGCTTCGATTTCGAATTGGCTGAGGCCGTCCACAATCAGTAAGATTTTTACCGATCGTTGAAAAAATGTTGTTTTCAAGTAATATTAATGTTTCGTTAAACATATTCAAAGTATAACTCAAATCCATTTGTTTATTTTTTCTTCGAGTTATGAAGAGTATATCTTCTGTTAGCGGTTCCTTATATAACTCCCACAATTTGACTGGATTGGATGGAGCCCACGTAATTAAGATAATTGTGAATAAATCTCGCTACTTCATTGACGAAGTAATATTTGACGCCTCCGATAACGTTGAACTCAAATTATCATCATCTTCAAGTAGACCTCTTCGTTGACATGCCTCGCGAAACGTTTCACACAATTGAGCATTGACAATTTTAAGATGTTCAAACGAAGTCGGACCCCTTACGTTATGTAGTAATAACTGTAAAAAAACATTCAAAATTGCTTGGATGTACGGTGTATGCACGTCCCAACGATTCTGATTTCTTAATTTCTGGATGTCCTTCAATAGTAACCCCTTGAACACGGCGTTTGAAACACTTCGAAGCCACGTTCCAAGTGTAATACTTCGGTACTTCGCAATACAATAATGTTCTTGCAAACTCGTCTTATGAACATACAAACATGCAGTTAGAGTTGTATTCGTCGGTTTTGAATATTTTCCAGAAGATTGTTCTCCGAGAAATAAACCCTCTGGCCATTTTCTAAATAAGCACTCAAATGGACCAACGGTCGATTGCCTCAGTCGTTAAACCAAAAATGGCTTGATCGCTACCCTTATCGATATACTTGCAGAAATACTTTATTGATTTGGCCGAATTGCAGTGTTCGACATTGATATGTGCTTTAAAGATACGTGACAAAAGTGGACAGTAAGGAACGATCCATCTATTATCGATGGTAACTGTTTGGAAAACGCGACAAATCTCATTTATATCGAAGTTTTTAGTCCGCCATCACTGGGTTGCCTTCTCCGATAATGAGGATAGCCGCCGGTTTCAGTATGGATTTCTCTTTTAAAAAGTCGGGGATATCACTTTGTACATGGCATATTTTCCATACACGGAGAAGCAGGATTGAGGACATGGACTGTGAATCATATTTTGTACTATTACCTTAAAGATTTCGTTAATGCTATTAATCTAATTGATCTTGTTATTCAACCAAATCAATATACGAACATGTGGGAATCCTCTTTTTTGCCACTCAACTGATAATATTTTACAACGAACTGGATCGAAAATACCTCCTTTTGTTATAAGATTCATCAACATCGTTGATTTCAACTTGAAGACGCGGGTGGTCAAATCGTGACGATGATGTTAACTTTGACCTGGAAGTAACTCTCTTTCAATTTCAATCCATTTCGGATTACACATAAAAGGTGTAAACAAATCAGGCCATCCATAATTTCTCACATGTACCGTTGATCTCGCGAGTCTTTAATAATTTCCACGAGAGTTGTAAATTCTCGTGCGCCTTGATGCGACGAAATCGGACCGTACGAGTTACTGTTGAAATTAATCGACAGCAACTAATTTCGCGTTAAATGAAATGAATAGATTCACCTCGTCTCTTAACAACTATAAAAATAAACTGTATTTTTTAAACTCCACAGATAAGAGTTACAAGTGTTCTTTCGTGTGTGTCGAGAGTTCTCTGATTTGACTCTTGTTATGTTGACTCGGCAACAAGTCGCTGAAGACTAAAGAAAATTGACAACGCTCGAAAAACTCTCGCTTCTTTTTTTAAGTGGGAGGAGAACCCTTCGAGAGATTGTGCCGCGTATTCTCATTGGTGAATTTTTATACCGAGCATTACTATTTATTTTGATTGGCTGGAAGGGTAGCGTCCCCCGCAGGTACATGCAGTGCGTCTTGGCACGTAGCCTCGCGGAAACAACCCTAACGGTCAGCCAGTAATAAAACATTTGGTCGCCAGAGACTGACTCACTGGTTTTTTCCATCAATAAAACATCTGCGTACCAAACGTTAATACTTTCTATTTGAGTGAATGCTGCACTAATCCTTTGGAAAACCCCTTGAGAATACGCGGGCGTCTACGGTTTTTCCTGAGCATTTTAATTTTGTATATTTTAAATGTGTATGTGTTTGTGTGTGAATGTATGCTTATTTTAACAAATAATCTTTTTGATTTAGACAATACAATATCGTCGTTGTCGACGATCCACACATGTGCCATTGCATCTTGAGTGTATTCGTGCATATAACGTGGACTGCCAGTATAAGTCGCTGGGAAAATAATGAATTGACCATGCTTTGAAGTGTCCGCATCATTAGCTACAGCATCTCTTAAGTGCATGTAATTGGGCTCTTAGCTTCGTTTGATTCAAACGAATATATAATAGACGATCGCATTCATTCTTTCTATACATATCTACTAAAAGCTGGTGAAATAATTGCCGATATTTCAAAAAATAATTCTCAGGCACAGTGCGTATCATGATTCTACACGCATAAACATTTATCGCGGAAATCTTCTTGTCCGTTTTTTTTTCTTGACACAGGATCAATGTGTTTATTGTTAAAATGATAGCCATCTTGACCTTGCCAAAAAATCAAAGGGTATTGTAATGCATCGTAAGAACGATGAGTTTCTGTTATCCGTTGTAATTGTCTGCTTCTTTTTTTGCAAAATAATATCGCGTCTATCGAATTCATCACCGGTGATTACGATCGCAACTTCACTTGTGTCGAGACGAGCATTGAACCTTCTTTTGTGTTCTTTAATAGGATCTTTATCGGCGCGAATAACGACCCGATAATTATCGGTGAGCATTTTTTCAATCGCGCTTTTAAAACTTTTCACATAACTATTACGTGTATGCAGCATTTCTTGTAAACCATGAATAATATAGTTATCGAGACCGGATGTAATTTTGTGTCGTTGGTCTGCTCATTCTGTTTTGTCACCCATGAAAAAAATGTACGGAATTTATGCTCTTCGTTCAAAAGACGCAAAAGAAATCCGACTCGACGGTATATTTGACCTTGGACTTTAACAGTGGGCATAAATCCAGACTCACCTTTTTCATTAGCACCGAAAGATGTCATTCGAAAACAAACGTTGTACTTCGGGATCGCGTTTTATAAAGACTGTGAGCGTTTTGTAACTCTCGATAGCAAAGATACTAAAGGCTCGGGTGGCGCTTGAAGCGGTGGCAAAGAAACCTTTCCATTAGAACGACAAATACGTTCTGGTTCACCTTTCCACCGAAGAGCGTGACAACAAGGACCTATTTATTTTGCTTTCCCAATATCAAATAGACAGGATGTTTAATATTTTTTCTCAAAATTATAATGTAATCCTTCTCCAGATATTACCGTCCAACGGCACAAACGCCTTAACTGATTAGTAAAAATACGCAATTGAGTCTCATCTGGACTCTCGGCTGCTCGGTGTGTTTGTTGTCTGATTCTTTGTTCTTCAAGGCGTGATTGTCTTTGCTCGACATTTTCGTCAGCTCGAAACTTTTGATAGTTGATTTGTCATTTATAAGGCTGTCTTTGCTCAATATTTTCCATAATTCGCGACGTTCTTTAACGGATTCTCTGTTTAGTACGACGTAACTCTGCAATTTCCAATTGTTCTTTCTTTAATCTATAGTCAGCCTTTCTAAGTCGCTGCTCTTCGAGAGCCTTTCTTGTATTTTTTACATCTGTAGAAGATGTAATTTTTTTTCGAAGCCGGTGACGTTAAAGCTTTCGGAGTAGATGAAGTAACCCGAGTTCGTTTACGAGTATTGTGGTTTCCAACTGGCTGCCAACAATCAACGATTTCATTGTCTTCTATTTTTCTTTCTTCAAACTTGTGCGTCGTCGATTCCACGATCATTTGTAACTGTTCGGTTTTTCCATACGATTTGTCATCATCATTTTTTACGTCTGTAGACAATATAATTTTTTTTAAAGCCAGCGGATACAAAAATTTTGCAGTAGATGGAATTATCCAAGTTCGTCTACATCTTTTACGGTGCTTGGCTATGCACCAACCACCAATAACTTCATTGTCTTCCATCCCTCTTTCTTCTGAATTTTGTTACGCTGATTGCACATTGATTTGAACATACGCTCCAGACACACCTTCGTGCGGTTCGATCGGAAATGGTCTCAACCTTTTTTCTCGAAACATCATGAGCAGATGGCTCCGCATGTCAACATCCACAAAACGTAAGTTTGTGGTGCAACAACTCCAAATCGTAAAGCCGTTGCGAACACTATCACATATTCTCCACAATCGATAGCATTATTTCAACATCCTTTGACCTCAGTCATGACAATTTCTGGGTCGAAAGGACATAAACGATTCAAATACTGCCGACAATCGTTATGTAATGATGAGCTATTTATGCTATCATACAAATAGACATTATGCGCATTGTAATGAATACAATAACTGTACTGTAACGAGTCCCTGCATAATACCTATTTTTTCCTTTCTCCGCGACTCTTCGTACCTCTGACCCACGGGCCTGCATGCCTTATTTATCGCTTCCTGTCCCGCGGCTCCGATCGACGCTACACACCACATCTCCAGAGTCCCTAAAAGGCAGCTGTTATCATCTGCCTCATAATCCTGCCACTTGTGTGGCCTACGTGACTTTTTCCAAATTCCTTTCCTGCGACTCTTTTTATCGCTAGTTTCCCATGCATGCTGTACTTAACTAAACAACTGCCTTTTCCCGGAATTTCAGTCACACAAGTCTCCGTCTCCGTCTCCGTCTCAAATTCTTATCCACGTCCCTTTTTATTGCCTGTTTCCCACGCACGCCTCGCCTAGTCAGCTATGCGCCTTTCCAGGAAACCAGCGACACGTGGACCCTTTCCCGCCGAACTTTCTGGACTCTTCTCCCAAAATTCCTCCCCACCAACACCATTTCGCCGCAGCTCGATACTTTATAAACACCTTCCACGGTGCGCTCTATGTTCATTAAGTCCGTCACTCTGCCCGAGTACAGTACGTAAGTCTCAGTTGCTTTTGCTCCGATTTGTGTCTACCGCGTCATAAGATCCATTACCGCGCTTTGTAGCCGGGTTGGCACCTCGTGTAACCTCCATAAACATTTGTAAACTCTGTAACGTCGTGGAGGGTATGCAATAAAATCTACTTGAAACAAATCTGACTTCACAGTACAAATATCGGATCTTGCATTACCTCGATTCCCATTACATAATTTATCATTTTCATGAATTGCAACATATGCTCACCAATAAGCTTATCCATCTGTTGAATTATCATTTCCGCTTCATTAGTTAGCGTTACATCAGGTAAATTATTCATTGCGGATCGTCGATGTAGAATAAATCCCAGTCCTGTAAATATGTGTCCTCGAAAAGATCGACGGACTACCGAAGTTTGATCAAACGAAGGGTGGTACCATGCTAAATAATTTTAATGTCGATGTTTACGGCTATAAGGTTATAACTAAATACATCTTTTACTCATCTGCACTGTGATGTACACCCAATTCTATAATCCCAAAGAACCGTTGAGTTGATACGATTCAATGTCTGCACAAAACCAAAGAAAGAACCATTCATTTCATTATTCTACCAAACGAAATTTTGAAAGAGAACCAATAAAATCTTCTCGAAAACAATAAAAGTGCTGCATAATAATAAGTTTTATAAACGGATCTCAGATGAATATTTCATCTCAAACGCCTCGATCTGATGACAAATGGTAAACGTTAACTTTCTGTTTTATCAACGCGAACTGCATCTATTCACTACTGTCACATTTCTATAATCCGTCTATCGAATGCTTTCAGAAATTGAAATCGTTCACGTTGACGAAATTAAAATAACATGGCAGAGGAAATCCAGCTTTTCGAAGGTACCGAATCAATATACTAACCAAAACTTAAACATAAGCGCTAATTTAATTAATTGATTACTTTCGAATATCCAAGTCGACGGGTGGGATGAAATTCTTGTGGCCGAGCTAGAGAGGGTTGAACCAACAATTCGGATTGGGGATATATCAGACGACATCCAGTGCGTGTATCTCATTGTAACTAACACTAACCTTATAACAAGTTTTATCATTAAAATTCTTTTTACGATTGGAATAATTTGTAATATCGGAGAAACCACTAACGCAACTCTTCATGCAAGCGAAGAGAATGACGATGGTCATGCGATTTTGTCTCGTCCGTCCTTGGCACCATACGATCTGCACACTCGTCGCGACGGCAAGGATGTTACGACTACGAGTGAACGTTTTTCCACTCCGCGCGATATGGGGACTTCTGATGATATCAAGGATGCTGAGTTTCGAACTAAGCATTCCTTGAATCCACGCCAATAATTTCTAATAGTAATTTTCACAAAACAATATAATAATTTTCTAATCTATCAATCCTGGAAATCTACGTTTCTTATGTTATGGATAAAATAATAAGATAATGGTTCAATACACGGAGAAAACGAGGGTTCATATTCTAGAGTTCAGTACTAGAAATTTAGGTTCTCAGTGCTATAACAGCAGAGTAATTCAGAACCTGTTTGAATTTCTTGCGTTGGTTGCAATGTTCAATTCAGGAATAAATCGTATGTAGCATAGTAAAAATTATGCATTTCATAGTTAGTAACGAAATACAGAATAGTAAAAATAGACAATTAGGTGCATTCCGGAGTATGAAATCGACACAGCTTTTTTAACAACGTATATGTTAATGAAACATTAAAAATAACCATAAAAATATATTTATCGACTCGAGAAAAATTATAAAATAGTATATTGTGCAACAAGGGTCGAAAGTTGGCGATTGCGACGAGTGTGAGGTTTGCTGCCCGAGCGAAGCGAGGGCTGCAATCACACGAGTCGCAATTGCCATTTCGACCCGTGTTGCACATCATACTTTTTGTAACGAGTGCACGAATCTACGGCACTTGGAATGTCAGTCGCGCGAGACCAATACTGAAAAGTGAGGTTGTGATTCAAGAGACGAAAGTGAACGACAGAAACTCCCAAGGGACGAAAGTGAACGAAATGCGAACTGCGCATGCGTGACTCTGTCATTTCACCACAGGTTCGCAACTGACAGGGAAACGGCCACTTTCGGCTCGCAAGACTGCCATGGAAAGTGCCGCGATTCGTGCACGTGTTACAAAAAAGTATTCCGTCTCGAGAATTACCTCTCGAAGCATGGGTACGTGTTTCTGGCGATGAACATTTTTCTACCTACCCGGGGTTTGAATCTACGACCTACCTAACTTCCCAACAACGCTAACGCTACCGACTGTGCTACCGACTACTTGACAATTTAGGGTATCTAAGTCTCACATAAAATTTGCGAAACTGCACTGCTCGACTACTGCACTGCATAGTGTTGAGCGAGCGCGTTGTAATGCGGCGCCAGGAGGCGGGTGATCGCGGCGAGCGAGGCACTGGGACTCACTCGGCCTACCGAACGTGAAGGAGACGCGCGTATATTATTGTACTCATCCCATCCATCTACGGCGTTCTCCCAACATGGTGCTAAGTGTGGGGTCGGGTCCAACAAGATAAGTCATCGGAAAAGATCAAAGGAGGGTCCTACGGTTGGGCATTGCCTGATAACCGGGTTCGGGAAAACCTCAAAGCGAGCCTCGTCGCGGCAGCCACGCGTCGCGCCCGCGATCGTCGGAAGACGGCAACATGGCCACTCCTGAGGCAGATACAACGCTGGCGCAAATTCAGCCGCCGAATAATTTCGACTTCACGCAACCAGAACTGTGGCCGCTATGGGAAAAACGTTTCCAACGCTACCTCGACGTGACAGGTTTAGTGGCAAAGCCGGACGTCATCAAAGTCGACGTGCTGTGCTACTCGATGGGTGAGAAGAACGAAGAAATCTTGACTCAGGTCATGCCGAACGCGGCAACAACATCGCTTGCCGAAGTGCTGGCCGCCTTTAGAGATTATTTCGCGCCGAAGAAGAATGTTATTTTTGAACGAGTCTGCTTCAATTCGCGATCGCAAATTCCGGGGGAGACCGTCGATCAGTTTATAACGGCACTGCACAATATTTCTTCCGACGGAAGGAAATTTTGTCCAGTGACCAAAATTCTTTTTATAAATCCTCTCATTGATGGACAAATTTCTGCGATACCAAAAGTATAGAATTATTTTTTATTTTTTAATATTCAAGATAACTATTTATGTCGTTTCCATGAAAAAATGTTAGATAATTCTACACTTTTGGTATCGTAGCGAAGGAATTTAGGTTACTGGACAAAAATTCCTTCCGTCAGAAGAAATTTTATCAAGTGCCCAAGTTCCTTCCGTTCGAAAGGAATTTTGGCCATTGGACCAACCGGTCATCAGCCGGTCACCAGACCAGCAAAAATTCCTTCCGTCGGAAGGAATTTTTGTTCAGTAACCTAAATTCCTTCGCTACAATACCAAAAGCGTAGAATTATCGAAAGAATTTTCATCTGAACGACATAAATAGTTCTCTTGAATATTAAAAAATAAAAAATAAATCTATACTTTTGGTATCGCAGAAATTTGTCTATCAATGAGAGGAGTTATAAAAAGAAACTTATTTCACTGACCCGTCGTCCTTAATTTTCATGATATGTAGGTATTTTTTTCTTTATTTTAATATTTATATTACTGATTCTAGCACATAAGACGCCACCTGCAATCGCACCAGAGGCACCTGCAATCGTACTGCCGAATACGGCACGCTTCGTTGAGCCGATTGCTGAAGAAGGACTAGGAGCCATGGAGTCTGAGATGGAAATAGTTCCAGAGATTGTCTCTGCAGTGACACGTAAGTATAAATACTAAACGATACATAAAAATATCAATATATGTATAATGCGTAACGTTTACAAATAATAATTTCTCTTTTTCCATGTTTAGCCGCACCATCTCGTCCCGATACGCAGGTAGCAGCAGATGATGGTGCTTGCGGGTCGAAGCGATACCGAGAATCAGGTATGTGTCTCGTTTGTGTAAAACAGCTCGCTTTGACTGTTGTCACGTCTAATGTGCTTAATGCTTGTCTCGAATTGATTGTGGTTATGTTCTGATTATTAAATGTATGCGCCATTATAATCTTAATTCTTCGCACGTCATTCCTTACTAAAATTAGTACATTACGTTACAAGGGAGGAAAGTGCAACTTTTCACCGAGTGTGAAGTTTGATGCCCGAGCGAAGCGAGGGCAGAAATTCACACGAGGTGAAAAGTTGCACTCCTCCCATGTAACGTACTATACTTTTCTCCCGATTTCGCTAAAAAATAACCACATTTCGTGTGTGCAACGAGGACGGAAAATAAGCTCATTTTTGACAAATGACGACACGCATGCGTAGTACGGTTTCCATTACTCCCGCGCGGGCAGAAATGAGCTGATTTCCTCCCTAGGGAGGTAATGAAACCGGACTGCGCATGCGTGAGTCAGTTGTCAAAAAATGAGCGATTTTCCGCCCGCGTTGCGGACACGAAATGGGGTTATTTTAGCGGAGTCGGGAGAAAAATAACTTACGCACTTACTTTAGATTAATAAAATGTTGCTTTTTCAAATATGGAAAGTTCACATGAAAGTGAAACATCATTATAAGCAGAGTTGTGATGCTCTATTAATTCATGGAATATAGTTCGAAGTACAGTTTGTTTTGTAATTATGATTTCATAATAATAATATATAGCGATTATAAAACAGAGTGTAAACATTTGAATAGCTACAAATAATATTATTTTTCAATAAAATTAAATGGTAATTCTGTTGAAAAAATGGAAAAACATAAGTAATGCATTACTTATCTCCTCCATTTTTTCCACTATTTCTCCCAATATTTAAGCGAAAATTATTATTTTTTCCAGCTATTCAAATGTTTACACTTTGTTTTATAATCGCTACATATTATTATTATGAAATCAACTCACAACTCTGATTATAAGTACATTCTTTTTTGGAGTGATATTCTACGGTTTAACTACTTTTTTCAATTTAAGACAAACTTGACTTTGCAAAGTCTCTCTTTGTAAGATCTTTGAGTCCAGTTCTCTTGATGGAAATTCCAATACTCGAACTAATGTAACAATGTAAAGTAATGGAAATTCCAATGGTGGACAGAGTGATCTTACAAAGAGAATAAGATCATTTAAACAAGTTAATTTGCTGACAAATAAAAATGATTAAATTAGAAACAATACGTTGAAGATTGCATTTGCTATTGCGAAACTTTTTCCCCGAAGTATTTGCTATACAAGAATTCGTAAATCAGCTAGAAACAAAATATGATTATTTTCCATATTTCGAAAAACCGCAATAATGCGCTCGTTAGTTTGTAAGAACGAATTATCACTAATGCGTGCGCTTGACTGATTCTTCGCTTATGCCTGTGCTTGGGATTTCCGACTCTTCTCATATATATTCTCCAACTACAACTACATCAAACTAAAGCAACAACTTTTGGACGAACTCCAAATATTCCTGAAAAATTCCATAGCCATTCCGAATACCGGTATAATCGAATTGGAAATTATGTCCCGTCAATATCTACATCAGCATCAACAGTTGATGTCACGTTGGACGATACGAAGGTCTCATATGTGGCAAAATCATTGGCTGCCAAGCCACTGCGAATGGCAGGTTTATCACCGGCTCGAGATGAGAACCGTTGTGTAAATCGGACATTCCATAAATCACCAAGGGACACTAAAGCAAGATGCAAGGAGCATATTGTTAAAAATTCAAGACGGACACCGTACTCGACAACTACCTCAGCTCTATCTTCACCACAGCATGGATCAAAATACGACGAATTTGGATTATATACCGTTGAATGTTTGAAGAAATTGAACCCTGTGTTAGCTGATAATGTCGTATCTAAGATAAAAGAAATTTTAAATGGCTGTCAGGGAACCCGGTAGCGTTTAAATGCCAAATGTATAAAATGTATAAAATCTTAAACCGGCGTGTAAACGTTTCCTGCGTGAAGAATCGTTAATTGTAAGGTATATTTTCCTTAGCGAAACATTAAATCGTTTCTGGAGTTTTATAATAAACAAAATACTTAAGGGGATGCTGGAGTTGATTTGTTTACCGACTGGCCGATAAAAAAGTACGGTTTCGCAGTTTAGAAAATTCGTTATTGTTTTACAAATGTGTCTCAAATTGCACAGGATTATAATATCAATGTAGGCACATCGGCGTCCACTCTCGTTTTTCGAACGTCATTCCCAGAAATGTTTATATAATACTTGATGTTGACAGTTCGAGCGGTAATATTGGTTTCCGGTAGGTTCACACATTTACGATTTTTTTTGCGTTTTCGTCCAAAATTCGAGAGGACGCCGATGCGTCTATGTTTATATTACAATCCTGTGTAATTTTAGACATGTTTGTAATACAAAAAGAACGAACTTCGTAAACTACTAAACGGTACTTTTTTTGCCACCAGTCGGTAAAATTATCTACTCCAGCATCGCCTTAAGGGGGAAACACGTTAGGAGGCTCATTTTCACTGATTTTTTGGTTTTTTTGTTTTGTGGGAAGAATTTATTAGAATTTAATTAAATTTGTACATCGCGATATTCATATTTCGAACAACTTTTGCGAATTTTTTTGAATCATTTTAGCCAAAAATAACACAGTACGCACCGATGTCCGCTGAAGGTCGTAAGTAGAGTTTACCAATCGCGGGACATGTAGCCATTCCAATTTTCGTCCGAAATCATTACGGTTTTTTACATTAATAACGTAATTTCTTAGAATATGAACCTCAATGCAGGTGAAAATAAAGAAAAATGGATATTTTTGTGGTATTGGAAACATTATGCTACAATTTTCTCAATTTTTTCACAAATTATGCTAAAAAAAATCCCCTGAGAAATAATCCCCCAAGTAATATCCCCCAAGTTGGTTAATATATTTTGCAATTTCATAAAGAACATTACTATCAATTTTCAGAACGATCAGTTCATTACTTTTTGCGTGAGTTCCCGCAAATGTGAAAAACGTCATTTCTCGAAAAACGCGTTTGAAGAATGCCTCGAATCTCGCTTTGAAATATTGGCAGCATATTCTTGGATAGTTAAACTAACGGTGTATCCTAACGTGTTTCCCACTTAAGGCTTGAGAATAAGTTTATGCGAACATGTAGGTTATTTGTACACTGAGCCGAAATATATATGTCATATATAACGTGCACTCATGAGTGTATATTCTGTTCGTCCAGTTGCCACGCAGAGAATCACCACCAAACGCCGAATGGAACTGGCTGGGCTGAAAGGCGAACCGATAAGTCCGCGAAAGAAAAAGTTGTTGAGGGTCATCGGCAAGCAGGAAGCAGAATTACGGGATAAAATCGCATCACTGCAAATCAGCATCGACGCCCTCAAGGATCTCTCGTCTGGAAACACCTACGATAATCTTCTGACAAAAATATCATCAATTGCTCTGCGTGAGATTGTTCTCGCCGATCTCAGAAATAATAAACGTGCACCGAAAGGCAGACGCTGGACGATGGAGGAAAAGATGCTGGCGGTATCGATATACAAGCGAGGACCAAAGGCGTATACGTACTTGCAACATCTGATAGCCCTTCCATCTGTTCGCACGATCTCACGGCTCCTCCATACCATTCCAATGAAAGTCGGCATCAACGACAGAATCGTCGACCACTTGAGGAAGACTGCAGCGGCAATGGCTCCAAAGGATCGCGAGTGCATCGTCATGTTCGATGAAATGGCTTTAAAAAAAGGCTTTTCTACAACGAGTGCTCGGGGACGGTCGATGGTTACGAAGATTTCGGTGAACACGGCCGAACACCAAACCTCGCCGATCACGCTCTGGTGTACATGGTACAGGGACTCGGTAAGCGATACAAATTGCCGGTCGCTTACTACTTTTGCAAGGGAACCACGTCGACCAAGGTAATTAGCGATACGTTGGTCGATGTGGTACGAGCATTGAACGGTGCAGGGCTCAAAGTGACCGCAACGGTGTCTGACCAAGGAGCGACCAATTGCGCGGCGTTGTCCCGCTTGAAGAAACAAAACCCTTCGGAAAGGCCAGGACCGTTTTTCGAAGTTGACGGGAAGAAGATTTATACGCTCTACGATCTTCCTCACCTCTTCAAGTCGATCCGCAATAATTTTATGGGTAATTTTAACGACTGGGCGAGAAAGAACGGCAACGCCGTTCTCAGTGACTACCCAGGGCAAACGGTTCGATGGAAAAATAAAATAGCAAAATGGAGGCATGTAATGGATGTGCAGGTGATGGATTCCGCGACATATAAATTCAACAAAATAACGCGGACTCACGTTTTCCCGACGTCGAAGGAGAAGATGCGTGTAAAAACCGCTGCCTAAACCCTGAGCAACACGACCGCCGCAATTTTGCGGTGCGTCTGCAATTCAAACAGCGCACTCATTCCCGGCGGTCTGGAAACCGCGCAGTTCGTGTCGGACATGGACACGATGTTCGACGCTATGAACGGACCAGCACACGGAAAGGACTGCAAAGAAGGGCAACGTGAGATCGTCACGATAACATCGAACCACATCGAGAAATGGAGCGAATTCCGAAAAAATGTCGACAACATGTCATTCACGAGGTACGATGGTAAGGTTTTCCGGCCACCGTGCCAAAATGGCCTAGTGACGACGCTGTCAGCGATGAACGATCTGTGGCAGCATCTTAGGAGCGTCGGCTTCAAAAGCCTAAATCTTCGTCAGCTCAACCAAGACGCGTTGGAGAATTTGTTTGGAGTCATCCGGCAGCACGGCGTTACCAACATCAACCCGACTACAGGCCACTTTGTCGTCGCATTGAAATCGATAATTCTGACACGAATATCCGCCCCTCATAGTCAACGAGGGAACTGCGAGGAAGACGACGGGCAAATGATGGAAAATTTGATGGATTTTTTTCTACAAAACGAAACAGGCTCACCGAAAAATATTACCGCAGAGCCGAAAATCGAAGACGCGGGCCACAATGTCGCGTTGAACAATAACGGCGACGATCTTACCGGTTTTAACACCAACGACGAGATACCTGTCCTGCACATTCCGGACAACGAAGATGAGGACGATGTCATGCTTGAGGAGAATATAAACGGATTTCCCGACCACTCGGACGTCTTCGTCGCCAGCTACGTGGTCCGGCGTATTTTCTCATCAGTCGACTGCGAGCTTTGCCGAACGTGCATGTGCGACACAAAAGATGCGGAATATATGAGAGGACTGACAGGGATCGTGCGGCCATCCACGCCACTATTGAAGACGGTGCGAACGGCCCAACAAATTTTTTCACGAGACGTTGCTCCTCATCTGCATGCAAAGGAAGTGAAGCAGATCGCAATGCAAAGAATGATGGCCAGCTGCGATGTAACGTGGATAACGTGCGCCGATCACGGATCGGCAGTAACGAAGGCCTTATTTTCCACGATGGTAGTGATGCGTGCAAGACGAGAATTTGTCAAATATCGCTTGGTTCTGCTTGCGATTGTGTTTTTTTTTTACGTCTCGTATCGTTCGTTTGACATGACGTATTCCGCTTCCAATGTCTTGAATTATCAATCAAGACAAGCGAGACTCTTGAATATTCTCGAATATATCTCACATATATCTCGATATATGTGTCGACTCGAGGGAGGTACGAGGGTGAACGGGAGAAACTGGTCGAGATACTCCGTAAAAAGATGAAGGAAGCCAGCAACGAGGAGACCGTCGCCGATATTCGTAAGCTCGTGAGCTCGGGCTTGAATCACGCGACCGTGTCGAGCGTAACGCCGGCGAAAATCGAGGAGATGCTGAGGACGTCGTCTCTGACGGAGGAAACGGTAGACGAGGTCGACAGGAAGCCGCGTACGGACGACGAGGACGACGCTCCGTCCTCGTGCGATCTCTACTCGGGAAGTTCCGCGACCGGCAACAACTGCCGCAATATCGTATCGGCGAACGACTCGGACGGCAGCAACAGCATTTAAATAAATAAAATAAAAAAAGAATAAAAGGATTAATGTACTTAATTATCGTTGGGTTTCGTACACTTGTAAATACACCTGTAGGGGTTAATGTGGCGACGATGAATTTAATAAAATATACAACTCGACAATTCACGATGCTTTTGATCGATACTTCCTCTCACTGTGTTGTTTTCGAACCCCTTCGCGGATCTCTTTTCCTCCGGCAACGCGAAGGATTGTAGCTGCCGTCGTTATTGCGCTAATCGTTGGCGTCGCTCGGCTCGCTACCGTCGTCGTGCAGAGAGCAATATTTTCATTGACTCCGGTTCGTCGCTCGCTCGTTGAAACCGGCACTGTAGTCTTATATTGAATTAAAATAAACATGAAGCGCAGTTCGAACGCGGGTGGGGTAAACATCTTTTAATTGCATCCAAGTTTTATAATCGACGCACAAGCTGTCAAGCTATACATAAAAAGTAAACTTGAATGTGGTCCGACGATGCGCATGTACACCGATTATTGGACTTGCAGTTTCTCTTTCGCTGATCTCTCGATAATTGCAGTTTTCGCGCCGATTAGGGGCGAGAGGGTACACGTGACCCACGAATTCAAACACAACAGGCTTCTCGCCGATTCATAATTCAGGCGATTTCTGTGTTTGCGAATTACAAGTGACGCCTTCGAAAAAAATCGTTCCACAGAAACCGACGTTGCTTGAATCGACAAGAAATCTCTCGCCATACGAGCAAGTATTGGCAATCGTTGTTCGTGTTGGCGCCACCAGGTCAAAATATTATCGTCCTTGGTAGCTCGAGGGAGGTTTAAGTAGCCGTTTATCTCCTTTCTCCAGTCACCAGTAGAAGGTGCAGCTACGTCCGAATAACTTGATTCGAACAACGAATTCAAGTCGAGCGAATCATCGTCGTCAATACTGGAACCGCAAGCTGCAGAAAACGCGTTCGCGATACGACTCGTAGGAAGACCTGGGTCTTTGAGTGCCGTACAATCGAAATATTGACAACGATAAACGCGCTCAAACTGTCTAATGGACTCGTCTGCCATTTCTTTCCCCCAAACAGTTTTCTGGAAAGTTTCCGTTTTGTGACGCGGGTCAAGTACGAGTACAGCGCAGTAAATCCAATTGGCCTTAGAGTAATGCTTAATTAATTTTTTTCGAGAAGCGGCCACGGCACGAGAGATGATTCCATCGATTGATTTGAGCGAACGATTTTCAGCGGACAATTGAAGGCAAGAATCAAGCTTGTCCAATATCATGTTGATGCCAATAACCACCAACGGCAATGAGGCGTAGTGGTCGCCACTGAGCGCCGTGGACATAACTTTAAAGTAGCGTAGGTATTTGAGAAGCTCTGACAAGAGTGCCCACTCATTGTCCGATACAGAAAATCCTTTTAGTTCCATGTTATTTCCACAGAGCAAATTCAAAGCTTCTTTCATTTCGATCGCTGTCTGAACCATTTCGCACGTGGAGTTCCATCGCGTCGCGACACCAAGGTTCGGTGATAACATCTTGGTGTTTGTCGTTTCGCAGCATGCTTTGAGTTTGTTCGTCCACTGTTCGGAGTACTTAATTTTTTTGAAAACACTCTTCAGCTTTGACAGAACCCTCGTCCCATCGGCGGGCAAAACTTCTCCCTCGTCATCTGATTCCTCTTCTTCGTCTTTGTCGTCATCTTCTTCGTCGATATTACTTTGGACGACTCGAAGCATGTAATTTACTGCCAAATTTATCACGTGGGCAAAGCACCGAAAGTGCTGGTTGATAGGGTCAAAATCGATGCCATCTTCGAGCATGAGTGGTACCAGCTCTTTCAAAAACGTCGTATTTGCGGAAGCGTTGTCGAGCGTTATTCCCTGCACTTTGTCAAGAAGGCCATGTTTCTTCAAAGCGCTATGGAAGATTCTGGCGATACTTTTGCCAGAATGACACCCATTTGATGGAACGAAGTCGATGACGAGGGATTGGATGTTCCACTGGTCATCGATAAAATGGCCAGTGATGCCGTAAAAGGACTTGTTCGAGACTGAAGTCCACGCGTCAACAGTGAATGAGATCTTCGACGGGTTCTCTCGTAAGATTTCCATAACAGCTTTCTGGGTTGTGGTGAACCTTTCAAGGATCAGAGATCGACACAAATCGCGTTTCGGAACAGTCGCCATCGGGTTGAGGTATTCAAAAAGGTTCTGGGTCCGCTCATCGTCGAAAAAGCAGAATGGCAAGTACTTCGCCGCTGTCCACTCGATCAGAAGATTCTGGAATTTCTCTGGCGAGAAAGGTTCACGTCCCTTACTTTCATTCTGGAAACGGCGGGTAAAAATGGAAGAATAAGCATTAGCCTGTTAAAAAAATGCAATAAAATGTGCTCTTCGAGATTCTTGAAATTGATGCAATAGAAACATTTTCGCCAATAACTGTAAAATAGTACATTACGATACGAGGGTGGAAAAACTTTTTCTCACGAGAGTGAGTTTGCAGCGCAAGCCGAAGGCGAGTGTTGCAATCACACGAGTTGAGAAAAAAGTTTTTCTCAACTCGTGTTGAGAAAAACTCCCATTTTCCCCATTTTCCTTGCCCAATCCCCATTTTCCCACTCAAAAGTGGGAAAATGGGGATTTTACGCACACGCAGCGTAATACGTCACACCGAGTGAAGTAAAATTATTTTTTTTATATCACTGCAGCGTACAAAGTATAATTGTATATAATAGTCGATAGAAAAACGTATTCTCAAGACGTGTGATTTCAGCGCTAGCCGATCGAGCCGAAGGCACGAACTCACCGTCAGAACAAGTTTTTCCGCCTTTGTGTCGTTTGAAATCGTAAAAAAATAAGAAAAAAATGCCAGTAATCGCAATTTTTAAAAATCTCGTAGTACCAAACCGCATTGTTCGATAGGAAACGAAAGTTTTTGTGAACCCTCAGAACCATGAGATTTTTTATATAGTACTGATTTATTGAAATAAAAATATGAATTTTATTTTCAAGAAAACAGTACTAAAAAAATCTCATGGTCCTGAGGGCTCTTAAAAACTTTTGTTTTGTTTCAAAGAATTTGGCATTCTTTGGTTTTTTTATTTCAAGTGACGAGAGGCAGAGTTAAATCATTTCTTACAGACATCGTCTTTGGTGAAAACCTTTCGTTTGCATAAAATTTCCAGAATGTCGATGAGCAACATAATAAAAAAATATTTGCCTTTTTTTAACAGGTCCAATAAGGATTTACAGACAGATCAAGTGTTCTGATAAATGTTATAATCTCGAAAATTATAATTAATCATGTACCTTCTTTTTCGCTACATCTGCCGGATAAATTTCCAGAAATATTTCGGGGTGGACGTTTTCCAAGTGTCGTTTCATGCCGGTCGTGTTACCGTTTGCCATTTTTATCACCTTCGAGCACTTGTTGCAACAAGCTGTTTTCTTATTATTTTCATCGACGGATATCGTAAATACCTGGGCACGAAGTTTTTTCTGAGTGTCTACAAATCGCAACGCAGAATAAATTTCTTCTTGTCGATCATTGTATTAGTGTTCAAGTATGATATTTACTTCGGTTAGGGTTAGGTGGAATTTTTTCTTCGTGATTATCCGCACAGTTTTCTAACCCTTCAGGCTCGAGGACGCCGTGACCGCTGCTTAACGCGCGCTTCATCGCGTCGTGTTAGTTTTTCAAGACTAACGTCGAGATGACAGGACGAGATCGGAACGAGATTGAGACGAGACAAAAGCTCGACTGTCAAATTCAAGAACAAGAAAAATCTTGACTATGTTCATAATATTGAACTCGAGAGGACAGCTTGGCTGTGCAAATCGAGAAGTTAGCCACGATATCGACATTTTTTTGTCTTGTCTCGCTTGACGCATCACTACACGATGGCTCGACTATGTATACAAACGGAGTGCAATGGGCTCAACCGGAGCATCAGAGAGGTTGAGGGGGCTTCGGCAAACGCCGTAAAAATCGCGTAGCAAACCGGAAAAGCAAAGTGGTTAGACACAAATAATTGTTCAGCTTTCATCTCCCATTTTCTTCATTTCTTTCATTTTCGGCTTTCATTTTCGCATACTTTAAAAATGCATGTCTTTAGTGGGCTCCTGCAACTCTGTTTCTAACGTATAGCATGGCTCAATGTGGCTACCATTTGTTTGCATGTTCACGTTTATATTTTTGTCTCCATTCATCTATACTTATCTGCACTTCAAGCGCCAGCTCTTGGCGATAACATTCATTTCAGATCAAATATATCTACAATTTTATTTCCTAACAGAAAATAGAATGAAAAATTTGAGTCGGCGGTTCACAGCTGACCGTATAATAATCAAAACAGAGCCCGATATTCTCGTTCAGTGGCGGCACCGCGGCGGAAACTGGTACGTAACTTATGCGAATCGTAAAAAATATTTTTATATTAAAAAAATATTTTTGTCCGAAATTTATGTGATTTATCATGTATGATTCTACAAATAGTTTTCTATTATTTTTTATTATCCCGCGAATTCTTGCAGGTGGTTTCAACTTCAACGGAGCACCGTCCACCCCGGCGTTTAACTTCTCGAGAGACGGCGCCACTGGAGAAAGATGCCGCGTGCCATCGCACGGCATCTTGCGTTTGCATTGAGACACGATCGCCGACCGAGGAGACTGTACGAGGAATCGCGGCACCGAGAATACTCGCCAGCAGAGCCGAGAGGAGGAGCCCTTCATGGTTCAACATGAGTGATTATTGAGCAGTCGCTCCGCCTCAACATTTCGGCCAGAGTTCCACTTCGCAGCATCGGTTTTCGCAGCTTCTCGGTTTTGTATCGCCGCTGCCCCGCGCGTGGTTTGTGTCCCGCGAAATAATCGCAAAGTACGTAGATTATATACGATTGTAGATTCGCGATTTAATTTAGGCGGATATTAGATGCAGAGCTATTTTGGTAGCTAAGAAAAAAAAACAGCGATTAACAGCGACTGTAATTTTCAGATTGCAGAGAAGATCGATCCTGTCAGCGCCCAAGCCAACCCCGAAACTGAAGCGTCCATTCGATGACAGTCCAAGACGAAAAACCGCGAATGCTCTTCGTAACGGACGTGGCGGCTTGCGGTATCGATATTCCGCACCTCGACAACGTGATAAACTTTATTTTCCCGGCGAAATGCGAATTGTTCGTTCACGAAGTCGGTGAGTTTGGAATTTAGGTGATTATGAGAATCGTAACTGCGATCATATGGAGACTAAATTTGCTGAATGAAATGATTTGTCACCAGGACGGAGAAGGAGATGCAGTTTTCCCATAGAGGCGGGGCAAGAGAGAGCGGCGGCGAGAGAGGCAGCTTTTCGAACGACAACGGATACGATCACGGCGAATCAGCTGGTGATGGAGTTGAGGTGAACATTTGAAAATGATTATTTTTTTTAAACAATCTTTTTTGTACATTTTTTTTTGCTTCACTAAAATTAAAGATCCTAAATGTTTTAGGTACTCGTCCCGAGAGCCGCGGTCGGCGTGGTGATTGGTAAAGGCGGCGACATGATCGACAAAATTCAAGCCGAGACCGATGCGCGAATCCAATTTCATCAGGGCAGGGAGGACGGACCCGGCGACCGTAAATGTCTGCTCTCCGGCAAGCATCAAGCCGTGGAGCAGACTCGACAACGTATTTAGGAGCTTATAGATTGGCATACTTTGATGTTAAGGTAGATAGTGCGTGTAGTATTTATTTCGCCTAAATTCGAGAAATTCGGGCAAGAATTGCAAACACTTCCCGATGTTAAAAAATGTGAAAAAATGCATATTTATTATAGGCACTGGAAAGACTAATTTTGCATAATAATAATTTCGAAATGTTATTAACAAATTGTTGAAAAGAACGTTTGTTCAGATTTTTATCTTTATTTTTACTCTTGCACATATTTCCATGTAAAAATTTAAAAAAATCACAATAAAGATAAAAATCTGAAAAAATTCATACGTATTCCGAAAAATGAACGAATCATTTTCATCCAAAAAAAAAGTTGAGTTACCACATATTTTGATGAGCAATTTTCTTTTCAACAATTTGTCAGTAACATATTTAAATTATTATTATGTAAAATTAGTCTTTTCAGTGCCTATAATACGTATGAATTTTTTCACATTTTTTAACATCGGAAAGTGTTTGCTATTTCTGCCCGAATTTCTCGAATTTAGACGAAATGAATACTACACGCACTATCTACCTTAACGTTAGGGAACGAATGCGGGTCCATCTGATTATCATTCAAACGGGCGGGCGATCGTTTGTTCGCGCAGAATCTCAGGCAATATTCAACCTAAGAGAAAGACGTTGATTTATCGTGGATATTCACGTTAAACTTTCACATATAATTTATTAACTTGAAAATGTATGCGCATATTATGGTATCTCTTAGGTGTATATTTTTGATCTGTAAAAATAATCATTTTGAAAGATACTATAGCCGATGTCCGTGAGGATCTCTAAAAAGTAGGTTCGGAAGGTTTCTCAAAAACGTTTCAACCGATCGGTCTTGAATTTTTACACAAGCTTTATAAATATATATTTTTTTAGTAATTAATCGACGGTTTTTCTCTCCGATAAATATTTTCCATTTTATGAACAATTTAAGACTAACATTTTTACGGAAAATCGATTTTTTTATTTGAAAAGCCGCTGTTTTGTTAAAAATCAGTGTTTTACTTAGTCGATCAAACGAAAGATAATACCTTATATTAACTGAATGTTTCGTTTAGTCATTTCGGATTATTCAGACCAGACACATTTTGCTCGCCGCAACAAAATAGGTGCTCCAGGAGATCGTCGACAGCAGCTTTAAAAATAATTATTAACTACTACAAATAAGACTGACAAAATTATAAGAGGTATAAATCAACACTGAAATAAAAATGTGCTACTACGACTAATCATTGATACTGAATTCTATACCATATTATTATTATGCATACTTCTCTGCTGTAATTACAAAAAAAGGAAATAAATAACTTTATTATCAACCTAAAACGAACTATTTGACGGTGATTTTACCAGCGCTACAAATTTCTTCATTTTTTAAAACGAATAATGAATAGCTAATTTATTTGAGTTCGGTTGTGCATGCTGTAGATAATTCGGTTGTGCATGCTGTAATAACCTTCTACCGTTCAACATTTATTAAATAGCTCAAATTCCATCAATTTGCATGAAAAACGGATTAAAAAAAGTGTCAAAAGGGAGATTTGGACCGGCGACCTAGCGGTTATCAGTCCGGTACGCTACGCGATGGACCGCGCAGCTCATCACTAACGAGTTGTATGTTACCTCCTCTATAAATTGCTCGAATAAATTGCTTGAGAATATATCTATATCATTTGTAAAACACACCAAAAATAACTGAGGATACAAAGATAGCTTGAAAATATATTATTCCGCTGTGAAGAACACTATAATATTATTATAATCCTAAAACAAACTATTCGATACTGATTATACCAGCGCTACAAAATTCTTCATTTTTAATATTGAATAATGCAATAATAATTCCACTATACTGATAGTTCCATTAAATACCTAAGATACCATTAATTTGCAGAGAAGGTGGTTACGAAAAAAAAAAAGTGTCAAAAGAGACTTGAACCGGCGTCCTAGCGGTTACCAGTCCCGTACGCTACACAGTGGACCACGCAGCTCATCACTAACGGGTGGTATGTTACCTCCTCATAACATGCGCCAGGCCTGAGATTAGAATAAAATCTCTAAAAGCAGTGATAGCCAACCTCGTCGCGCGAAATACCTCATTTCCTTCCTAAACATTTTACGAAGTTGGCAGTATCGGGGTACCCGTTAGCGCTCGACCAATCAGCGCGCGTGGCAAATAAGCAGGGCTACGAAAGCATTGAGTTACAGACCACTGCCCGTTATTGGGTAAACTAAAGAAAGAGTTAGACAGGCTGTTGGAGGAAGGAATCATCCTACCAGTGAAAGAACCTTCCGCATGGTGCAGTCCGATAGTGTGCATCCCGAAAGGGGAAAAGATTAGACTTTGTTGCGACTTTACGGAGTTGAATAGAAATGTACGAAGATCCGTCTTCCCGCTGCCGAAAATTGACGTAACTCTAGCGCAGCTCAAAGGTGCGAAATATTTTAGCAAGCTCGATGCAAATTCAGGATTTTACCAAGTCAAGCTCGCGAAAGAAAGTCAATTGTTAACGACCTTTATAACGCCGTACGGGAGATTTATGTTCACGCGGCTACCCTTCGGTATTAATTGTGCGCCCGATCACTTTTCAGAATCGTTCTATGAGCTGCTTCGAGACGTGGCGAATGTCCACGTAGACGACGTCCTGATCCATGCACCCAGGATAGAGCAACACAACACGACTTTGAGGGAGGTGCTTGAGCGGTTTAGGAGCGCGGGGGTAACACTGAACGAGGAAAAGTGTTTGATCGGGGTTCACAAGTTTACTTTCTTATGGCACGTCATATCAGAACAGGGAACCGGAATAGACCCACAGAGGGTATCCGCAATAAAGAATTATCCCGCACCGAGCAACAAGAAATCACTCATGCAGTTGCTGGGGATGCTTAACTTCGCCGCAAAATTCATTCCGAATCGATCGGAACTTCTAGAGCCATTAAATGCGCTTTTAAAGAATAACGTCGCATTTGTGTGGGATTCGTCGCAAGCAGAAGCCTTCTCTCAAGTGAAGACGCTTCTCGGCACAGCCCCGGTCCTGGCTCATTTTGATTTCCCCAAAAATATCAGTATTCAAGCCGATGCGTCGAGCTATGGGGTGGGTTACGTCCTGTTGCAAGGGGAGTTGCAAGATAGAGAAATTGTCGCCTACGGATCGCGTGCGTTAAGCTCTACAGAGCAGAAGTACTCGCAGATCGAGAAAGAAGCACTAGCCCTTACACTCGCTGCAGAACGATTCAGAGATTACGTAACCGGAGTTGATATTACGCTAGAAACAGATCACAAACCGCTGCTCCAGATGTTGTAATCCACCCCTCTGGACGATCTTACTCCTTGTTTGCAAAGATTCCGCATCCGTCTCATGCGGTATAATTACAAGGTCATCTACACACCGGGCAAGCCGTTAGTGCTAGCGGATGCACTCTCGCGGAATCCAGAGCAGCTAAGCGTGAGGGGAAACGCAGAAAACGAACTAGAAACTGAGACAACAGCATTTTTCATTGGCACGGTGAAAAGCCTTCCGGCAATGAGCAACATGCTGCACCTGATCAGCTCAGAGCAAGAGAAGGATCCGCTTTGTAGTAAATTAATAACATTTTGCGCAACTAGGTGGCCGGCGAAGAGCCACATAGATGATGAGATGAAGGATTACTTGCCGTTCAAAAACTGTCTGTCGTTCGGAGAAGGGTTTCTTTTGTATAAGTCGCGTTTAGTGATACCGAGCTCGCTGCAGCTGGAGTTGCTTCATAGAATTCATAGTGGACACCTGGGGGTGAATAAGTGTCGAGATCGAGCGAAACAGTCGGTATGGTGGTTGGGTCTGGCCACGCAGTTAAAGAACCTGATCGAGAGCTGCCCGGACTGTGTAGAGAACCGTACGAATCCGCAGCAGCCATTTGTGCAAGAGAAATTTCCGTCATAGAGAAAATCGGTATCGACCTATCCAAGTGCGGAAAATGGTACGTAATATTCTCGGATTACTACTCGCGTTTTATCGAAGTCATTCCACTAACGTCTTTCTCGGGATCAGCGCTGATCACAATATGCAAGGGTTTCTTTTCCCGATTCGGAATCCCGGAGATAGTGCGAACCGATAACGGACCTCAGTTTTCAACCGAATTAAAGGAATTTTCTAGGGAGTACGACTTCCGTAATGTAACAAGCTCGTCGCATTTTCCGTAAAGTAACCGGGCGATCGAGGCGGCGGTTAAGACGGCGAAAAATATAATTAAGAAATCAAAGTCGGAGGACGTGGATCAGGCGTTGTTAGCGTACGCCGTAATGCGGCGCCAGGTGGCGGGTGGTCGCGGCGAGCGAGGCACTGGGACTTACTCGGCCTACCGAACGTGAAGGAGGCGCGCGTATATTATTGAGCTCATCCCATCCATCTACGGCGTTCTCCCAACACATAGCACTTTTTACTATGTCACATAGGACTGCAATTCAAGTTCGAAAGTAATGGGAAGAATCACTATATCGATACACAGTATACGCAATCCCTGTTACAGATTCTACCATGTGAATGATGCAAATCTGTTGAACGCATAGTAGAAAATTATTAGATTATTATACAAAATCTACAATTTCTTATATAAAATTATTCCTGGAAGGCAACAGCTACATTTATGAATTGTCCGAACAGAATTTTCTATCTATTCTAAGTAAACCCACAAACAACAAAACATAATTTACTATTCGTATAAAGCTCTGAAAAATTTAATTTAAGAAAATTTGTATCTTGTCATTATTACGATCTTGCATAGTAATAATTGCCGTCCGTTCAGCACTTATTCATATATTTATAGCATGATTTGAAAAATTATTCTAAATATTGATAATTTCGCGAGCCCCGTTTTCTCCATGTAAAAAATTAAGAATATTTTCTTGTGATTTTTATTACAAACAAGCTACAAAGTAGAACTTCGTGGTTCGTGGAAGCTATGTAAAAGCGTTCGTGGTTGTACAGGAAGCTTTGTAAAAAAACAAAAATAATGAAGAAGCAATTTGAAAAGTTCTACGTTGCAGCTTTTTTCTCAACTAGAAACAATTTACTGAATTTTTTTTGAACATTTTTATTTTGAAATTTTGTTGAAATTTTTTTGTTTATGTTTTAAAAAATGTGTAAAAAAACTTTGGTTGACAATTTTTTTTTCGAAAATTTATATCTGGCATTTTTTTTATTTGATTAGAATTTTTTAAAATGTTTCTTTGAAAATTTTGTTGAACATTTTGAACATGTTTTTGAAAATGTTTATTTTTTTTATTTTGTTGAGCATGTTTTTTAACATGTTTTGATTTTTTGTTTTGTTGAACATGTTTTTGAAAATGTTTTTATTTTTTATTTTGTTGAACTTTTTTTTTGTTTTTTGAAAATTTTCTCGAATTTTTTTTTTCTATTAATTAAAAAATTTAAAAAAGGAATGTCTGTCGCTCGTTTGGCACCGAGGCACCCAGCGTCAGGACGCCTAGCACCAAGACGCTCGGCGTCGGGACGCTCAGCGTCGAATTGGGACAAACAGACAAACATCTTTCAGAAATATAAATCAGATAGATTAATTGTAAGGATTTTTTTTAAAGTTATACTTTAAAAGATCCTTATCAATGATGCTAACTTTATCATCATCTTTATCATCAACTTTATCATTTTAGCTTCAGCTTTTGCGCAACGTATTAGGTTATCAGGCATTGTGAACCACCGTTCAATCTCGCCTTACTAAAAATTTAAACGTTATGAAATAGGCTCTCAATCATTGGTGCACAACGGCAATTCAATCTAACGCTGTTGGCTAAACTACAATTCTTGTTTTCCGTCCATTAGATGTCAAGATGCATTCATCTTTTCCAGTTCCTGCTCCGGAGCACCCTGCATAAAGTTGACCATGTCCAAAACATGGATCGATCCATTTGAAACGCACTGAAAAAAAATGTTCATTTTTTAAAAATCTTTTTTGTAATTTTGTTGAATAATATTTTTTTAGAATTTTGTTTGTTTATTTCAAAATGTTCTGTCGCTCGGGACGCCTGGGACCGAGACGCTCGGCGTCGGATCGCCCGACGTCGGGATGCCCGGTATCGGCACGCTCAGCGTCGGATTGGAACAAACAGATAAACATCTTTCAGAAATATATATTGTTGACAGGTAAAAATTTAGAAACGATATCAAAATAATTGCAAATACAGTTTCAAGTGTGAGTAAATGGTAAAGTGAAAAAGACTAATTGAAAATGTACATGTTAAGCTGGTAGTTCCGCAGGAATGGTGAAAGTCAGTAATGAATACGCTTTACAAATCTGTGTATCGGTTATATTCACATATTCCTTATTTTTGTATATTAATAATATACTATCATTGTAATTAAATTGTACAAATATGGTGAATGAATAAAGAAAAAGTTAAACGTTGTGAAATTCATTTTAGTTTTGTTATGTGTATAATAGATAGTATGTAATTAGTTTTCACAGAAAAAAAGTACTTGAATTGTCACAAGTATCGTATTAATTTAAATTAAATATTTTGTGACAGAGTTCCTCGAGAACCTCTGCCCCAATATCACAGCCACAGAACAGCCAAGACGGACCGCGCATTGTTGTCGCCGTAGAGGTCACAGCGCGTTTCGACCGCCCTTTATTTACGCCGCGCATCCGAGCTCTCGACGACGACGGCTCTCGCTAACGTTTACTACCATTCGAATCTGTATTCGAAGATTCCGTTTTCGTCCCGACGGCGTGCGACCCGAATTTTCGCTACGTGCCACTACGAGTTACCTCGACGTGCACGGTGTCGTGACGTCTCGCGCCCGTTTTCTGTGTTCGGCCCTGCTCTCGCGTTATCTCGGTCCCGGCATGTCCCGTTCTCGTGTTCTCGCCCGCTTTGCGCTCTCGCGCCGTCTCAGTTGGCTATTCCGCGTTCAAGTTGGTCGGAAGGGGCGTCACATGTACTCAACCTCGATTTTATTAAACATTCCTTTAGTCATTAATTAATTGCGTTGCGATTTATTGGGTTAAGCGAGCCCGTCTGACCCTTGGCCATCCACGCCCTCTCTCCTCCACCTGCATACTGAGCGACCCGCGGTTACCGTGACCGTTCTCTTCGCCTCCGTCGCCGCCTCACCTACGTTTTCGTTTCCGACCTCGTTATCTACTGTTGCGGTTTGTCAATTCCGCGTGGAAATTAAAAATTGGCTGGCGCTCAACGGCTCTCGCGGCGGTAAGAGCGGAGAGATAGGGCGAAGTAAAAATCCCGGTTACAATTTTATTTTAATCGTGGTAGGTAAACACCACCTTAGAATTATCTAAGGGTAAAACAAGAAAAAGCAGTATCTGGAAAAATGTAAAACATGAGCAGGCTGCAAGTTGTATCCAAATTCATTCTTGCAGTGCGAAGATAGTCAGCGGAACACGTGTTACGTGACAACGCGCGTGAAGCGTACACTGAACACAGCCACGTCACAAACTCCGCTCTGCTACGTCTCGCTCTGCTACGGCCCGCCTTCTCGATTTCTGTCCAAGGGTGTTAAGAGGCAGTGGCACTTTTCCCACTCCAGCTCGAATTTTTGAAAGCTAGTTTGTTCTAAACTATTCGACAGATAGAGCTCAGATTTTGATAGTATGTGCGGAAGTATTGCAGAATTCGACTGGTCTTCCGGCTCCTCGATAGATAAAGCCGTTTGGTCAAGAGAATCGATAAACAAAAAGGTGCGAGAGAGACAGCCCTATAGGCGTTTAGCATTGGGCGAAGAAGTTCCGAGTGAAGTATCACTGCCTCATAAGAGGCAGCTGCCGATGAGCTGTATCGGTTTAATAGTTTAGGAGAAACTAACTTTCAAAAATTCGAGCAGGAGTGGGGGTAGTTGCACTGCCTCTTAATGGTCTTCGAAATAATTAAAACAGATTTTGTTGGGAACACATGAATAACTAAATATATTGGAAATGAAGTAAGGCAGCTCGATAACGGAAAATACAATGTTCTTTACGGTCACACACATCCATCCATACACATACTCATACTTACAGCGGTTTATTTCTTTACCCCCGACGGGGGTTCTTACGCTAAACTATGCACTACAGTGATCAAACACGAGCCGATGGTTCACTAATGTCTCTAAACTGTCCTTGTTGCTGTTGTAATTTAAATCGGTAACGGAAATTATTGTCTCTAACCGGATTTTTGAACGGATTCACTTCGATACTCGCGATACGAATTAAAGTCGGAGACAACGATCACGTATAACGGAGCGCGCGTAGTTGACTACGTATTCGGAGATATCAGTAAATTTCGGGTTTATTTGTATTGGTATTTGTGTTACACCGATCCCCTAAGGGTTACGGGCTCCTTGGTACCTTTTCCTCCTTTCCTTACTTGTCCGTTGTGTTATCGGTTCGATTCTCGAGTCTGGAGTTTCGTCGCGCCCCGCTAGGTGTCGGCCTCGGACATACGGCTATAGTCGTAGTTCGTACGTCCTATAGCCGGAGCTACGTCCTCGTCCGTTTTGCCTACACCAGCGGGACTTTAGTCTCGGGAATCAAACCCGTGACACTCTCCCAGTCTTTTTGGGCACCACCCCAAGGCGCTGGACCTTTCCTTTGGACCTCCTATTTAAGGTGGGCTCCGAACCACCGGGATTACAGAAAAGCACATAGAAAAATCCATTGGTGCTTGGCCGGGAATCGAACCCGGGACCCTCTGCGTATGAGCCCGGCCCCGATCCACTCGGACACTGCTCTCCCTGGGTTTATTTGTAATTATCGTTATTGAGTGGAAAATATTATTCGTCCTTAATCTACGCGCGCAGATTTACAATCACTGCGGAACATACTCGCAATGGCACTTCCTCGATCGTTTGGCGCATTATCTTTGTAGCAGTACCGAGGATTACACGACGAAGATTTACAGACCTACGTGATACACTAACCCAGTAAACGGTAATGTTACAGTAACGTAACGGCTATGAAACCCAATGTATAAGTAACCTCGCGTGTAACATACATGTGATTGCATGTATGTTACACATACATGTGACTTGCATGTATGTTACACATACATGTGACTTGCATGTATGTTACACATACATGTGACTTGCATGTATGTTACACATACATGTGACTTGCATGTATGTTACACATAAATGTGACTTGCATGTATGTTACACATAAATGTGACTTGCATGTATGTTACACATACATGTGACTTGCATGTATGTTACACATACATGTGACTTGCCTGTATGTTACACATACATGTGACTTGCAAGTATGTTACACATACATGTGACTTGCATGTATGTTACACATACTTGTGACTTGCATGTATGTTACACATACTTGTGACTTACATGTATGTTAAACATACATCTAAGTCACATGCAAAACTTATTATTCCCACTCAGCAATGTTACCATGTTATATAACTTGCGTTACGTAACTCTTACAATTGACTTATGTTGCCCGTACGTTGAGTAATGTAACTGATGTGTAATAAGTAACATTCATATGTTATATAACTTATATTACGGCATTGCGGCCTCGTAACGTTGCTAGTGTGTTGTACGATGTAACCGCAGCGTAACAGCAATTTAACCAAAAGATACAAGTAACATTGCCTGTAACTTACATGTAAATTATTATTTCCCACTCACTAACTTTATCGTGTTATGTAACGTGTGTTACATTAGCGTAACAATGTAGTTATGTTATAGTATTATGTAACATGAATTACACAGCTGCGTTACTGTTTAGTTACACTGCAAAAATGTAGTCATATTTATAATACGTTGGCTTTTCTTTTGTGCACTTTGAGTCTTCAAGTTCAAGTTCAAGGATTGTTAAATCGCTACCCTTGGGAGTCAAAAAAATTACCCGCTACTATTAAAAGTAGAACAAGCTTTTGGCAAATGATGCAAGCGGTTGACACCTCCGAAGAGTATCACTCCAGTGTGTATATGACGGTGCGCCGTTGCTCTGACTTATAAACGTTGGCGACACAAATCGCTAGCGAGAAAAGTTTGAGTCGTAGGCCATCTAGCGGACATCACATCGTTATACACATGTTACTTAACAGCAACACATTTTTGTTACATGACTGTAAGGGAACTACAATATATAATCCCTCTATAATATAAAAAGATCTCGCCGCCGCCGCCGTGTAGGATAATCCCCCTGGGCCGGAATTTTTCTAAGTCCCTCAAGGGCCCACATGGGACGAAATTGTTTTAAGTCCCTCAAGGCCCATCGTGGGCCGGCTGTTTGTTGCTTCCTCATAGAGGAAGCTTTGTTTTCATGAAAACATTTTTTTTCGAGATTTTCATGCCAGTATGCTTAGAATCATCTAAAACGTCGATTAAAATGGTTTAGAAAAAATGTCCGTATGTATGTGCGTGCGTGCGTCCGTGCGTTCTCATCTGCGGTGTGAAATCACACCGCAGATGAGAACACAGCGACGTGCTGTTGCTAAGGCGAGTTACGTCCCGCTCTTCTTCGGGACGCAACGCGAAAAAGTACGGGACGTAACACACGTTTGGACACCTAAAAGTACCATGTTTTAAGGTAACTGCCTACATAAAGAAATTTAAGAACTCTTATAATGTTTGGGCATAGTTCTCAATACTTGATTAAGACATGTTACAGATTTTAACTTGTTCAGTCCATTCTGTCCAAAGTTACATTCCAAAATACAGTGGACTCTCCCATAAGTTAAGTTCCGAAAAGTTAAGGCACTTCGATAAGTTAAGGATTAACGCTCTGGTAAGTTAAGATCGACCCTTTTCTGTGCTCTTTCTATCTGCTGGCGGGGAAGCGGATTACCCTTTCTACGTCACACTACCTGCGGTCGAACGCATTGTGACAGAGAGGTAACGCGGCAGCTAGTTTCGTGCAAAACAAGGACCGACGAAAGACCGATTTTTCCCCTCTCGTCGTTCTGGGCACCCGGGAACGGTTTGCGCAAGTAGTGGGGATCTTAACTTATCGGAATGGCCTAATCGGCTTTCGGTCCCGCTACCTTAACATATCGGAGAGTCCACTGTACTTCAAATATTAAAGTTTCTGTATTCTGTTAAACCAAGGATATGTATTTCACCATATTTAAGAAATGTGTTATTAAGAAATGGATACATTCAGATTATATGAACATCTTTACATAAAGAGGTAATTTAGGCGAAATCTGCCCGAATTTAATCGGCGCTTCTGTGCGTTTTTGCAAAACGTGAGGGTCTAAAAAATGTGTCCATTATTTCCCCAACATATATACCATCGAATGTCTCTTATTTTTCTTGAATTTATGCGCAAGGACTACCTTTATGATTCCAAGGCAATTTGTCCAATGAAAAAATCTGACATATAAGTGTTAAACATTTTTTTTGGTTTTTTTGTAAAATGTGACCTGAAATTACATAATTTATTCTAAACCACTTTTTCTTATTGGCCATAAAAATCGCATATTTTTATTGTGAGTGATTTCGATACGATTAATCATTTCCGAGATATTACAGATTAAATGTAAAATGAACAAATTCGTGTATCCCAGCCAAGATTCATCACATTTAAAAATTTGGTGCATCTGCACATACCACTGAACTTGATTTGTAGACAATTTTCATTATTTTTATTTTTTGTAGGTAAGGATGAGATCACGTATCCACTTAAGTGGTGGGAAGAAATTGTGGAACTGCGACACGATCGGGGGAAACCAACAGTAGACGTAGACTGAAAACCCG